>JAPPVO010000024.1:64433222-64976029 GCA_030407325.1 Camellia japonica
GTATTAAATAAACCTCATATAGAATTTTTGGGAATGAAATTAGGAGATGGAAAAATCAGGCTACAACCCCACATAGTTAAGAAAATTCTAGATTACCCAGATAAATTAGAAGATACAAAACAACTTCAATTATTTTTAGGGATTCTAAATTATGCACGAATGTACATTCCTAACCTTAGTAAGATAATAAGACCTCTATATAGCAAGACCACACCAACAAGACAAAAATATTTTAACCAACAAGATATAGCCTTAGTAAGAAAAATTAAAGATATTTGTAGAAATTTACCCGACCTGCAACTTCCTTTAGAATCAGAATATATAGTCGTAGAAACAGATGCAAGCCAATTAGGATGGGGAACAGTATTATTAGCTAAACTTAGCAAGTATGATAGTAAAAATAAAGAGCGCATTTTAAAGAAAAAGATACAACTAGGACCAACTTAGATTTTGAAATATTATGAATAGTATATGCAATAAACAAATTTAGATTATTTTTACACAAGCCCTTTACAATTAGAACGGACTGCAAAGCTATAGTTAGATTTCACAATAAACTTAATGAGCGAAAACTTAGTAGTAAAAGATGGCCAAAATTTTTAGATAGTATAGTAGGACAAGGATATAAAGTAAAATTTGAACATATTAAAGGGAGTGATAATAAATTAATAGATTGGTTAAGTAGGAAAATTTATTTAGAAAAAGAAAATAACCAGTTTAATTTTTGTGCAGATAATGGAGAACAACAAAACAATGAACTTTTGGGGGTTTGCTCTTCCCATTTATGAAGGTAGAAACAAATTCAAACCATTAACAAGAATCGAACTAGACCCAGTTCAACAGTGTCTTTTAGATAACCTTTGGAACAATCTCAATCACTCAGCCAAACATTTGTCAGCCTTAAACTCTCTCAGTATATATTTTTCAAAAATCCAGAATAAACCTTTTGTCTAAAAGCTTTTCTTTTTATGTAGTAGCTAAAGGAACCAAGCCTGGTATTTACCATGACTGGGTAGAAGTTGAACCGTTAGTTAAAAATTTTCCCGTACCTCAGTTTAAAGGATTTTATGATTTCGAGTCAGCCAGTACATATGCCCGCAGCCAAATAGCTAAAGATTATCTAGACACATTGGGCAAGATGTAGTCAACTATTCTTGTTACTAGTGGAGTTCCAGTTAGCCAGATAACAAGGAGCAATAGTATTAACCCTCAGCCAAATTCTCAAAATCCTCTTCAAATGTGCAGACATTGTGAAGGCCTTACCAGAAATTTCAAGAAAATTATGGATAAAGGCAAAAAGGTCGGTGAAGAGCTAGACTAGCTTCGAGATGAGGAAAACAATTAAGAGTAACTATTCAAACCCTAACCAACTAGCTTAAAAAACAAACTCCAGAAAAAGCACCTACTCCTTTTCTTGACCTAGAAATCAGGCAACTTTCCAATGAGGAATTTGAACAATTGAGTGCTAGAATGTATTTCTTCAGGCTTTCTATCATTCAATCTTTTTGTGAGAAAAACCGAGAAATAGAAGACCTTAAACCCTATATATACACCCTAGCCGAAGATAGCAGAAAAGTGAGTTTGTCACTATACAACAGTTTCTTCAAGACCTCTCCATAGTAGGAGTTCAGTGCCCTGGTATGGCATATCAATGGACTTATCTCTACGAGGATGAATAACAACCCTGTTTATAAGAAGAAAGATATATAGATAGGCTAGAATATTTTGGAAGATGTCAGTGTAATCTAGATTTCAGTATCTGTCTTTGCTAGATAAATCTAGCAACTTTTGAGCCACTGGAGATAGAGATTAGAGGCAAAACGCGTCATCTAACAGCCGCACAATTGTTAAATTACGGCTTTGTTTCTAGAATAATTTTTTCAGATCTAGATCAGACATATAATTTTGGAAATAAACTTGCTCATTCAGTACTTTGTGTAATGGAAGAGCATCATCTGTTTGTAGAAGCATTAATTGATAGCAAGCTATTAGAATAGAAAGGAATAAAGTGCACTCCAGCTAAGCTTAAAATGTACCTCAGAGGAACTTCAACATTTCCAGGATACCCAGGACTTCTCAATCGGAAACCCTGGCCATGCAGAAAATTTTCACTCAAAGATCAGCTCAATAAATGGAGGAAATTTGCTAGTAATCCTCTATTAGCATATAATGGAAGCTATGGTAATCTCGTCTGCGAAGATAGAAATCAGAAGATATACTATAACTTAGCCATTCCAGGTTTTCCCTTCAGCAAAGAAACATTTGTCGACGAAAGTTGGTACCCCAACTATCAACATAGTGTCTCTTATGATTCACCAGTAATAGAAGAATAAGGTAACCAATGGGAGAATGAACCAGGTAATGGGGACGATTTTACGATCAACTCTCAGCAACAGATCTGAAGATAGAATGTATGGGTGAAAAAAAAAAAAAAAAAACCGTGCACTCCATAATTAGACTCTTTAGAGATCTTGGAAGCATTATAGTCACAAAGTCCATATTTCATTTACTATTTTGGACTTTTAGTTTCATAGGATTTAGACTTTTTGACTCTTTGAATTTTTGTATCTATGAAAGATTAGCCTTGAAGATTCACTCCATCATCCAAGTATCCATATGTCTACATCAATTATTGGCATCAAGACACTCAGAAGAAAAAGACAAGATCTGTAGAAGATAAAGCCTCTCTTCAATGATCAGCAAAATTCACGCCAAAAAATGACAACGGCTACTGTAATTATTTGTATCTGTCAGTAGTAAGGCTTCTCCTTCACTCACTACTTTAATAGAGTAGATGACCCCTACCCTGCTCCATTAAAGAAAAGCTGTGAGAATCCTTACACGTGTTTTGTAACAAATTATGGTGTCGAAATTTTATCAAAATGGGAGGATTGAATGATGTGCGATGGGGCCCAAGCAGTACCCGACATCATTATCCTAACCCTTTATTGATATAATTTTTATTGTTTAGAGTAATAGGAAGTTGGTCATAAAAGGTGTCAAAGTCTTTGTATTTATTATGTAGAAATTTTGTAAAGCCTATAGCTAGGCTTGACTAGGCTTTTGGACTTTTTGTTCAAAAATTAGACGTAAGGGTAAGTCTTTGGTTTTTGTTTGTATCCGTCAAATGTATTGTATAAATTGACATTTATGCCAACGGATGAAACAATGAAAATTCTCTCCATTCTTCTTTGCAAAAACTCTCAACTTCTCAACTTTTTAAAGTTTTAAGTCTGTCAAAGTTTTCCAGTATCTCAAAGTCACATAATCTTTGTAAGTATATTACATTAATATGAAGAGTAAGTAGTCTCTTTTCCTTAGATATTTCAAAAGGGTAACTCTTCTGCTCTAAAAATTATTTTCTTTTTGGGAAAAAACTAAGTTTATGAAATGCTTGCTCGCTCATTAATATTACATGCTTTACACCTTCATAGTATCTATTATTTTCTATTTCATTACTAAGTGACCTTAGCCGAAGAGCTTGTGTGAGCCGTGGTTAGGCATTGAGGGTAAATTATAGGCAGGCTACATATTTTGTATAAAGCCAATCACAGTTCAACACGTGGCAGGTTGAGGGTAATACGGGAAGACAATTCAAACCTTCGATCGTGATCGTATACGTGGCAGTTAGTATTGGTTTTCATAAGATCTGCGTAGTACTGGATCAGCAAAGAGATGCAAAGTGATGTGGCTTCAACGGTTACTCACATTAAATTCAAAATTATGAGGGAAGCCTAACTGCAGGTATTGGTATAGTGGAGCTAACTATAAGGACAATGATCAGTGATCATGAGGAGCGGTTCGACGTTAGAAGTGCAGTTCGATGGTTATCCTGAGAAATATAAATAGCAGAGAAGGCCCCAGAAAAAGCCCCAAACTCAGATCTATAAAACTAGTTTTATTACTACTTTATTTCTTTTCCAGTTTTTACATTTCTTGTTCTTTACATTTCCGTACTTCAAATTCCTGCACTAACATTTCATTCATAGGAGTAATTTTCAGTAGCTTGTTGTGCTGTTAACCTCTAGCTGATTTGATCTTTAAAGTCTTCATTTTGCTTAATGAAAATACTACAACTGTTCTTTATTTAATCATTGTTTGCTTAATTCTCTTAAACAAAGCCACCAATAAAAGTCCTCTTCATTGAGGCTGAAAAAAACTAAAACACAATCGTCTGATAATTGGTGGCAATTTAACATTCTGTAAGGACTGATTGATCTTTGCTGGCACGCTCACAATTACAAAATAACCTTCGAAAGCCCAAAAAACCAACATATATTTTTGGCATGCCCAGTGGACTAATTGAAATGGCTAGACGTAGGAGACAAGGAGAAAATGAACGCTTAGAAGAAGGCGTGGAAAGAGAGGTAAATGCCTAATACAGAGGATAATGTGATAAACACATCCTGTGGAAACACCAATTTTATCAGAACCTATGGTCGAACAGACCAGCACTTCGGAACAAGTACGACATGTTCATAATATTGACGAGCCAAAGAATTGGACCATCCACTATTCCATCTACTCAGCCAATGAATCCATGGGGTGGCATAGTAGATGCCATGGGATAGCAGTTAATGAACACAATGGAAAGGTGGCAACATCCTTTTTGGATCGAATGAATACCCACCAACCAAACACAAGACACACGGAGGAAATTTCAAATGTCCCTCAGCAAAGATTGACTAGAGATAAACAACCTATGCAAATTAATGGACATTCTAATGGTCAAACTAGTAATCAAAACTATGAAAGACCATTACCTCAGTCTTGGTATGAACCTATTTCGAGGCCTATAGCAAGTCAAAATGCCTCATTACTTAACAGTGAAGCCACACAAATTGGTGGATCTAGCCCAGTACAAGAAAATGGCATAAGGATGGTTCCAAATCCCATGTTCAAAGCCATACATGGCACGAGGGGGTTCACTAATCCTTTATTCGAATTCATACCCGGGGAGTTGGAAGGTTTTCCTACAACTGGAAGAGACACAACACCTATTCCAGCACCTTTCGCAGGTCCTTTCGCAGGACAGGCTCAAAGGGGTCACACATACCCCCAACAGCAGCCAGCACCACAGGGACAACCAGTCCCAAATATACCACCCTATGGACCAAGAGGACCCCAGGCACAAAGTTGTCCACCAAATCCTGTGTTTGTTCCTCTAGTAGTGGTTCAACAGGCACAACAATATGGTCCATAGGGACCAAATTGCTGACATTGTTAGAGAGATGTGCGGACCAATGGCTCGGGGGGTTCAAACTCCTGTGTATAGGAAACCGCACCCAGAATGGGTAGATAGGGTACATGAATACCCAAGAGGTTTCAGGATACCAGATTTTGCCCTTTTTTATGGGAATGGAAACCCGTCAACGGTTGAGCATATTGCTAGGTTCGCGGCTCAGTGCGGTGAAGTTACCAATAATGACTATATAAAGTTAAGATTATTCTCAAATTCTCTAACTAGGGGAGCATTTGTATGGTATATTACCCGTACACCTGGCTCTATCCAAACTTGGCAACAAATGGAAGAGGCATTTCATGCCCAATTCTTCCAAACAGAGCCAGAGGTTTCCATGGCAGACTTGGCAAGATTGAGTCAAAGGCCTGATGAGAAGGCTACTCAGTTTATTGCCAGATTTAAAAGAGCACGAAATAAATGTAGGATCATCTTACCAGAGCCTGAATTTGTGAGATTAGCAAAAATGGTTTAGAGTTTAGGCTTCGAAAGAAGTTTGACTCAATTGAGTTTAGAGACTTAGTGGAATTAACCTATAAGGTGTCTAGATAAAAGTATTACTAGAAGAAGAACAAGATCGAAGTAATGCATCGTACAAGACGTATTATAGAGATCCTAATTATGAGATCGTACAAGACGTATTATAGAGATCCTAATTATGAGATTGATGCAGCAGAGATTGTAAGGAAAGAACCTGTGATCTGTGAGGCATTAATTCATAAAGATACAACAATTGATCAGCAGTTTAAAAAGAAAGACCTTCATAGGAAATACTCTTTTGACTTAACAAAGGCAGATAACATTTTGATCGTTTGCTTGCTGTAAATTTCCTAAAGTTACCAAAAGAGTCAAAATTCCGTCTCCAGAGGAACTTAAACGAAAAGTGTATTGTAAATGGCATAATTCTTGGTCTCACTCAGCTAAAAATTGCATTGTTTTCCGAGACAGGATCTAAGAGCAGATTCGAAAGGGGAGTTTAAAATTCCCAGCTAAAGCAGAAAAGGCCATGGGGATTGATACTAATCCATTCCCGAAAATTGGAGAGGTGGCAGCCAATGTTATTATGCCAGACTTCCAGAACTTGTCCTTGAAAGAATTGGAAGAAGTCAATGTGCAGATGCATGTTGCCAGCTAGACAATTGTCAAGAAAGACACTGGAAATCTACCAGCTATTGGACAAGGTTTCTTAGACCAGAGGGAAGACTCTAATGAAGAAGTACTAGATGACGATTCTTTAGAAGCAGCTGTCATGCAAAGAATGTGTTCCAGATGCAAGCTGAGCTACAAGTGGTTGAAAGGGCTTCCAATTGATGGGAAGCAATATTACAAGGATGTGCAGAGGCGTCCTAAACCAACCAGTGCTTATAACAAAAGGCCATATCCAACTAGTATTAGGCAGCAGCCATTAATGGCTGAGCCAACAGCCGCTAGAATGCATTCTACAGGCAAGAGGCCTTTATATGAGTCCAGACCACCTAATTACTACAGAATGGAGAGTGGTCATCCTGAAAGGAGACCGGAGAAGGGTTCAGTTTATGGGATCAAACCCAGAGATTGGCCTCCTAGACCAGCCTCACGCAGGACGGAAAGTGGCCACCTTCATCAAAGGCCTGAGTTAGGCCCGAAATAGGGAGTCAGGGTCAAGCAGTGGCCTTCACAGCCAGCTTCGAAGATGACTTCAAAGGAAGAAAAAAACAGTTCAACAGCTGGGTTAGTAGGTTCGTGGGTACCTGGAGTTCCAGATTAGTTTGTTATGCAGAACAAACCTAGGGAGATGTCTACCCAAAGAAATATTGTTGGAAACCAAGGTAGGATGGTCAAACCTCCTTTGGTGGCTCCAAACAATTGAGTATTGCTTAAGCACCCGAAAACAAAAGAACCAAATATGGTCCTAGTGATTTCTAGGTCCCAAAGAAGGAAAATCCAACGAAGGTACACTCAGTACCAGAAAGATTTGAAAAAAGGTGGAGAAAGTTCTTCATTGGTTCAGCTAAAGAGCCAGGTAGAAGGAGAAAAAGATTCAAAGTTAGACCATAATCTAAAATCGACTCTTCCAGACAAAAGGAGTTGTAGCAAGGAGCAGTTGGCCAAAGTTCATTCCGAACTAAAGGCCAAGGAAAGATCTAGCTTGGTAGGATTGGAAAAAGCTTTGATGGAAAGTGATAGTGAGATAAAAGATGAAGTCATCCCAGGCCAAAAGAAGGGGATGGTTGAGGAAGAAATGTTTAAAGCCTTCATGGCTGAACAGACATTTTTGGTTGAAAAACTAACAGAAATAGACCATTCGAAGGAAGTTACTAATACAAAAGTGCCAGAATGCAGCATGGAGGACGCTTCTGAAGTAATTGAACAAGTTGACCAAGAGGGAAAGCAGGTACAACCAGTCGTTCAATTTGGCTCATTTCCTCCGGTGTCAGTGAATATGGTGCTTATATTACCACAGGAGTTTCAAGCTGAAGATGAAAACCAAGGTCAGGAGATTGACACAATTCCAGTCTCTAGTGAAGACTCACAAGTAAGTGTGGTGCAAGACGAATCCGAAGTAGCCACACCAATGGAAACTGAAGACGAGAGTGAGGAAGAGGTAAGTATTAACCTCTCATACCCTTTTGAGTATCACACGACGTCCATGACACAGCATGTCAAACCCTTGTATATCAAGGCCTTCTTCGATGGAATACAGATGAATCGGGTGCTGGTGGATAACGGGGCAGCAGTAAACCTGCATCCAAAATCTTCGTTGAAGAAACCAGGAAAGAAGAACCTCAGACTAATCTTAACAAGTACAGCCATTGCTGGTTTTGCTGGAGACAAACAGATGGCCCAAGGTATTTTGCTTATCAACCTGAGTGTGGAAACCAGGGACTGCATGACAGCATTCTTCGTTATCGACAGCAATGCTAAGTATAATGCTTTACTTGGAAGAGATTGGATTCACACCAACAAATGTGTACCTTCCTCATTACATCAGAAAATCATGATGGCCTTGTGCAATGGAGAGACAGAGGAGATCAATGCAGATCCTCAACCCTTCATAGCTTGTGCAGATTTCGCAGAGGCCAAATTACTGAAGGAGTGGCACCACTCAGTATACTGAGAAAACCTGATGGATCAGCTAAAGCGACGGTTGATGAAGAATTTGCACATCTAAAGCACTTGGTCCAAGAGAGTGCTGATGAAGAGTTTGTCGTTAAGGATGACAATGATGCCTGGTTGTAGGCAAAGAGATGAAACCCAAGAAGCTAGGTCTTTGGCTCTAATTAAGTTCTCAATATTGGATGTAAAATCAATAGTCCAGAAAATGCAAGAGCAAGAGAAAGAAGCCATGATGATTGGTTGAAAGAAAGAACAGCAACAGGTCAGATTTTTGGCCTTAGATAAATATTGTGCTTTGGACATTGAAACAAAAGTCCAGGAGATACAGGAGGAAGAAGTCTTATAGACAGACTTTGTCTATGAGGAGGAGAGTAAAGATGTTGAATCAAAGAAACTGGTAGCAGAACAAAGCAAGGAGATTGCTTCGAGGTTAGAAGGAATCAAAGAAGGAGCATCAGTAAGTTCTCAGATACAAGACCCCTTGGAAGAAGTAAATTTAGGGGAAAGTTCTATACAACAGCCCACCTATATAAGTGCTTGGTTGAATGCTCTTGACAGGGACCAGTTGTTGGTTGTTTTGAAGAAATATAAAGATTGTTTTGCATGGTCTTATAATGAACTACCAGGATTGGATAGGTCATTAGTAGAACATAGGCTCTTTATGAGGCCTAATTTCAAGCCATACAAGCAAAAACCAAAAAGAATGAGTCCAGAAGTGATTCAGAAAGTTAAGGAGGAAATTGTTAGACTCCTCAAGGCAGGCTTTATTAGGACAGCCAGGTACGTTGAATGACTATCCAATATTGTGCCTGTAGTTAAGAAGAATGATAAAATGAGGGTATGCATCAATTTCAGAAACTTAAATCTAGCAACTCCAAAAGATGAATATTCTATGCCTATAGTAGATTTGTTGGTAGACAGTTCAGCAGGGCATCAAATTTTGTTAATGATGGATGGGCACTCTGGTTATAACCAAATTTGCATTGCAGAGAAGGATGTCCACAAGACAGCATTCAGATGTCCTGGGAATATTGGCACCTTCGAATGGGTTAAAATGTCATTTGGCCTGAAGAATGCTGGGGCTACATATTAGAGGGCTATGAACACTATCTTTCATGACCTCATTGGAGGGTATTTAGAGTGTTATATTGATGACATTGTAGTGAAATCTCAATCCATGGAGGAACATTTGTTTCACTTAGAAGCAGCTTTTGAAAGAATGAGAAAGTTTAAGTTGAAACTCAATCCTCTTAAATGTGCTTTTGGCGTATCATTTGGAAACTTCTTGGGCTATGTAGTACACAAGAAAGGAATACAGATTGACCAGAATAAAGCCAAAGCCATCATTGAAGCCAGACCTCCATCAAGTAAGAAAGAATTACAAAAGTTCCTTGGACAGGTTAATTTTCTTCTAAGATTCATTTCTAATACTGCAGGGAAAACTAAAGTATTTTCTTCCTTGTTAAGGCTAAAAGATGAAGAGAAGTTTGTGTGGACAGCAGAGCATCAAACTGTTTTCGAAGGAATCAAAGCCTACTTGGCTAACCCTCCAGTGCTGATGCCACCAAAGGGTGATAAGCCCTTGAAGTTGTACATAGCTGCAGCAGAGAATTCATTGGGAGTTTTCTTAGCCCAAGACAATGAAGAAGGTAAGGAACAAGTTGTTTATTACCTTAGTAGGTTTCTAAATTCTTGTGAATGTAAATACTCAGCTGTAGAAAAGCTGTGCCTTGCATTGTATTTTGCTGCAATGAAATTAAGATACTATCTTTTGCCTACAACTGTCTTGGTAATTGCAACCACAGATTTGGTTAAATATATGTTATCTAGACCCATGTTGAGGGGAAGAATTGGCAAATAGATACTAGCTTTATCAGAATTTCATCTAGAATATGTTCCCTAAAAGGCAGTAAAAGGACAAGTTTTAGCTAATTTTTTAGCAGACCATCCATGTCAAACAGAAAGCCAAGAGATAATGGAACTTGGTATGGCTAGTGTTGAACCATGGCAAATGTGGTTCGATGGATCAAAAGCCAATGGTTTAACTGGAATTGGTGTAGTAATTAAGTCACCACAAGGAGTAGAAACCACGCATGGTTTCAGAGTGGATGAAATTACTTGTTCTAATAATCAAGCTGAATATGAAGCCTTAATAATGGGACTGGAAATACTTATTGGATTACAAGCTCATGCAGTTGACATATTTGGAGATTCTCAATTGGTAGTTAATCAGGTGAAAAGGATTTTCAAATGTCAAAGTATAAGCATGTTGCCATACTATGTTGTTGCATTACATCTGCTTTCTCAATTTCAGATAGCAAATGTAACTCATGTCCCAAGATTCTTGAATAATAAAGCTAATGATGTGGTTTAGAAAGCTTCGAATTTCAAGAGAAGGAATAATACTCAAAGGGACATAAGCCAAACAACATATCAGAAAGTAATACCACCCTTAAATAAAAGGAATGTGGTCCTGGAAGTCAATCGTAATGACTTACAAGAACAAGATTGGAGGCATCCAATAATGCAGTATCTGGCTGGCCCATCTTTGAAGGCCAGAAAAATTAGATTGCAGTCTATGCAATACATAACGTATGGTAATACTCTCTACAAAAGAAGGGGAGATGGGTTATTGTTGGAATGTTTAGGCCCAAAGGAAGCATTGACAGTTATGACTGAGGTTCATGAAGGCATCTGTGGTTCTCATCAGCCTGGTGTGAAGATGAGATGGCTGCTTCGAAGGCATTCCTACTATTGGCCAACTATCCTTAAAGATTGCATAGAATATGCAAGAGGTTGCCAAGCATGCTAAAAGTATAGCACAATAAGGCACGTGCCCATAACTGACCTGCATGCAGTTGTGAAGCCTTGGCCATTTAGAGGATGAGCCATGGATATGATGGGGAAAATACACCCACCTTCTTCGAAGTATCATTGTTTCATCTTAGTGGCCACTGATTATTTCACTAAGTGGGTCGAAGCTAAGCCATACAAGGTTGTAGACCCATTAAGGAATTAATCCATAGATTTGGTATCCCACAGACTATAACTGTTGATAATGGCATTGTATTTGATGGGAAAATGGTAAAGTCTTTTGTGGCAGAGTTTGGAATTAACCTTATTAATTCCACCCCCTATTATGCACAAGCCAATGGTCAAGCTGAATCATCCAATAAGTCTTTGAAAAAAGGAATACAGAAAGTTGTGGAAGACAATCCTAGGGATTGGGGATTGACATAACTTATTGTTGGATGTATTGTGGGCTTATAGGACTTCTCCAACGTCAAGCATAGGAATCACTCCTTATGCCTTAGTATATGGGCATGATGCAGTGCTACCTGTGGAAATTAATGTTAAGTCCTTGAGGGTGAGATGCCAAGACCAGTTAGATCTTAAGCAATACCATCAGAGTATGTGCTTAGAATTAGAAAGTATAGATGAAGATAGGATTCTGGCATTAAATAGCATTCTTTTCCAAAAGAAGAAAGAAGCCAAAAACTATAATAAGAAAGTCAAGCACATTAGTTTTGATGAAGGTGATTTGGTATGGAAGACAATACTCCCAATAGGGATTAAAAGCTACAAGTTTGGCAAATAGTCACCTAACTGGGAAGGACCGTATCAAGTTCATAGAGTCTTGCCTATGGGAGCATATCATTTGAAAAATTTGAATGGATATATACATCCCAAGAAAATTAATGGCAGATATTTGAAGCCTTATTATCCAACCGTATGGTAAACACAAGGAATAGAATGAGTGCTAAATAAAAGAACACTCAAACACTCAAATGATAAATAAGAATTTTTATTTCATAAAGAGTTGAGTACATGTAGCCATAGATTGGCCTAGAAGTTAGTACAATGTCTCAGTTGTTCTTTTACAATAGATGCTCTATTCTGAAGTGATGGGAACAACTGAATGGCTGTAGCCATCTCCTGCTTTCGATCAGCCAGTCCTTGATTGGTAATCTGCAATTTGGTGGTAGTTCGATCTAAGGCTTGGTTGATTGCTGATAGCTCCTCTTCAAGTTGAGTTTTCCTCTCCAATAGTTAAGCTAAAAATTGGGAGACAGAGGAATGTTGTTCCTTCAATTCTGACACCTCAGTATGTACTTTGGAAACAAAGCTCCGATCCCTCACCAATTTCTCCTCTGCAGCCTTGGCAGCATGACAAATGTTGATGTAAAAATCGATGGTGGCTACCGCCTGAGACAAATGACCTGAGACAGTCATGCCAGATTGCTCAACAATCTTGCAACACTGGAGGAAGCCATTTCTTATTATAGGCCTTTGTAAGGCTTCGAAAGGAATCCTCAAAAAGGATGTCAATAGCTTCAGACAGCTGTCCAAGTCTATCGGAGGCAAGAAAGTCTTACTACTGGTGGAAGAACTTTAAAAAATTTCTAGCAGAGAATCAGCCAGAACTAATGGCTCAGTTTCATTGTTAGCCATTGGAGAGGTGGAAGGTATGTCGAAGAGACTAGCTAGTCTAGCTTCGAAGATGTCCACCTCATCCGTGGACATGGAAGGTGCAGAAAGAGCTCTGGTAGAAGGAAGAAAGGACTGCATAGGAATAGGAGAAGAGGGTGGAGCATCTTTAGCAGTCTCTATAGTTCTGGCCACTAATAGATCGAGAGAAGAGGGGCTGGAACTAAGCAGAGATAATGGACCATGAGTTGGAGAGTTACCAGTACCCTCTCTATCGGAATCAGTTATCAGTAAAGATGATGTTACCGCTGGAATTTCCTTAGGAAGAGAAGGAGAAGCAAGGTTTGAAGGGAAATCAAATTGAGTAGGATTGAAAGATAAATGAGGGAAGTACGGGGTTAAGCCAAAAGAAACAGATATAGGAATACTTGGCCGCAAGAAGGGTATGGAAAATATAGGGCCAGAAAGTGGGAGTATTATCTGAATAGGCTCCACATTTTGAGGTTGTTCAACTTCAACCGAAACTGAAGGAGTCTTTATTGGGAGGATAGGCACAGTAGTTGTCACTGCTAAAAAAGAAGTACAAAACAATGTTAAGTCTCAATATTAACAATTTGGGAAAAGAAAGTGGACACATGAAAGGAAATTACTGGTTTCGGAAGTGGTGGCAATAACGGGAGAATTACGGAGGGAATAATGCTCGGCAGTGTGTTGCCTTCTCACTGTTTCCCTTTGGGTTGCATCAGTGGCAGCTGCTTCATCCCTTAGTAATTGTTGCTGTCGCCTTTTCTCAACTCTTTGAAAAACAATTATTTCTTTAGAGTGTTCTTCCTCTACTGCTTTGACAGTTGCCTCATGAGTGGGGTCTTTGACCAAATCAGAAGAAGAGACAGTCATCTTCTTTCTCTTTTTTCTCTGTAGTGGTATTTCCTGCTCTTTCTCAATCTCTTTCTCTTCAATCTGAGACTCAGACTCTTCAAGAGTGAGTATTAGCTTCCTTTTCTTTTTCTGCTGATGTTTGTCTTTGGGAATAGCTAGAGCTTCAGCTCTCTTAGGAGATTCTTCTTGTGGAGACCCTATACCAAGAGGTATGAATGTAAAGGAAACAGACAGAAAAGTCTAAAAGAAAATAAACCTGAAAATACATACCTTTTTTCGAAGCAGCTCTGGTACCTCTAACAGGAGGGAGTGAGGTTGCAGGAACAGTCTTGGCAGTTGTGGAAAGAGAGGGAATGTTCCCGGCTGTTATTGGTTTAGCCTTAGAAGGCACACCTAGTCCTATTAGTAAATCATGAGGATGTATTGCTAGATGCACTTCCATATTGGCTGTCCACCAATTTTGAAATCTCTTTAAAGCCAAGCCAGAGAGGAGGAAGGGGACAAATTTGAACTCACTCAAATCCTTCAACAATTTAAATGTTGCCTCCTCTAGTTTGGATTTGGGTACTTTTAGGCCTCTAGCTGTGAGATGGACATTCGAGAGACTGCAGAGTGGAATGGGAATCCCTTGAGTAAGCCCAAATTGCCTGGCAAACTGGGAAGGGCAGTATACCTCAGATATGCACTTATAAGCTCGAGGATTTAAAGTGCCAATAAAAAGTTCCCTTGGCAACAAAATAGAAGCCACATATGTCTTGGTGCGATGGAATAGAACACTGTTTATCAACCAAGAATGTCTTTAGCCAAATTGGCCCCTTATTGGCATCAAAGGGAGAGAAGAATGTGGCAGTTGGGGAAACAGGGAGCTGATGGAAAAAAGTAAGATGGTAAGCAAAAGAAGCGGGATAGAGGGCAATCCTGGCATATTTTTCTCCATAAGTGCTTGGATCTTGAACTAAGAATTTTAAGCACTTGGGGTGCAAATCAGTAAAGTAAGCAAAGAGTCAGAGTTGAAGCACCCAGAGGGGACCTCCTTGATTGATATCAAGAGGCTTCTCACAGAATTGGGAGCAGGCTCTATAACATAACCTAGAAAATAAGGAGCCAAGGCTATTCGTTTCTTCAAAACAAGGGCCTTTGCAAGTGGGGCAAATTCAGGCATAATTCGTTGAAATGATGTACAAAAAAGGAATTTGCAGAACCAATATAAAATAAAGGAGAAGAGTTCTCGGTCACCCACAGGGCCTACTCTTTTGTTTTCAGCCTTTGCGAAGTCACTAAAAGAAGAATTCAAAGGTGGAAGAGAAAATTTAATTGAAAGATCTGGGTAACTGGGTGTAAAAAGGGTACCAAGCGGCGAAAGCCCTAAGAGATGGCAGATATCAAGAACGGTGGGAGCCATCATACCACAACGAAACTGGAAAAAGTTAAAAGCCATGTTCCAGAAACAAAGAGCAGTAGGAATTAAAAAAGGGTCTTCAGGAATAATAAACCTGGAAAGACGAAGGGCATCGAGGATGCAGAGTTCTTGTAAGTCCCATTCTCTTGCAGGCACAACCCTGTCATATCACTCCTCCCACTCAACCCTCAATGTTGGCCAGCAACAGTGAGGTCAGTTCATTCTCCAATTTCCCCAGTTGAGCCCCCCTTCATAGAGAAGAAAGTGGTCCTTCAAACGAGGATACAAAGCTGGAAGTTGAGCGGGAGCTTCTCGAAAAATGGGACCTAGGACATATTCTTGTTTGTCATTATGGCGAGGAACAAAGAGGCGTCCGTCTATGGTACTTGACCCATCAGCTTTAAATTTGGCGATCTCTTCTTCAATACATCTTTTCAAAGCCATGGTTGGGCTTATACGTTTGCCAATTGGTACTTTCAGTGAAGGAGAATCCATTGGTGACGAGTAGCAAGGAAGAGAGGTTTAGTAGAAGGGAAGGGTTTGTGTATTGAACAAACGAGTGAGTTCAGAGCACGAAGTAAAAAGGGTTTTAAAAACCTTGGTGTCTGGAAAATATATCGTGTAATTCATAAAGAAGTACTAAAAGTACACATACGAAGAGTTTCCTTCAATATTGATACTTTTGGAGGGAAACACGTCTCAGATGCTGATGTCAGCTTCGAAATAAAATATTTGGCTTCGAAACCAAATTTTGGCGCCAAAGTCAAATAACAACGGCTTCGAAACTAGGAAGCCGGCTTTGAAGCACATTCCACACCTAAGGATGCAAGAATGCTCAAGTATTTGTTTACTTCAAAAGGATTGAAAACCTGTTTTGTGGTTTCTTAGTGAGAGTAAATCCTTCGAAGCAAAACTTGAAATCCCTCAAAGTTATGAATGGTTTGTTCTAAGTTCCAAACCAATAGTTGGTTTGATAATATACAGAAGAGATTGCTCTTTTAGAATAAAACAATGCAGTCCTGAAAGGAGGCTTCCATATTTCTGAAAGTATGGACTGTTGTTCGAAGCAAAATTGGTCAATTTAAAACCATATGTTGGATATGATTAAAGCAAGCTTTAAGGGGCAAGATTGTCGAATTCGAGGCTCTGATTCTGAAAGGAGACTTCTATATGGTGAGAGAAGTCAAATTGATTTTCAAATATTTCATTGAGAGTCAAGTTTCGAAGAAAAAAATTGATGATCTCGAAGCTACAATTTTGTTGGTTCTGGGTAAAATTAGACCATACCAAATAACAAAACAAGGTCTCTCCGCTTTATTAAGATAAGTATGATTACATCAGAGGCCTTGCTTAGACACATATTCAAGCTCATAAAAGTAAGGAATAGAGTAAATAACAAGGTCATGGAATTTGGTCCAACTATGGTCAATAAACTTATGTTCCTTTTTTATTCTATCTTCTAATTTCTCCAAGTTTGGTTGCTGAAGTTGGTGTGCTCTTACTTGACAAAAGAGTTTTTCGGCCTTTATTTCAAACTTTGTTTCTTTTAACCCTTGTTCCATCTCATCCATATCCAAGTCATCCCAGTACGCAGAGTTTTTATTCTTGAAGTCATCATATTCTTCGATGAGGTTCTCTGCTTCATACTGGGTATGAACTCGAAGGGCTAAAAGTTGGTTCAAAGACTGGGTGGTGGCCATAGAAGTTTGGTGCCAATGAAGAAGCAATGGGAGTTGGTCCAAAAACATCTGGAGCTCTGCTTGGGCGATAGGGTTGAGGACATGACCTCGGGTCATAACATCACTGGCCCATCAAAAGTTCTTGAGAGGAACATCATCCTCAAGAACGTTGAAGGGCAAGTGAGAAAAGGCCGCAAGCAGAAGTTGGGCTTGCTTTCGCTGAATTGGAGTAGGGAGAGGTGGAGGATTATAGGAGGGAAAAACCTGGTCCTCAAAGAGGGCAAGCCTCAGTTTCTCTATCCAGTGAGGATTTTGTGGAGGAGGAGGTATAGACGTTTCCATCTCGAAAGAAGGAGGGAACTGGGGGGTGTTAACACAATCAAGCTAGTCAGAAGAGCAAAGCTTTGCCTTCTGGGCTAAGAACGATGGGCTATACCCTTGTGCTTCTTCTGGACGTTGGGTAGTTTGTACTATCTTTGTAGGCATGGAGGATGTGTACCATACTACGAGCAGATTGTCCTCCAAACTGCGGCGGCGGTCAATGGATACATATGGATAAACCACTGAGCTCCGAGTAGAGGGAGGAAAAGTTAGAGGGTTAACAAATTCGACAAAATGATGATTAACTCGTTCTCTTAACTCCGATTCTTCAGGTTTGGGCCAACTTCTCCAACTAGAAGCTCCAGAGGAAGAAGAAGCTGCAGCCTCATCCCACGCAGAAGGTTTTGGGTTAGAAGAAGGGCTCCCAATATCCATATTTGCAAACTTTTGGGTTAAAGAATCGTGGATCACAGGTTCGTAGTCCAAAGATTGATAATTTGCAAAAGCTTCCATGACTTGAATATAGGAAGGTGGGTAAAGGTAGCCAATAAATGCATGAAGGTTCTTTCGAGGAAGAACAGCATCATCGAACAACTCTTTGTATACTTGATCAACATAAGAGAAGATTGGCTTAGCCATAAAAGATGTATTAATCTTTTCGAATACTGGAATAAGTGGGATGCTCAAAGAATTAAAGGAGAATTTAATGCAGATGATGAATAACGGTTGCATTTATGGAGAATGCAAAGCCCATGCACATTCTAAAACGTGGATAAAATACCTTGATCCATTAATATTACCAAGGATTGGGTATATTAGTGCGGAGGGTAATGTTGGCTACATATTTTGTATAAAGCCAATCATAGTTCAACACGTGGCCGGTTGAGGGTAATACGGGAAGACAATTCAAACCTTCGATCGTGATTGTACACGTGGCAGCTAGTATTGGTTTTCATAAGATCTGCGTAGTACTGGATCAGCAAAGAGATGCAAAGTGATGTGGCTTCAACGGTTACTCACATTTAAATTCAAAATCAGGAGGGAAGCCTAACTGCAGGTATTGGCATAGTGGAGCTAACTATAAGGCAACATGATCAACGATCATGGAGGAGCGATTCGACGGTTAGAAGTGCAGTTCGATGGTTATCCTTAAGAAGTATAAATAGCAGAGAAGGCCCCAGAAAAAGCCCCAAACTCATATCCATAAAACCAGTTTTATTCTACTTTATTTCTTTTCCAGTTTTTACATTTCTTGTTCTTTACATTTCCATACTTCAAATTCCTGCACTGCATTTCGTTCATAGGAGTAGTTTTCAAGTAGCTTGTTGCTGTAAACCTCTACGAGGCTGATTCAGATCTTTGTAAGTCTTTTATTTTGCTTAATGAAATACTACAACTGTTCTTCATTTAATCATTGTTTGCTTAATTCTCCTAAACAAAGCCACTAGTAAAAGTCATCTTCATTGAGGCTGAAAGAACTAAAACACAATCGTCTGATAATTGGTTGGCAATTAACATTCTGTAAGGATTGATTGATCTTTACTGGCACGCTCACAATTACAAAAATAACTTTCGAAAGCCAAAAAAGCCAACATAGGCAGAAAGGAAAATGTAAGAAATAGAAAATAAAAATATACTATGTTAAACGAGGCTTAACTTTAAGGTGAGAGCACATGTAACGAAAGCAAACATTGCTTAAAAATAGTTTTATCAAATAAGAAAAAAAAAATAGAATATAAGAAGAGTAATCTGAGTAGAAATATCAAGACCCACCATACCCTCTCTGATTGTCCAGGCCATACAATCGTCGCTTATCGCAGCTCCACAACCATCACCATTGTTACTAAAATGAAGAAGAAAGTGAGATATGGGTTGTTTATCAAAACAGAGAGAGAGAGTCGAAAATGGGAGGGGGAAAAAAAAATAGAGATGAGAAAAATATAAATGGGTTTCTCTTTGAAAATGAGGAGAGAGAGAGAGAGAGAGAGAGAGAGAGAGAGAGAGAGAGATATGAAAGAGGGAGGAAGAAAAAAAAAAACAAAAAAAAAGAAAGGTGGCAAAGATAAGGAAGATAGATGAGTTTATCTCCAGAAAGAAAGAAAGAAAGAGAGGGGAGCCGAATGGGTTGATGGGAAATAAGAGAGATGAAAAGATGAAAACGTGAGGATTGATGTGAGGAGAGAAAAGGAGAGTAGGGAAGTCAAATATATGTGACTTGTGAAGATGATAAACTTGTATTGGAAAGATATATGTTATTTTTGGTTTAGTTTTGAAATTATGATTTGAGTGTGAAATTATGAATTGAATTTTGAAAAAAGAAAATTTTTTTAGTTATGAATTTTGAAAAGTGTTTGAAAGAGGTTTTGAAAATAGTTTTTGAATTTTAAATTTTGAATTTTGAAAAGGTTTGTAGTTTTGAAAAGAGTTTTGAATTATATTTTGATTTTTGAGTTTTTGAATTTTAAGTTGTATTATGATTTTTTTGGATTTTTTTTAAATATTAAAAAAAATTTAAGAAAATTTTATTTTATATTTTAAATATATAATTTTTATTTTAAACATTTTATTTTATTTTGTAAATATTTTAATTTTTAATTTTAATATTTTAAACTCAAAAGATAGTTTTACACTCAAATCGTAATCAAACACATAACTCAAAACTCAATTCAAAAATAATTTTCAAAACTCATAACTAAACATATAACTCAAAACTCTACATTACTTTCGAAACTCTACACTCAAATCATAACTAACACATAACAAAAAAATTAAAATATTTAAAAATATATTTATAAAATAAAATTATATATTTAAAATAAAAATAATTTTTGTAAACTTTTTTAATATTAAAAAAAATACAGCACATATATGTATGAAACATAGTGCATATTAAAATAAATAAATAAATATTTACCCTAAAAAAAAGTTAAGAAATTTTTAAATATTTAAAAAAATCCAAAAAATTTCAAATTACAACTCAAAACTCTTTTCAAAACTCATAACTAAACAAATTTTCTCTTTTTAAAACTTATAACTCAAAACACGACTTCACATTCAAATTATGATTCTAAAAATAATTTTAAAAAACAAAATAAAAAAAGATTTTTTAAAATTTTTTCTTTTAAAATAGAGTTTTGAAAAGAGTTTGGTTTTGAGTTTTTGAAAAAAAAAATTGAATAGAGATTTGAATTGTGTTTGGTTATGAGTTTTGAAATTAATTTTTGAATTGAATTTTGAGTAATTTTAAATTGTATGTTTGATTATAAATTTTGAAAAATAATTTGAAAAATTTGTGTTTAGAATCATAATTCCAAGGTAAACTAAACACAACCATAAAGTTTTTTAGAAACAAAAAGTAATGATGGTTTGCTGCTGTTTGGTTTTCCTAAGTAAGTAAATGCCATAATAGTTAAACGAGAAACAACAATGATTCATCCCCCCTTTTTTCTCCACCCCCTTTGACCCCCTCTCTCTCTCATTGGTCCCCTTTTCTTTTTATTTTTCTTTTTTTTCCTGCTCCTCCAATCACCACCCGCCACGTGGCAAAGGGGGTGAGGGGGTGACCCCCAAAAGGGGGTCCCAAGCATTATTCAAACGAGAAAATAGTTAAAAGTAAATTTTTTTTTTTTTTTTTTTTCATAATATGTAAGAAGGTAAAAATATGATACGATAAAAAATAAGTTAAAAGTCAAAAGAGACCTAAATATAAGGTAATATTTCGGTCGTTGTTGATTTTTTAATTAAATCCAATTTCTAATCGAAAATCAAAAAGTAGGAACTTTTAATCACGGCTGACCGTGAAGATGGGCGAAACCACCCATACCATGAACAAGTTAGGCCGGTCGGGTTAGATATGCTGGCTATTCAGATTTTTGCACAGCCCTACAAAATTTCTATAGCTCATTGAGATCCTCTCATTTTCAAGTGAAAAACAAAAACAAAAATTAATCTACTTGGGCCAATTTCACCTTTTTAATAAAAAAATAAAATGAAGGAAAGTATTGTCATATTAGTCTAGTTATGATTTTTGAATAAAAATGAAGTATGCATTAGTTAACTAATCATATTTGCAAGACAAAAAAATTATTCTTACAGAATTTTTTTGTATATAAACTTGGAAAATGTCTCGTAGCTCAAATTTTGTGACTCAAAAGTGACTCAAATGGCCAAAACGATGTCGTTTTGGCCATTTTTATGTTGTTCTGTACTCAAAACGACGTCGTTTTGGCCATTTGAGCCACTTTTGAGCCACAAAATTTGAGCTACGTAACATTATCGTATAAACTTTTGCCAGAATGATATGACAATGATGTGAGTCCAAACTAATTCAAGGAGACAAATCCGTGCCATTGCCAATGATGTGGATCCAAATCTTTAAAAAAAAAAAAAAGAAAAAAAAAAGCCCTTCTATTCCTATTCAGATTATCAAATTTGTATATCAATTTTTGAACATCATTTAATGTGTCATCAATACGTTAGTTTAATTCTTATGTCCCAATTTTTATTTCTTAAATTAATGCATTGATGAAAACATTATACTGGTATCCAAAATTTATTAGTCATTGATTGAAGAAAGTCTAGTTCTCCTTCCTATGGTCTAAGTTGTAATATCAACCTTCCATTATCCAAATTATTATTACATCAATTGATACTAAGACCTCGTTTGGGAACAAACCTTTTTAGTAACTTTTTGACTAAAATGTGATATAAAAAAAAACTAGTGTGCTTAGGATGATTATTTTGACTTTTTACGAAAAGATGTGCAAAAAGTAGAGAGAAAATGAAATCTTTGACTTTTTGGTATAGGTTGTTGGCTTTTTAATTTTTTTAGTAACTTTTTGACTTTTTGACTAAACCGATCGCTTTCCAAACAAGGCCTAACTGACTGAAAGAAGTTGGAACAATTTCTGTATAGTCTCCCCATTTGATACTATGATAAATATCGTAACTCGTTACAATTTTTTTCACTAAAATGGTTCCTAATATTTTTTATTATAAATAACTCATAACATTTAAACCACACCGTTCCTAACATAACCACATACAAATTTTAAGGGCAAATTACATTAATAGTTCTTGCATTGTCTCTCGTATTATTTTGATCTCTATCGTTTAAATTAGTTTCAATTTTGATATTTAATTTTAAATTTTGTGTCAATTTAATCTAATTAATAATGTCAATTAAGATTTTTGAAGAAAAAAGATCACTGGATTTGTTAAGATTAACTTATTAAGTCGAATAAGTTTATAATTTTACTATAAAAATATGACACGTGTTGCTTATGTGCGCATTTTCTATCAATACACATTAAAAATTGTAATCAATTGAATCAAATTGAGATAAAATTATAAATTCAGAATAAAAATCGAGCCAATTGAAATTATATGGGCCAAAATGACACAAAAGCTAAAGTATGAGGATTACCGGTGTAGTTTGTTCAAATTTTTTATAAAAAAATAAAAAATTACTATTCTTATAGAAAAACTTAGAAACGTGGATAGTAGCATTTTCATAAACAATTATAAGCTATAGGTTATTATTAGGATTACAAAGTGACCACTCGAATGAAGAAAATTATAAGCTTGGCCTTCTAGTCTATATTAAACCAGTGCTCATAAAAAAAAAAATAATAAAAATAAAAGTCTATATTAAACCAGAACAATCCCTTTAATCAACACCAACATGCAATAAACTAGTAGGTAATATAAAAAATAATTACAAATTCATTAAAGTGTACAAGTAGGCTTGTACCAGTACACGTGAAAGTTGTGTTCTATACTTGGTACAAGTGAAACACAACTCTCACTTACATGTGACTTGTACAACCATGAATTTGTAAATATTTGCCCAATTTTCCACCTATTTGTAATTCCCCTTAATCATAGAGACTGGAGCAAATTTCCAAATTAAGCCAATATTTTTCTTTTCAGATTGTACAAACCACATATTCAAAAAACATGTTGTGAGACCTTCCAAAATTAAATGGTCTCAAGTGCTAAATTACCCATCATTTTAACCAAAGGAGCAGGACATTTTGTAACAATATCAAACCTGGATGGGTTAGAGGCACGTCCAAACAGAGACAAACTCAGCATAGCAAGCTCACCAAGAGACAATCTTGAAGAGAGAAATCCATGCCAATAGTGAGGATCCAAATCAAAAAAAGCATCAAAGAACCTCCTAGTCCCATTCAAATCAAGCTTCAACAAAGTCTCCATCCCAAAAGAGTAGTATTCCCGCACACACCTCTTCTCAAGAGGCCACAACCCATTCCACACCCTATGACAAAGTGGCTTCCCTCTGATCATTCTTGTTGAGCCGAGGCACTCTGCAATGACATCAGCTAGGACCGGGGCCAGAGCCAGGGTTCGAGCCACCATGTACCCGGTTGATGGGTGGACGATCCCTGCTGTGCCTCCAATACCCATCACACTCTGAGGGATCCGGGGCAAAGGCCCTCCCATGGGGATCAAACACTTCTCTTCTTCAATCACGCTCTTTACTTTGATGCCCAAGTGCCTCAACCTCGCTACCATCCTCTTTTTCACCTCCATGTACGACAACACGGGCCTGCTAACAAGTGAAGTTTCTTCCAAGAATACCAAGTTTGAATCAAATGGCATGGCATACAAGAAAGTTGGCAATGTTGAGTTCCTAGCACGAATATCTGGTTCATTACCCAGATGAGAGTCTCTCCAATCCATTAATAACATCTTGTCCAAATCAAAAGGGTGACAATCCACTTCAGCTAGAATCCCATGAGCAATCTGATAACCATGGTTTCTTGGCTTGTCATATTCTATGAAAGTGCTAGCAAATCCGCTAGCATCGACAATCAAACTCGCCTTTAGCTCATTCCCATCACTGCAAACAACCGAGGACTCAAACTCTTTGTGCTCTGCTTTCCAAACCTTGGCCGGGTGAAATTTCACATTATTTGATACACAACCCTCCAACAACTTCATTTTCAGTTTTTTCCTGCTGACCCTACCGTAGGCCCGGTCCAAATACTTCGTCCTGTGATCATTGATATGGACACAAGCCATAGGCCAAGTCTTGTCAAGACAATCTTCAAGTCCTAAGCTCTCAAACTCATCAACCCACACACCATAATTGTTAGGCCACATAGAAAGCGGCGAAGGATCAACACAACATACCTTAATTCCATGGCATGCCACCTGCTCTGCAAGGCGAAGTCCGGCAGGACCAGTTCCGATGATGATCACGTCAAAGCGAGAGCGAGTAGAGGGATCAACCCATGAGAGATCAAAGTCTAGAGATTCCGGTTTTGATATGGGTTTCAAGTCTAGGAAGTTACCATGCTTGCTACAATGGATTCTGTGATGAAATTTTCTTGGTAGAGTTTTGGTATTTAGATGGAGAAGTGGTGTAAATGATGAATTAGACCTTTGGGAAGTGATGAGAATAGGAGGTGAAGGTAGCCTAAGAAGAGTTCCCATTAAAGAGAGAATCAGATGGGGTGGGGATTGTTGGGATGGAGAGAGAGGGAGAGAGAGAGAGAGAGAGAGAGATAGGGGGTTGTAAATGGAGGAAACATTTGGGAGAGAGAGACAGAGAGGAATCAAAATGCAGTAGCAAGGAAAGGATGCTCTCTCCATCCAACCTGTTTTGGTGTAAATTTAAAACAGCAATGTTAGGTATCATGAAAAATCTTTTATGAAAATAATCATGAAAGTTTTATGACCTTTGGATTACACTTAGAATAAAGCATCACACACTAATCAAGGTAATTCAAGAATCATAACTCTTTCATGATCATTTTCATGAAAATTTTTTCATGATCTCTAATTTTTCTCAATTTAAAATGGCCTAACAACAGGAAAGAGATACAATGTTCACCAAAAAAAATCTCTAAAATAAACTAAAATAAAAAGGTAGCATAGTTCCAATCTAAATTTAAAAAAGAATAGCATAGCATAGTGGATCCTATTATTTTATTCATCGAAGAGACAAACTGACCAGTTTGTTTGAGTTGTTGGCTTGTAGGTGGGTACATGAAAAGATAGGCTGGTGGGTCTAGTGTAGTGACCGTCCAAGGTGAACTAATTGTCTCTAGATGATGGGGGTTGGGGTCCCACCAAGAACACCCCACTAGTCCCATCCTATGTACACGTAAGGTACTCACAATAACAATATCACAGACGTAAAATTGATTACAAAAAATAATCATCCCTATAAACATTAAAAGATAAATTAATCATTTAAAAATTTAAAAAACAAAGAAGAGAAAAGAAAAGAACAGAAAGGGTGTTTAGATTAGAGTAAACATTATCCGAGGAGCATCAAATAACTTCTGTCCGAGATGGTGGTAGGAGCCCTCCACCAATACCTCACTAACCCATGTTAAACCTGTCAATGGATCAAATTGAATCCGAATCCAATTTGAATAACTTGATCCATTAATAAATATATGATCCAATTTAAAGTCCGATTATGATTGATTTGATCATTGTCATATCAAAATTATCAATCTGATCAAATTTTTATATGTTAATTTGTATATTATGTTTTAAAACTAATGGACAACAACGATAAAAATATTATAATAATAATAATAATAATAAGAATAATAAAAAGAAAGTAAAATTCAAATAAAACTATAGAATATTATAACAAATCGAATCGCATCAAATTTTCGAATCCCATAGCCAAATAAACTACATTCAATTTCGGAAAATGTTTTATCGAATTTTTCATAATTAAATTGAATTATTCGAATTGAGATAATACAATCAAATGGAAGGACTATCCCAGATCAAGATTGGCCTATCCCATGTTATCGTTACACCATAGTCACTAGATGCCAATTTACCAATCCGAAGGAACTACAAATACGCCCCAAACAAGCACAATGATGCTGATGAGAAGCAATGGAAAGAAATTAACTACATTCTAAATTATGAGTCAGACTTATTTTCAATTTATTTTGTGAATTAAATAGTATTGTTGAGTTCATGAGACTTATCACGGGTCATTTTTCAATAATTCGAACAGTTGATGTATAGAGCTCGTCGAATAATTTATCTTTGCACAAAATTATGTTGATCGAATATCGATAACTATTTAATCGGATCAGATTTTTGTTAACAATTTATTTTGAAAATTATATTTACCGTTGATAAAAATTTGATCGGATTAAGTAGCTATCGATATCCGATCAACGTGATTTTTTACAATGATAAAGTATTTGATAACCTCTACACATTGAACAGTTTGGATTATCGAAACAGGACCGTGATGGGCCTCCACATACCCAACAATACATTCCAATCTGATCTGCAACAGGAGAGAAGGCTAGAGAAGCCTGGCCCTTAAATTGTTGAGTTAGGCATGTGGGCCCCAAGTGCTTGCATCTCTTTTATCAGCAACATATGCATCCACTGAATATTTTTTGGGGCGGCAAGGCATTGCTGCCACATCTACTCTCTCTCTCCATTTATGAGAGAGACAGAAATTTGGGACTATACTTTGCTTTGACACTATTTGAAAGGAGACACCTTGGAAGCTACCAAACATGCAACCTCATTTCCCCTTTTTCTCCAATAATTTCCATTTTTTCAATTTAATTATCCAACAAAGTATTTTGAGCTCCATTTGAAGGGATAAATTTCAAAAAGAGTGAATTTGAGATTAATTTTTATAAAAATATGACAGATTAAACTATATTATGATTTGATTGAAAAACTAAGGGGAAAGTAAATTATAGATAGAAGGGAAAATATTTTATTAAGATTAGAACCACTTTTATATTGTTATTTCGAATTCATCTCGACAAAGCTCTCAAATTTAATATTTAAATCTAAAATTAAACTATCAAATCAAAACTTGAATTATTCTCCTTGAATAAAAAGTGCCAAATCGTTTCATATAATTACTTTTACCTTGTTATTTCAATTCCACACCTAGAGCTAAGTAAGGAATCCGTATAATCCGTAATCCGATCTGGTCCAGTCCAATCCAGTAGGTTTGGATTCATTTTTTGAATCCGTGATTTGGTTCCGGATTGAAAATTTAAAAATCCGTAGGCCACAGATCGATTTCGGATTGGAACAGATCCAGACCGTATACAAATATTCTATATTTATAATATATACCCTCTCACATAATATCATTTCTTGTTTCATATAAAAGCTAAACCCTAATTCAACATATCATACGCCACTAACTGTTTCTCACACTCTCATCTCTCTTTTGGTACTCTCTCTCTCTCCTCTTTCTCAGACTGAGTTATCTCTCTATTCTTGTGATTTTATCTCAGATAATCCATCTCAGATCAGATTAGTGAGCTCAGATCACGGCTTGTCTCTCTCTCGGTGAGCTCTCTCTCTCTCTCTCTGTCACTATTTTTGTCGGTTTGTTCTCACTCTCAGACGCAGTCAGCTCTCTCTCCCTCTCTCTCTTCTCTTTCTCAGACTGAGTTCTCTTTCTATTCTTGTGATTTCATCTCAGATAATCCATCTCAGATTAGATCAGTGAGCTCAGATCGCGGCTTGGTCTCTTTCTTTATCTCTCGGTGACCTCCCTCTCTCTCTCGGTGGCATTCTGTTTTTTTTTTTTTGGTTTCTTCTTAGACTCAGTAAGCTCTCTCTCTCTCTCGGTGAGCTCTCTCTCTCTAACACTTTGTTATTTTTTTTTGTAGTTTTCATGTTAGATCGGTGGATTTAATCTTAGAGCAGAGATATTCAGTGAAGTATACACTCTCAAATCGATTGTTCATCTCATCTTTGTTGATCTTTTCTTCAATGGATTCGGTAAATGTAAGTAAAAAGTCTTTGTTGATCTTTTTCTCTGGTTTTTTATTTTTGTTTTTATTTTTTATTTTCTCTAATAATATTAATTGTATTTTTTTTTTGATGTATTTCTTTTTCTTGTTTGATAGATGTCAAGTACTAGAGAGATGAATGATGTCATCGACCTTTCTCAGTCTCAGTCTCAGTCTGAGCCAGAGCATGACCCTTAGCCTGAAACTCCTTCTGGTTCAAAGGTATGCCCTCGTCCTCCTAAGCCAAAAGCTCAACAATATTCTGAAGTTTGGGAACATTTTACCAAAGTTTTTAAAAAAGGGAGTAAGACTATTGCATGTGTTAAATATAACCATTGTAAAGCTTCTTATGCTTGGATTCGTGCAAATGGAACTAGCACTTTGAGAAAACGTATTGCAAACTGTCCTAAGTCCCCTCACAATAAAGAAAATAAAAAAACAAAAGACTTTGGAATTTCAATCTGTAACAGAAGGTGAAAAAAATATTGGTGTTTGGAAATTTGATCAACAAGCATGCAGGGATTCACTTGTTAAAATGGTAATCACTGATGAGTTGCCATTTAGGTTTGTAGAGCATGAAAGATGCCGTCAATTTTGTAGTGTGATGCAACCTAATTTCAAGAAGTTTTCACGCTTTACAGTGGCAAGGGATATTGTGGATTTATATTCTAGTGAGAAGAAAAAACTGAAAAATTTGTTGAAGAAATCAAACTATAGACTATGTCTCACTACGGATTCATGGACATCTCTACAAAATGTTTCATACATGTGCCTAACAGCCCACTTTATTGATAAAGACTGGAATTTGCAAAAAAGAATTCTCAACTTTAGCGTGATTTCTAGTCACAAAGGGAAGGCAATTGATAAGGCAGTGGAATCATGTTTTGTTGATTGGAGGTGTAGAGAAAATGTGTGCAATCAATGTGGATAATGCAAGTGCAAATGATGTAGCTATTGCATATGTGAAAAGGAAGTTTTCTAAAAACAGTGACTCTTTGATTTTAAGGGGAAAGTACTTGCATATGAGGTGTTGTGCCCATATAATTAATTTAATTGTGAAGGATGGGTTAAGTGAAATAAAAGATTCAATAACTCGAATTCGTGATGCGGTGAAGTATGTAAGGAGTTCTCCACAACAAGAGTAATTTTGCAGGACATGTGTTGAAACAGAGAGGGTAACATGTAAAAGCTTGTCGTATCTAGATGCTCAAACTAGGTGGAATTTCACATATCTAATGCTAGATGTTGCAACAAAGTTTCAAAAAGTATTTGAGAGATTAGAGGATGAGGACCCACATTTCAAACTAGAACTTAATCATAGACCTCCCACTACTCAAGATTGGGAAGATGCTCGTGTTTTTACACAATTTTTGCAAAAGTTTTATGATGCAACTGTTCGCTTGTTTGGTTCTTTGTATGTCACTTCCAACTCGTACTTCAATAAAGTTTGTGCTATAGAAAGTGCCTTAACTGAATGGGAAAAGAGTTTAGATCCTTCTTTAAAAGCCATGGTAATAAAAATGAAGACTAAATTTGATAAGTATTTGGGAAAAATTGAAAAAATGAATATGATGTTATTGATTGCTGTTGTGTTAGATCCTCGTTATAAATTGAAGTATGTGAGGTTTTGTAATTTTGAAGTTTATCAACCTGCCATGGTGAGTGAGCTCACTCAAAAAGTAAAAGAGACTTTGAATAACACTTTTGATGAGCATAAACAGTTTGAGACAATTGCTTCATCTTCCAATGAAATGGTTCATGAGGCAAACATTGTTGATCAAGTAAACATTGGTGCAAGTGAGCACCAAAGTGTCTCTTATGACAAAATTTCAAAAGCTTTTGGAGGAAGAAGAAGGTGATGGAGACAAGTCAGAAGTAGATAGGTATTTGGAAGAATCTTGTGAAAAGAAAGTTGCAAACTTTGACATTTTAAGTTGGTGGAAGACAAATTCTCTAAGATATAAAGTTCTTTCTCAAGTTGCAAGGGATATTTTGGCCATTCATGTCTCTACTGTTGCTTCCGAGTCTACTTTCAGCACAGGAGGTTGTATCCTTGATCAATTTCGTAGTTCTTTTACTCCAAAGTTTGTTGAAAGTTTAATTTGTACACAAGATTGGTTGCGTGCTTCGCCATTGCCATTTGAGATGGAAGAAAACTTTGCAGATTTGGAGGATATAGAAAGAAGTAATGGAATTTCAATATTCAATTTATCATATAAATTACATTCATGTATTGTGTTATTTTTTACTTTAAACTGAAACTATTTTTTTTGCAACTCTAACCAATGTCAACATTGCTGTTGGAAAGTGATTTGGCTTGCTGTGATGTGAAATTTCCTATTACTGCTGCTGTTGTGCTGCTGTGCTTTTGTTTGTTGCTGTTGCTGTTATGCTTTTATTTGTTTGTTGCTTTTGTTTATGGAGTTTTGTTGCTTTTGTTTGTCTAAAACTTGTTTTCTTATTACTTTTGTTTGATGCTATGTTTAGTTTTAATACAAAGGAGAACTGTACTTTGTGTAATGTGAATCCAGTTTTAGGAGAACTCTGCTTTGTGTAATGTGTATCCAGGTTTATTGCTTTTGTTTGATATTATGTTTATGTTTTTTAGAAATTAAAATGTTCTATATATATTTTATTATTTAATTATGTGAATCTGTTGTCCTAAATTGATTCAATCTATGTTTAAACGGATTGGTTCGGATTGATTCTACAATTTAAACGGATTGAATTGATTCCAATTTTTCAGGAACAGTAAATAACGGATTGGTCCTGATTTTACTCCAATCCGAACCAATCCGTACCATGCTCACCCCTATCCACAACTAAACTATCAAATTTAACATTGTTTACTACTTTTACAAAGTTCTCAAAATTCAATTATTAAATCCATAACTAAACTGTCAAATATAAATTTGAGTTATTCTCCTTGAATAAATAGTGTCAAATTCCTTCATTTCAAGTACATAAATCATAACCCAACCTTAATTTCTTCATCCATCAAATCTAAATCCAAGTCGTTACTTTTTCCTTCATTATTATTATCCTATCAGTTAGTCGACCCTTAGTTTGATTTGGTTTGATATTATTATTTTAGCAGTATTAGTAAGAAAATGGATTTAGCATATCCTGACATCAAGGTTGACAACCAGCCAAGTGCCACTCAGATCAAAAGGGTGGTGATTCATCAAAGTCTATAAAGCTAGATCTTTTTGGTCCCAAAAAACACTAATTACGTTCTTACCTTCAGGATAACTAAAGCAGCAAGGCTTTTTCTTTTCATTATTTTCCTTGCTAAAAGACACAGATTGACAGTACTGCTACCTACCTACCAAAAAAAAGAAAGAAAAGATTGACAGTAGTGCATTAGCTCTAGTTTGCTGCATTGGAATCAAATTTGAATTAGCCAACACAATCTCCACCCAAATTGATTCAAAAATTCAAAAGAATAAAATAAAATTTGATTCACTGTTTGGAAATAATCAGTGGCATGTAGATTATGAACTCATAACATTAGGGATTTTGAGATACTATTATTGATCAAATTATTTAACTAGAAAGGATAAGCAACAAATAAATAAAAAGGGTATATCAAATTATTTAATCAGTGGAAGGTTTCATGAGCACTGGCACATCTGACTATGCATGATAGTTGGTCACAAATGGAACAGATTTTGAATTGACAACAAATTGAAATGAAATTTGTTGTACTCACTAGGCTCTTATATCTAGAAACTTATGATGTGAAATTACAGAAAGCATAATCGGAGCATTGACAATAACCAATAAAATACAAAGAAGAAAACCATAGTTCCTACAAAATACAGAGATGATCTGCAATAATATCATAAATATTCATCAAGCTCCCCGCAATAAGCACACATCGAATGAAACACAATGCAAGAATCAACGGAATAATTTGCGCTACCTTTGAGAGAGAATATAGTTCCAAACACTCCTTGGAAATCTGAACCATGAAACAGCTAAGGCACTCTTCAAGTATAATGTGACGCGCGTCATTTCTGAAATCATGTGCGTATGTCCTCAGCAGAAATTGAAGGTTACAAAGCCGGACATTATGATCTGCAGGATGGTAGAGTGATTCCTCCACAAGAAGCAGCAATTATTATGTACAGAAGCACAACAATCAAGCATGTCGACAAGGCCCTGTCATAAGACAAAAACACAAGTTTATGTGCATGAAATAAGAAAAACCCAAGGACATGTCAGAGCAGGGTGCCTTCTCCCATGCCCATCATAGTACCTTCTCTACTTTCACAATGATTGACCTCTTTGTTTTCCCTTTTTATTTTCGTTGGGCTTAAGATGATTATCCACTTCATTACATATTTTGTTTAATTCTGGTATGAGTATCAGACCAGGGTGTGTGTCCAAGTGTTGAACCTCCCAAAAACCTATTGCATGTTAGGATAAAAGAATATATATGCATATATCCAAAACTTTGGTATGAGTATGTGGACACATCTTGAACATTTAAATATATTGTATAGTCAATAGTGTGTAATATTATGGCATAATATGTTGTCATTACGTAGGAATTTACTTGAAATTAAATGGAAGGATTTCTATCTCAAATCCATGCAAGAAGCTAGAAAATTTTCTTTACTATCAAAGGTGGTGTTTTTCTTCATCAAACATTATAAAAAGATTAAAGAATCCAAATGTCTAATTTGGCCATGTAACACTGTTTAGGAAAAAAAAAAAGGTCTAACTTAATAGCAAGGGACCAGTATTTACAACAGCTTGGCATTTTTCATCCAAAGAGCACGGCTGAGGCGCCTAGACTGTTTCTTAAAATGAAAAGCACTGTCTTGCATTGTTGCTGTTTTGTCAACCAGAAGCTCAATCCGGTCACCCCTTTCCAGTATCTTCTCTATATTGTCCACCATGATAGTGCGTACCTGTATATTGTTATACCAGTTGTGAGCATAAAACAAGCATAATGACTGTGACTGCATAAAAGGAAACAAATTAAAAAATTAAAAATTATAATAAAGTTAAGTCTTAAAAGAAAGAAATTTAGTAATGGTTGGTTACAATCTTTCCATAATCTTAGATCATCAAAACCATGAGGAAAAAAAAGGAGATGAAATCAAAAGTACCAAGACAACCAGCAAACATTTTGTTCAACGTAGTTCACCATTTTAAGAAAATGCATTTCGAAGAACTTGTCCAGAAACCAAACCAAATAGCTAAGAAGTGCACACAATTAAGTCGCAGTTTTACAATTGAAAGTATTAACATACTCAACAAAGGTACAGACAGAACATCATTTTTTTCAAGAGTCCCAAGATCATAATTCTATAAAGCCCAAACATAATACCAATAGAGAATTAACTAACATAAGATCCAAATGACTACGGAAAGAAACATGAGAAAGGACTAGGAGTGTCATCATATAGAATGTTTGTTTGTTTGCTTGCTTGGTTGAAGCATTTGGAGTTGGGAACTTCACCATAAGTATTTTGGTCAGTTAATGCATGCATTCTCTCATGGCAACATAAGAAAAAAAAATGACATTAAAATTAAAGGAAAACAAAAAGCACAGACAAAATTACGGAAGAAAGTTACAGTACTCTACACACTTGCCTCATTAACTTCGCCCCTTACACGATTGAGAGTATCTGCACTAGGGTTACTGGAGAAAAATTCCATTTGCTGGTGCAAGACCCTCGAAAATTCGTCATTCATTGAGTAAGCAGGAGCATAAGGAGCCACTCTGCCATAGTTTTTCATGAACCTCATGTGAATATCCTTTAAGTATGAAAAAGGGACTCTCCCTGGACCACAGCACCAACCAACACATTGTTAGCTCATGGACAATAACCAGAACAGCAAATCAGAGAAAAAATTGATTGTTAGCCTACTCATGACCAAAGGTAAAAGTAGAAATAGTACTAAAAATTGAGAAAATATGACATAGAATAAACCTTAGAAAGCATGGATTAAAAAGGCAAAATAGGAGGATAATCTTCGTTGTACATGACCAAACCATCATAGCATCTCAACTTATCTTCAATAGGATAATCTTTGTAGACTTTTGAACTTTAGGAATTCTTAAATCCAAAACTTAAATTTTTTCATGATTAGAACTTTCTAAAATAGATATTACGACTTTTTTTAATGCTTCTCTTCCAATGTGTACAATGTGAAAAAATGATTTTTTACTATTTTAATATAATAAAAAAAAAGATAAATGTATTTATCATACAGAGAAACAGAAATAATCATTATTTCCATGTATTTTATGTTGGCATGTCCTTATTGTGTCTTGCCCTAATTTATTTTAAAATTTTCATGAGCACATGTCCATATCATATCACATCCGTATCCTGTGTCTATATCAGTGCTTCTTAGTTTTTACATAAAGGAATGAAAACAATCTTATGTAATACTCTTTCTTTTTGTTCATTATTCCATATTTTATGAATTTTAAGAGTAAAGTAGTTGGAAGGTGGCAACTGATTGTATTGCAAATCAACTGGATCTTCCTATCGTAGCCAAGTTCTCCATCTCCACATAGTTTTGAAGACACTGCTCAAAACTTAAAAACAACATTTAGAAGAGACAGTCACTAACTGATCCTGCATCAACCAAAATGCCCTAGCTTCCCTCACTCAAAAGATCAGCCATTGTGACATAGATGTATTGAGGTAGGCCATGGATTGAATAGAGAAAGAAGGGCTCATATTTGACAGATTTCGAGCAACCCCCAACCTTTTGTTATGGAATGATCATTCCCTGCACATAGTGAAAGATAATTTCATTTGTAATGCATTTGCCATTATATTTTTAATCTAACTAAATATGGGAATGAATATTTTGATGGAATGATCATTCTATTCCGGTTCATTCCAATGAACCAAACACTACCTAAGTGACCGAACCACTTTCATGCTTTGAATGAGAAGTTGTGCTTCCGATCTTGTTCTTAGCTTTGGGTCAACCAAATGCAGGAAATTCACCACCTCAGGTTTTCTAAACTTAAATAGTCCATGGAACTTCTTTAATGATGTTTTTGGTTTGGGGATTTTTTTTTGTTGATAAATCTGTTTTTGGTTAGGGGATTTGAGAAGGGATTTAGAAACCAAACCAAGCCTTAAGTCCCATCAAATGGGGTCGGCTACATGAATCCTTCTTCTCCATGCGGCCCTGTCAAAAGCCATTTCGTTAGTCAAATTAAGTAAATCCATATCTCTATTTACAACGCTAACCAATGTTAATCTAGGCCTTACCCCGTCCCCTAACACTTCCATCTACCGTTATAGCATCGTATCTCTTCACTACTATCTCTGTTGGTCTCCGTTGAATATGACCAAACCATCTCAATCGATTCTCTCTCAACTTATCTTCTATCGGTGCTACTCCTATCCATTCTCGAATGCACTCATTCCTAATTCTGTCTTATCTAGTCTTGCCACACATCCACCTTAGCATTCTCATCTCAGCCGCACTCATCTTATCTACATGTTGTTTCTTGGTTGCCCAACACTCCGTCTCATACAACATCGCTGGTCTAATAGCCGTTCTATAAAACTTACCTTAAAGTCTAGTGGGTATTCGTTTATCGCACAGTACCCCAGACGCACTTCTCCACTTACACTATCCCGCCTTAATCCTATGGGCCACATCCGCATCAATCTCCCCCGCTGTTGTGATAATCGACCCTAAATAACGAAAATATTCACTCTTAGGCAGTTCTTGGTTCTCAATTTTCATTTCTCCTCTGCTTTCATTGTTGCTGTTATTAAATTTATACTCCATGTACTCTGTCTTAGTTCTGCTTATCCAGAATCTTTTAGATTCAAGAGTTTTTTTTCCAAATCTCTAATTTTGTATTAACTCCTTCTCTAGTTTCATCCACTAGCACTATATCATTTGCAAAAAGCATACACCATGGCACGTAATCCTGGATATTTCTCGTCAACTCATCCATAACTAAAGCAAAAAGATAAAGACTTAAGGTAGATCCTTGGTGTAACCCTACAGTGATAGGAAATTCATTTGTCTCTCCAACAGGCGATCTAATAGTGGTCACCACCCCTTTATACATGTCTCTAATCACATCAATGTAACCTTTTGTCATCCCTTTCTTCGCTAACACCCACCATATTATATCCCGAGGCACTCTATCATATGCTTTCTTAAGGTCGCTAAACACCATATGAATGTCTCTTTTCTTTTCTCTATACTTTTCTATTACTCTCCTCAAAAGATAGATCGCTTCCATTGTTGACTTGCCAGGCATAAACCCAAATTGATTCTCTGACACCTCTGTTATATCTCGCAATCGATGTTTTATCACTCTCTCCTACACTTTCATTATATGATACATTAGCTTGATTCCTATATAGTTGTTGCAATTCTGGACATCTTCTTTATTCTTATAAATTGGCACTAAAATACTCTTCCTCTACTCATCTGACATGTTCCTAATCAATAAAATGTTGCTAAACAACCTAGTCAACCAAGCAACCCCTTTTTTACCCAAATACTTCCAAATTTTAATAGGGATATCATTTGGTCCTAAAGCCTTATTTGATTTCGTCTTCTTAAGTACAATTTCCACTTCAAAGTTCTTAATCCTGCGATAGAACCTATAGTCATGGTTTATCGTATTACTGACTATTTCTTTCCCTATTGCTGTACCTCAATGTTCCTCATTTAATAATTTCTCAAAATAGTTCTTCCATCTTTCCTTAATCTCTTCATCCCTCACCAATACCTTAGAATCCTCACTCTTGATGCACTTAACTTTGATTAAAATTTCTTGTTTTCCTCTCCCGTATCTTAGCAAGTTTGTATACCCTCTTCTCTCCCTCCTTACTATCTAGTTTAGTGTATAGGTCATCATAAGCTTTCAACTTAGCCTCTCTCACTACTTTTTTGACCTCCTTATTAGCCAATCTATAGTTCTTAAGGTTTTCCTTAGTTTTATCCTTTTGCCACTTTTTAAAGTACTCTTTTTTTGCCTTAACTACTACTTGAACCTCTTCCCTCCACCACTAAGTTTTCCTAGAGCTAGGTCCCATTTCTTTCGACTCTCCAAGTACATCACTTGAGATTCTCTTCATGCAATTAGCCATCGAAGTTCCACATAGTGTTAACATCATCTTCCAAGTCCCAAGTACCTTCCTTATCCATTCTATTATTAAATATTTCTAATTTATCTCCTTTTAGGTCCCACCATCTCGTCCTACGACGCCCACCATCCTTCTTAGCTTGGTATTGCCCTCTAAAACATAAATCCAGTACCAAAATCCTATGTTGAGAGGTCAGGCTCTCTCCAGGAATCACCTTACAATCATTGCATTTCAGGCAGTCCACTTTTCTCACTAAGAAGTAATCTATTTGGCTCTTAACTGACCCACTCTTAAAGGTTATCAAATGCTCCTCCCTCTTCTTATACATAGTATTGGCCACCACCAGGTCAGAAGCCAACGCAAAATCTAAGATACCCTCTTCAGCCTCATTTCTGTCACCAAAACCGTGTCCACCATGCACTTTTTCATAGCCTAGTTTATCTATGCCTACATGGCTATTAAAATCTCCACCTATAACCAGGTTCTCTCCTACGGGTATCTCCTGTAAGATCGCATCCATTTGCTCCCAAAAATCCCTCTTTGTCTGATCATCTAATCCTACTTAACATAATCCTATCCCCTTTCCTAATGACCGCCACTACATTCTCTACAAGACCCTTGGCAATTAAGATTCCTACCCCATTTCTGCGTCTATCCTTACCACTATAATACAGTTTAAAACCGGTATCCTCAATTTCCCTAACTTTCTCACCCGTCCACTTAGTTTCTTGTACGCAAGCTATACTAACTCTCCTCCTAATCAGAACATCTACCAACTCCATCGTCTTACCAGTTAAGGTTCCTATATTCCAAGTGGCTACCCTAAACCTATAGTCTTGGACTAGCTTCTTTACCCGCGCTAGTCTAGAAAAATGCGAAAACCTTTGTTCATTTTTCACCGCACCCAGGCGTCAATGCGGCGCCTTTTGCTCACTTTTTGAAACATCCGAAGGCAGGCGCAACGCGTCACTTGAGGGGAACGACCTAGCATTTAAACGATTCAAAGTAGGATTCATTGTCATAAGGGATCCGAGCGCCTTTTTTACGTGTTGGCTGTCGGCTACCTAACACACAACCCTCCTCCTTAACCCGGGCTTGGAAGGGAAAGGAAAAGGAAAAATATGTTAAATTAGGTAAAACGCAAGTATATTTTATTTACATTTCAACTACCTTTATTTTTTCTTTTTCTTTTCACTTTCCAAATCTCTTATCAAATCCCCAACCAAACACCGCATAAATGATCAGACCAAACCACAATGAGAACATGATTTGAGAAGACTACAGAATTCTTGAAGCTACATAATAAAACATTGGACTTCCCAACTCTTCTCGAGTAGAAGGAACATAAATTCAATAACATTGACAAAAAACTGAATTACAAAATCACATCAAAACCTTAAAATCAATTATCATAAACATCCACTTCAGGACTCATATAAATTTGAAGGACAGTAATTTAAATGTAGAACCCACTAAAATTCATGTATGTGTTTACGTTTTCAATTCTGAATAAACCTAGCTTTATTTCAAGAGAATCAACATAATATCGACTTCAAAACCAGATATACCTATAGAGAAACGCATCTAAATACATATACATAGAGAGAGAGAGAGAGAGAGAGAGAGAGAGAGAGAGAATTACGAACTTCCAAAGGAGTCATTGGCCATGCATAGGAAGGTGAGACCGTCGGATCTGAGTATGTGGAATATGTATCGGTCTTGAGAGAAACAGAGCCTCGAATCGGTCTCCGACGGCAGTTTCTCGAGAATCCGGCGAGCGACGGCGCCGGTGTTTCCCGTGACGGCGCTGAACTCCGCCAGCACCGTGGTACTCCTCGCCACCACCGCGTAGAGAATCGCCATTTCGAATACTCCTATTACTCTCTCTCTCTCTCTCTACTCTACTCTACTCTACTCTACTTCGATCGTCGATGAGGACTCTCGGAGATGGAAATTTTAGGGCTTTTCGATGTTGTGTCGAGGTGATCGAAGAGAGAGAAGAAGAAGAAGAAGAAGAAGAAGAAGGTTGAGAGAGAGAGTAAGGGCGGCGAAGCCGCGATGTCACCGGGAAGTTCCCGGTGGTTTTGGAGTGCAGTTGGATACGGTGACTCAGAGGACATGGAGTTTTGGTGCTACGTCTGTTTTCTTTCTAATTTTTCTTTTTTCTTTCTAAGAAAATACATTTTTATTAAAAAATTCTTTATTGATGGTGGTTATGCTTTTATAATTAAACCTCGTTTTAGGCCAAGTTTGGAAAGACTAAATAAGTGTACTTTTTGATTTTTTATAAAATATTGGTTGGATTTGGGTTGAGTTTGAAGTGATGTGTTAGAGAGGTGATGTGACTTAAATAAGATGATGTGACCTAAATAGGATAGTGACTTTTTGACTTTTTGAATTTTTTGAAAGATGTCAAACTTGACCTTAATGAACACTGTATTTTTAAATAAAAATTCTCAATTCAGCCATATTTTTCTATATATAAAATTCTTTTCATTTTTTGTGCAATGGTTCACAAATTTAAAGCAATACCCGAAACTTCTTCTCACAAAAAATAAACTTGGCTCTCTATTTAATTAGGAAGATTCCGAATATAAATTAAAAATTAAAGATAAATGTCTTCATCTTCTTAAAAAAAAGAGATAAATGGCTTCATTTGAAAAGTTAGATTGACATTTTAACTTTTTAATTATTTTAAATTTGATTAAAAAATTTATTTTAATTAATTTTTTTGATTTTTATAAAAAATAAAAAAATTATAATTTAAATATGATATTTTATCTTATTAATTTTTTAATTTATTTTATTTTATTTGACTAAAAGAAAAAACTAAATTAACAAACATTCCAACATCACTTACAACATTATAATTGGCTAGGCCGCTTACTGTTGGGTCCACCGCCAATCATAATTGATTGGTAAACAAAATAGTCATACACCGATAATATTTTTGTAAGAGCAACACTTGGCCTTAGAGTATCTACAGTGGAGTTGTTAATCCTTCACTGGTGATAGATGTTAAATTTTTGGCCGGTCAAGTTTCATTTTGTTCATACAATGGAGCTGCTAACGTTAGTGTTAGATGTTAGTGTCAGCTGTTAACTTGTGTGTTAACTGTGACTAGCGTTTTAGCCAGTGAGAGAAAGAGAGAGAGGGGAACGTGGAAAGTGCCGTGGGGTCATCCGACCGGTTGTCTCCCCGGACGTCCGGACCCTTTAAGTAAAAAAAAAAAAATTTTAGGTCTGACCGGTTGACCGGCCGCCCGTCCGGCCATCTTCCTCTCCAGCTGCTACTAACTGTTTATATATTTATATATATATTCTGTAACACACTTTGACATATCCATTGTATCACCATTTACTCACTAAATTAACAAACTCTTAACACACATTTTTTGATCTCACTTTTATCACTTTTTGTCATATAACACACTTTAACATACATTTTTAACACATCCATTATGGATGCCCTTAGTCTTCGACCAACAAATAAATTTTGGGCAAATTACAAACACCCCCTCGAGGTTTGGTGAAAATACAGATTCCCCTCTGAGGTTTGAGAAATTACATCCCGCCTCCTGAGGTTTATATTTCCATAACAAATTACCCCCTGAGGTTTTTATTTTCATACAGATTCCCCCTAATTTCCCCTAATTTGTTATGAAAATTTGACTCTCAGGGGGCGGGATGTAATTTCTCAAACCTCAGGGGGAATCTGTATTTTCACTAAACTCGAGGGGGTGTTTGTAATTTGCCCATAAATTTTCTAATTACACATGTTTCATTTATGGGTGATTTTTCAGAAAGTCCTTTTTAATTGTTATATTCCATTTAATCTATTTTCTTTTTTAATATTCCATTAGGTACTGTTTAGAATAATATGACTAAATCACCCTTCTAACTTTTTGTACATGTTTCCACTTTGAACTTAATACACAATAAAAAAAAATAACAACAATCCCTCATTCCATGGAGAAAATCTCTCCTTATTTAAAGGAGAATCTTTACATTTCAAGAATAAAATTTTTCCCTTATTCCATAAAGTAAATATTTCCCTCATTCTATGGAGAAAATCTCTAATTTATTCCATAGAAAAAATCTCTCACATTCCTAAAACTATAAATATTCTACCTCTTGAAAATCTCTCACTAAATGTTAATATGAACTTTCATATTACAAATGCATGCTAGTAAATAATATTCCCTCATAAAACCATACACTGTGAACATTCACATTGTTTATGCTAGTGTGTGACTATTTTTTAATGTGAATATTAATTTTAATTGTGATTTGTTGTGAGTAATACATGGTTAATGTTGTCATATTATTTTGGTATTATAGAGACACTGTGAACATCCACATTATTGGTAATTGTTTGTTATTGTGTGCATATAACCATTCGCGAATGTTGATGTGAACATTCACATTTATATTACTAAGATGCACAATATGTTATTGTGACAACCCTCACCTCTGATTAGTGTTAAACTGTGATTGAGCATGATAAGTGATTGATTGTGATGGAATCCTAGCTTGATTTCATTAGTATGTTGCTTAATTGCATTTCTATCTGTTTGTCATTTAATGATCTGTTCATGTTTTGACTTTGAACTGCAAATTGAAGGCCTTATCGGCGACCGATTTGGAAATTGATTAGTGTTATATACTAATTAGAATTTTTGTGATTTTATGGTAGGTTTAATTAAAATTCAATTCGGAATGATTAAATTAGCATGGTTAATATTAAATTATTTGAGCCTAGGCTATTCACACTTTTGTTATTGAGTGGCCATTTTCTACAACTTTGTTTGGGACTTAATTGTTGCATTTCATATCATCTCTTCAGCCATTTTCTTAGACCAAAATCGAGTGAGAGAGGGAGAATAGGAGAAAATTTATTCAACAAAAGTTTGGCTTGGAAAATTAGGAGAATTGAAGAAGATTTGCAAATTAGGCTTCCATACTTGAAATTCAAGACCTAAGGTAGGACATTCACCTTCTTGACTGTGAATTTAAGTTGTTTCATACATGTTTCATGGAAATTTGGAGTTTAAAGTCAAGAATTCATTGAAAGAGTTGAATTGAGGATTAATTCATGCATGCATGTACATATTCTTAAATTTTAAGGTTGTTTTCATGAGAATTTCCACACGCATGTTCATGTTTTAGTTATGGTCCATGAATTCACCATGATTTTGAGCTCAATCTTGCATTTGATCATGTTTTGGGGCATTGGGATTTATTAGAACTCATGCATGTGATGTTCTTGCATTATTCCTCTAGTTTCTTTGAAATTTGTGTTCAATTGACTTACCTTTGGGCTTGATTTTACAAATGATCTTCAAAAACATGTTGTACTATGGGTTTTCAAGTGTTTTCCAGAAAATTAGCCTAGAAAAATCAAATTTGAAGCTTTAAAAGTTGAGTTTTGTGCTTGAGGATCAATCTGAAAATTCTAGATTTTGGATCCACGCTCGAGCGTACACTTTGAGTACATGCACTTCCGCTCGAGCGTATAAAGTTGAGCTCGAGCGTGAAATGCATATGCCCAGAAGTTCATGTGTTTTGCAGTCCGCTCGAGCGAGAGAATTCACGCTCGAGCGAGGACCTGAGTCTCACGCTCGAGCGGAGGTCGAGCGTCCGTCGAGCGTAAATATCGTGCATCCAGTACTTTTTCATGAGTTTGCAGTCCGCTCGAGCGAGGAAAGTAACGCTCGAGCGGATCTTCTTTATTGCATGTCCGCTCGAGCATAGAAAGCCACGCTCGAGTGTGGACCCCTGTTTCAGCAAATTTTGAAAAGTGTTTTAAAGTGCATTTTTGCATCCTCATTCCATCCTAGGCATTCCTAGGCCATGTTTAAAGCATCTTAATGAGGCTATTGATGTAGAACCACACCAAGTCAAGTTAAGGGGCTAGTTTGTCTATCCCAAGTATGTAACTTAGTGTGTGTTCATTCTGCAACTGTATAGGGTTAGCATCCGAGGACGCTCATTAGCTTGCCTGTAGCCCAGTACTCTGTGAGTAACAATGTTGTAAAGATACGTTCAATTATAACTATTTCTAAATGATTGACTGTACTGTTTTTCTGAAATGACAATGTTTACTAAATGAATGTTTGTCCTATTTTTATGAACTGTACTCGTGGCATCCATAGTAACTTACTGTTACTGTTACTGCTACTGTTACAGAGATCTCTATCAGTTCCAATGTTTGGAACCACCACTGTTTATTGTTTGATGGCCATCAACTGACTGTTTGGTCTATTAAGACCACTGTACTGTTTGCTATTGGATGTACCACATATGACTACTATGGTTTCTAAATAACTGTTATGGCATGGAAAATGAGCCACTGATCGAATAACTGATTTACTGATGTAAATGACTGTTTTAATTACTGAAAGGATATTCATTCTTAACCCCTTTACGCATTTGTTATTCACTGGGCTTTAGCTCACTGTTCATATTTATATGTAGGTGTCCAGGCACCGGATCGGAGTTAGGAGCGTCAGGTTAAGCTCCCGTTTTGTCAAGCCAACCGTTGTGCCTCACGTCGAGGTTTCAAGTCTGTCCAAGCTAAGGCTGTTTTGGGGTGTTCCAGATTCACCCTTTTGTCTCTGTTTTGTATAACTGAATAAGATTTTCGACTGTACAGTTATGGTTTAGGGATTCGGTCCCTAACCTGCATGTTGTGTATACTTGATGTGTATATATATATGCTTTTGGTTAGGAATGTTGTGACAACCCTCACCTCTGATTAGTGCTAATCTCTGATTGAGCATGATAAGTAATTGAACAGACTGAAATTCTGAACTGAATGCATGAGTATGTTGTTTAATTGCATTTCTATCTGTTAGTCATTAAATGATCTGTTCATGTTTTATCTTTGAACTGCGAATTGAAAGCCTTATCGGCGACCGATTCAGAAATTCATTGGTATTTTATGCTAATTAGAATTTATGTGATTTTATGGTAGGTTTAATTAAAATCCGATTTGGAATGATTAAATTAGATTAATTAACATTAAATTACATTAGATTGTGTTATTACCATAATGCCATTAGTGGGCCACTTTTTGTACCATTGTTTGGAACTCAATTCATATCATTTGATGCACCTTATTCAGCCATTTTCTTAGACCCAACCGAGAGAGAGAGGGAGAGTAGGAGAAATTGGTTTCATCAAGAGTTTTGCTTGGAAACCTAGAAGATTTGAAGGGAATTTGCAAAATTGAGCTTGTATACTTTGAATTCAAGACCTAAGGTAGAGATTTCATCCTCTCATTTGTACATTTGAGTTATTCTTGCATGGTTCATGGGATTAATGGAGGTTAGAGTCAAATATTGGTTTAAAGTGTTGAATTGAGGCTTAATCCGTACATGCATGTACATATTCTTGAATTTTGAGGTTATTCTTCATGAATTTCCACATGCATGTTCATGTTTATGTTATAGTCCATGAATTCACCATAGTTTTGAGCCTAATCTTGCATTTGATCAAGTTTTAGAGCACTAGAGTTCATAAGAGTTCATGCATGTTATGTTTTTACATAATTCATGAAAACTTCTTTGAAATGGTGTTCGATTGACTCACTCTTGGGCTTTGATTTTACAAATTGATCTTCAAAACATGTTATATTGTTGGTTTCCAAGTGTTTTCCAGAAAATGGGCCCAAAAAGTTGAGTTTTGAGGTGTTAAATGCTTGGTTTGAGCTTGGAAGGCAAATCTGGATATTCCAGATTTTGGCTTCCACGCTCGAGCGACCGTCTTTTGTTCAAATCTCCACTTGAGCGAAGGAATGCTCGCTCGAGCGTAGATTGCAAGCTCTCAAATTTTTGGTGCACGCAGACGCACGCTCGAGCGACGAGACCTACGCTCGAGCGAAGGATGTGTCTCACGCTCGAGCGAGGATTTTCAGTATCCAGTACTTTTTGCATTTTTACAGACCGCTCGAGCGAGGAAGTCCACGCTCAAGCGACCCCACTGTTTTGACAAGCTCGCTCGAGCGAAGAAATCCACGCTCGAGCGAGACCCCTGTTTTCTGACAATTTTGAAAAGTGTTTTAAAGTATATCTTTGCATCCTCATTCCATCCTAGGCATTCCTAGGCCTAGTTTAAGGCATCTTAATGAGGATATCGATATAGAACCACACCAAGTCAAGTTAGGGGCTAAGTTGTTATCCCGAACATGTAACTTAGTATGTGTTTATTCTGCAACTGTAGGGTTGGCATCCGAGGACGCTCATTAACTTGTCTATAGCCCAGTGCTCTGTGAGTAACAATGTTGTAAAGATATGTTCAATTATAAATATTTTCTGACTGATTAACTGTTTTGCTTACTGAAACCTTATTGTTCAATGAATGAATGTTTGTCCTATTTGTAAACTGTATTCGTGGCATCCATAGCAATTTACCGTTACTGTACTGTTACTGCTACTGTCACAGAGATCTCTATCGGTTCCCATGTTCGGAACCACTACTGTTTACTGTTATGATGGCCATCAACTGACTGTTCGGTCTGCTAAGACCTACTGTACTGTTTTGCTATGGAATGTACCACATATGACTGTTATGGTTTCTAAGTGATTGACATGACTGTTTCAATACTGAAAGGACATTCATTCTTAACCTCTTTACACTGCTGCTATTCACTGGGCTTTAGCTCACTGTTTATATATATATGTAGGTGTCCAGGCACCGGATTGAAGCTAGGAGCGTCGGGTTAGCTCTTGTTTTGTCAAAGCCAACCATTATGCCTCACCTCAAGGTTTCAAGTGTATTCAAGCCACGGCTGTTTTGGGGTGTTCAGATTCACCCTTTTGTTTCTGTTTTGCAATAAATGCTTAAGACTTGACTGTACAGTTTTAGTTAGGGATTTGATCCCTGATATGGTTGTTTGTATATATATATCGCATGTACATACGTTTTGCTTATGAATGTGGGTTATTTATAAAAGTCTTTTCGCATTCAGACTGTCACAGCTCATTGGACATATTTTATTTATTGTTTTGGCTTCCGCCAGCCGCTTTACTCTGTATTATTTTTGTTACTATTAAGCAGGCCTTCGGTAATCTCGGATTACTGGCCGGTCTCGATACTAAACCCATAGGGGCGGGTTTGGGTCGTGACAAATGTTTTTTTCTCATCCAGTTTTTCACAGCTCATTGGACATCTTTTATTTACTGTTTGGTTTCCGCCAGCCCCTTAGTCTGTATTACTGTCATTACTGTTAAGCAGGCCTTTGGTAATCACGGATTACTGGCCGGTTACGATACTAAACCCATAGGGGCGGGTTTGGGTCGTGACAGTTATGACCAAAATATCACATTGTTATTTACAGTTATATGTATAGGGATTCTGATTTTGACCCTGACCCTTATTGTATTCTGGACTCAGGTTTCATGGTGTCATATCGTTGATCTTATCTTGCTTCCCTTGTATTTATTTGAATTTGGCTATTGAGTTGTTGTGGTTACGTTTGGGACAGGTTAGTCGCTTAGTTTCCAAACTTTTGTTGCCCAAATTTTTACTCCTCAACTCGAGCGGCATTTCTTGTGCTCGAGCGGGCTTTGCAAACTCTCAGTACTTTTGTAGGTCTGCAAAACTACTAGGAGACTGTATTCTACGCTCGAGCAGTTCTTTCTGTGCTCGAGCGGCCTTTCTTGTGCTCGAACATTGGTCTGTTGTCTGCAAAACTAGTGGGAGTGTGCATTCTGCGCTCAAACGGAACAACTTATTGTGTTTGATGCTCGAGCGTCACTTCTTGCGCTTGAGCGGACTGTGCGTATATCAGTTAGCAGCAGCATCTTTCTACATCACTTTTTCATCTCTTTCTCTCTCTAAAACATTTCAAAACCCTAGATCTTGAGTTTCTCTTTCTAAAACCTACATTTTCTCTACTTTTTCACCTAGATCTAGTGGTTTCTCTACCCGTATGGCTTTGTTAAAAAGGTAGTGCATCTCGAGAGCTCCATTTTGATCCAAACAGAAGTTGGTTTGCTTGTCTTCTAACTTTGAGGTAAGAACTTTCTACAGTCTCCTATGATTTTTAACTTAGTTATTTGTTGATTGTGTAAATAATGTTGGGTTTTGGAGGATTTTAGACAAACCTAATAAAAAGAGGGGTTTTCAAATGAAGAAATTAAAAATGGCTATGGGTGTAGATATGAGGTTGTGTTGTGTTAAATTTGTTGATCTTGACACATGGATTGAATTTGGAAGAAAATGGAGTTTTGCCCTAAAATGTTTCAAATAATTATTTTGTATAAATAATGGACTTGGTGTTGGGAATGTGAAATTGGATAGATGTTTATATAAATGGTGGAGCTGGATGCTTGTTATCTCCCATTTATGGAAATTTGGATAGTTTATCTATTTTGGAGATTGTATATATGTTTAGAAATATCTATTTTAGGCTATTAGTGGAGGATAGTTATGATTGTTGTAGACATTGCATGAGGATTAGGTGAATTGAAACTAATCTGTTATCGGTTGTCATTGAATATGACTGTGTTTTTAATACATTGTATATGTATGATGTTTGAGAGGAGAAAATTGATGTACTTCATGTTTGAGAAAAGAAAGGGGATGGACTTCATTGAATGAAGTTGGCCTATGTGTCCAGAGTAAAAGTCCCGAAAACCATGCGTGTATACATGGGTGCTGATTCTTTAAAATGAAATTTTCGTAAAATAGTAAATTTGAAGTGTTTGTTTAATGATTGTATTGGTTAGAGAATCACTAAGTTATAGCCTCAGTTAGGTTGTCTGAATAATAATGGGCTTGAATCATGGATTGAGGTGAAATGAATTGTCATACAATGAATTAAGATATAAATGGCTTGAGATACGAAACTTGGCATATGATGATTTTGTGACAATACGAATAATTTTATCATGGGCATTGTATATGCATATCATATTTATATCTTTGTTAAGATTCATATATTGTGTTAGATTGTTTCTACTGGGCTTTGGCTTACCCTACTTGGGAAAAATATTTTCAGGTGCTGGTGATATGCCTCCGCCAAGAACTTAGCTTGAGAGAATTGTGGAGCTGAAGGCTCACTTTTGTTTATTTTGTATTTACTTTTCACAAGCCTAGGGCTTAATTTGTATTGAGCTTATAACTCATTTTGTTGTAACCAAGCACAGTCTTGAAAAGATGTAAGCTATTAGGGCATATAAATCTCTGTTTAGCTTTCATTTCTTATTACCTCTTGTAACAAATGCTATAGATTCAGGATGAATGATTTATGAATGTATATCGCATGTGTCACCTTTTGTATATTAACTCTGATTAATGAAAGTTTCTTAAGTTATTTATATCACATTGTACTAGTGTTTGGAGTTGGTTTATTATAATTATTTTGGGATGTTACAATATGACTATTTCTAAATGTAAATATTAACATTGATTAAAGATGTGATAATCACAACACCAATGTGAACTTTCACACCATGTAATAATCATGTAAAAATCACAAAAACTTATACAATAATCAGAAATATGTGAATGTGAACATTCACATTATGCAACAATCATTCAATCATCAGTTTACATTGCACATCATGTTACCATCACATGTTTCTAATGTTGAATTTCACATCACCAAATTCAAAATATTAAAATCTAATAATCCACAATAATAATGACTTTAGCAGATGTGCACGTTCACATTCACAATCACAAAAATACCTAATTAATAAGCATACATATATACGGATATATAATACTATATCAATCTATCTCGGAACAAAAAGTACAATCTAACTTTAATAAATTATTAAACAATTCTAAAAATACATCCTTACCAATACATACCTATATGTAGTTGCAAAACAAAAATTGTGCTAACCTTGCCCCTACGATATCTGAATGGAAGAAAATAGAGTTTCAAACTGCAACATTGAAAAAACACAGAGTTTTGAACTGTAACAATGGAAGAACACAGAGTTTTGAACTGCAACAATAAAATAATGATGATAACGATAATGATGATGATGATGATGATGAGTTTCTTTCTGGGTTTCTTCTATTTTGTTTCTTTCTTTGATGATCATCACCCAATTTGTCTCTTTAAGTTTTTGTTATTTTGTGATTTTTCTCAATTCTCAAACGGGCAAATGTGTGTGTGTGTGTGTGTGTGTGTGTGAGAGAGAGAGAGAGAGAGAGAGAGAGAGAGAGAGAGAAAGAGAGAATGCATGAGAGAAAGTTTCTTTGTGTTGCAAGATTCTTTTTCAACCATGTTTTCTTGTCAATATTATAATTTAATAATATATATTTAGTTTTTAAAGAAACCTATCCCACTAATTTCAAAACAATCAAAATAGAAAAAGGAAATAAGAAGATTACAATTGCGTGTAATACTTAGTGGGTGTTTAGAAAGTTGCTATTTTAGTAAACTATTTTAGTTTTTGACTATTTTAATAGGCTAAAATTTTTGTGTTTGGAAAGATAGTTGGATTTTTTTGTAGTTAGATGTGATATTTGTGAGAGAAAAAGTAAAATGATTATGGATTTGATGTGACATTTTGTCTTATTAGCTATTTTAGCCTATTTTGTCATTTTGTGGATTTTAACCCCAAAAGCCAAAAAAAGCCTTTGCCAAACACCCCCTTACTGTAAAAAATAGAACAAAGGGTATATTAATCCTAAAAATATTATAAATAAGGAAAAAATGACCTCCTGGGATACAAGTCTAAATATATGGGACTAGATGGAACACAAGGAAATTTTATGAACTTATTGGGTTATAAGTCCTCTAAATAGGATTTATAAATAAATCTCTCTTCATTTATTTACAAGTTAAATTTTTTGTCTCAGTTTTACTATTATTTTGTATTCTTTAAACTCAAATGCTTGCTATTTTGTTAGTTTGATTTTATGTGTGTTTTTCCATTACATTTTGTGCAATTTTATTGTAAGGGGTAAATTACACTTATCTCCTCTGAAGTTTCTGACAATTATAGAAATTTCTTCTATAATTTCAATAATTACACTAAGATTTCTTACTTTGGAAACTATTATCAATTTTTTTTCAATATTAGGTTATTTAACAAAATTTGCTAATGTTATACTAAAAATGTTGAATGATAAATTTCACTTACCTCTTTTAAGGTTTTACATATATATTATCAAAAATTCATACATATTTTACCATTATTTAATAAAATTCTTAAATTTCATGGAATGTTAAATAAAATCTTTAAATTGTTAAGACATTATTAAATCATTTAATCCAAAAAAAAAACAAAAGTTAATTTTTATTGATAAAATACTTAAAAATAAATAATCTCTCTAAAATTAATGATGGATAACATCTTAAAACACCGCATAAATAACTTAAAATTTATTATTTTAAGTAATGCATTTATTATTTGAATTTTTTTAAAGTTAAAATAAATAGATTTTTTTTTTGAGGCAATTTGCATTACTTATTTATTCATATGTAAAATTTTTTTTTTTTTATCTTTTCTCAAACATATATTATTCTTAAAATTTAATTTTTATCTTTGAGTCATTAAATTTCTAATCACCTCATAATAAATTAAAATTAGCTAATAGGGAATGAAAGATCAAAAAATTATTTGAGATAATAAATAATTCAAACAATTTGTCATTTCTTACACCTAAAATTAAAATTAATTTTTACTTAAATGGAGAAATTATTTGAGAATAATAAACTATACTATTAATTTATTATGTTTGATACTTAAAATCTATTTCTATATCTTTATTTATCTCATTTAAACTATTTTTATTAAATTAAATCGTAAAATTTATTTATCACCTTCATTAATGGTTGAATTTTTATTTTATTTTTTGTTTATAAAAGTTCAAAAACTTGTTGTGGAAAAAAATAGCGTCAAGAAATTACATTTATATTTTTAAAAAATTATGAAAAATAAATAATAATTTCATATATATTTAATAGGGTAAATTAAATTATTTATATATATTTTTTATAAAGTGTTTTATTTAGTTGTGTATTTAAATTAGTATTAGAGTATGATTTATCAATCTTTTTAACAAAATTATATAAGTATTAGATATATGGAAGAAGTAAAATTAGATAATTTAATTAATAACACTTTTCTATAAATAGTTATAGAACAAAATAAAGGTGAGAAATTAAAAAATAAAGTAAAAATTTAACCATTAATGAAGATGAGAAATTAATTTTAAGATTTAATTTAATAAAAATAGTTTAAATGAGAAAAATAAAGATGAAGAAATATATTTTAAGTATCATACAACAAATTAATTGAGTATTTTAGTATTCTAATATAATTTCTCCATTCTAGTAAAGATTAATTTTATTTTTAGGTGTAAGAAATGATAAATTGTTTGAATTGTGTATTATTCTTAAATGATTTCTTGATCTTTCATTCCCTATTAACTAATTTTAATTTATTGTAAGGCGATTAGATTTTTTTTTTACTTCTATATTTTTTTTAAAATTTTTTTTGATCATATAAGAATAACCTGCTTTTTTTTATTTATAAATATGCATCGACTGAAAATTTAATGACTCAAAGATAAAAATTAAAATTTGTTAATAATATCTTAACAATTTAGGGATAAGTAATTTTCTTACATATGAATAAATAAGTAGGATAAATTGTTGGAAAAAAAAAATTAATCCATTTGTTTCAACTTTAAAAAAAAGAAAAAAGAAAAAAAGAAAAAAAGATAGTTAAATAATAAATGTATTAATTAAAATTGATAAATATTTTGTTGTATATATAGTGTGAAACAAGTCTTATAAGTATTATATTAATTACTAGGGTCTTATAGGGCTGGGCAACAAACCCACCCGCCCGCACAAACCACCCGACCCTACCCTACCCGCAGTGCTTTGGGCGGTTTCGATGTAGGTAGGCGGGCGGGTGCGGGTCAAGAAATTCGCAAAAGATCGGGTTCGGGTCGAACCCGACCCGCCCGCAACCCGCATCTTTTTTTTTTTTTTTTAAAGAAAAAATAACTAGTTATTATTTTTTTTTTTTTGCATTTTGGATGGATGGAGATAACTAGTTATTATTTTTATTTTTACATTTTGGATGAAATGAAAGTAAAATTTATTATATGGACACTTATATACATTATCATGATCTAATGATATTTAAATTAGTGTTACTAGTTTGACTTTTATTTATATATATAAAAAAAAAAATCATTATATTCCATTAGTCTAGTAGACACAGTTAAATATGATATTTTGAATTGTCATTCTATTATCACATTATTGCATATTAAAAACTAAACAGTGAAGATTAATCCACTATTAAAATTAGTGTTACTAGTTTGACTTTTAAAGGTTTGTTTTTGCATATTTAAATTAGTGTTACTAGTTTGACTTTTAAGGGTTTGTTTTTGCAAGCTAAGGAGGAAGATTAATCCACTATCCTCAAGCATGGTTCCATATCATCTTATCTAACATGTAGACTATTTATTATGATCATGAATTGTATATCTTGTAATTTAATTTATAACTCTTCTAAAAAAAAAAAAGTGTTTAGAAAGTAACAAAAAATGTCAAATTTGCTTAAGTTAAGTTAAGTTAAGTTAAAAAAAAAAACACTAAACCGCAAACCGAACCGCACCCGCCCGCACAAACCGCGAACCGCATCGCGGGCGGTTGCGGGTCCATTTTTTCCCAACCGCATAAGTGCGGGTCGGGTCGGTTTTGACCCGCACCCGGCCAAAACCGACCCGCGAGCAGCCCTTAAACTATTAGGGTGTTAAGTTAAAATATGTATGAATCTTTAATAATATATATACAAAACCTCAGGGGAGGTGAGAGAAATTTTTTATTTAAATAGTTTATTAGTTCAAAGGAGCAATACGGTCATTTTAGATAGAAAAGTAATGGCATTTTTGCTAAATTAACGAATTAAAAAAATCTTAATATATTGACAGCAAATGTAAAAGTGATTTCTATAATTATTGAAACCATAAAGAAGGTTCATTTTTTTGTAGAAATCTCAGGGAGTTTAGTGTCATTTATCCTATGGTACGAGTTGTAATGCGGGGAATTGGGATGCTGCTGCATGCCCAAAATGGGCGCCAAGGTGATTTGAAAATGTAATCTGTAGCACTGAGTTTTGAACCCTTGACCTCTCCAAAAGAGAGGCACAACACTAACAACTGCGCCAGTTTGTATCTTTATTAATATTAACGACATATATATTATTCAATTTTTATACAGTATTCAATTACAAACTGTGGCACAACAGTTTTGTTTTGGAATTTTTTTAGCAGTTCTGTTTTGGAATTTTTTTTTTAAATCTTAAAAATTAAAATTACACCATTTAAGATCTTACCATTTATTTTACTCTGATTTCTTTTTATAATCTCAAACAAACTTCCAACTATCAGTGTCTCAAAACCCTAAAAAGTTTGTTCTCATCGGCCAACCATCTATCTACCTTCGCCGGACACTTTTTATTACCTTCGTCGGAGACTCTCCATCGCTTGTACCATACTATTCAGGTTTATACGAATACAACATATTTTCTCTTTGAATGTTGGTAGGTCTCAAGAAAAAACATATAATTTTCTTCACTATTGTGATTGTGGTTGGTTGGTTTTTTTCCCTTGCAAAATGTTACGAGTTTGTTTTTTTTTTTTTTTTTAGAACTGTTGCTTTGGTTATTAATACTAGATGCTAGATGTGTCTAGTTTTATTGTTGCCCTTTGTGCATTGCTTTGTTGAGTCTCTACAATTTATTTATTATTTTTTTTGACATCAATAAAGTGAACAATAATGTTACATCTATTATGTTGTTATACCGAATTATGTTTATCATTTTATTTGTCAACAAAATATTGTTGTAATGATGAACTTTGTGGAATAAAAAAAGTGAATCTTAATTCTTTCAATTGGTCAATTGGTTATTGGTCTTTGTCAATTTTTTCTCTGCCCTTGAATGTTAGGTAGGTGTGAGGTTAGAAACATTGGTTTTTTAATTAGAAGGCATTACAATTAGGCTAGGAAGCCCCAATCCTAAGAGATTATTTTGGAAGGCCTTGTCCATTTTAATAGTTTTTGCTGGACAATTGCTCTACTAAAAATTTTAATAGTAAAACTTGCGCATCTTATTAGATAAGTAGAATAAAAAATAATAAAAATTATAAATAAAGACTAATATTTTATTTTACTTTTATACTTGTTCTCAATTTTTTAGATTTGTTGGTGTTAGAATGGAAAATGGTGGACATGAGGGTTGTAGCAAAGATATGAGGGAGCTGACCAAAGATAAAACACCATGTCTTGGCATGGAATTTCATTCAGAGGAAGTTGCATATCAATTCTATAATGAATATGGAAGGATTATGGGGTTTGGCATTAGAAGAGATTACCATAGCACATGAAGTAGAAAAGATGGTAAATCATCCTCAGCATGAAGTGTAATACATTTATGTATGTATATTTGGATCAAGACTTGTCGAAGTGGATAGTGAAAAAGTTTGATGACAACCGCAACCATCATTTGCATCTTTCTCAGTATATATATTTGATACCATCTCAAAGAAAGTTATGTCAGGCTTAGGCTTTGAATGTTGATATAGCTGATGACATTTGTATCTCTTTTAAATCATTACATGATCTCATTAGTGCCTTAGTAGGGGGAAAAGAAAATTTGGGATTCATGAGAGAGGACCAAAAAAGTTACTTACGTGGAAAAAGACAACGAAATTTCCAATACAAAGAAACTGGGAGTTTATTAAGATATTTTCAGCAACAAGCAGCTGAAAAACCATATTTTTACTACGCAATTCAATTGGATGTTGATGAAATGTTACTAATATTTTTGGGTTGACCATGAGATGATTACAGATTATGAACTTTTTGACGATGTCGTATCATTCTACACAACATTTCGAACAAATAAGGAGTATTGGCCACTAGCTTTATTTACTGGCTTTAACCACTTTAGAAAGATAGTGATTTTTGGTGCCTCATTATTATATGATGAAACTACAGCTTCATTTGAGTGGTTATTTGAAACCTTTTTGCATGCAATGTCGGGGAAAAAGCCTAGCAGTTTTTTCATAGACCAACATCAGGCAATATCTAAAGTCATGCCTAAAGTTTTCCATAGATTATGCACTTTCCACCTAATGCAAAATGCTTTGAAGCATTTAGGGTACTAGTATAAGAGTGGTTCAAAATTTGGTCGTGATTTCAAAGCTTGTATTTTTGGATATGAGGATGAACACGAGTTAATTGAAGCTTGGGATTCTTTGATTAATAAATACAACTTGCATGAGAATGCGTGGATGAAGAAGACTTGGGAAAAAAGAGAGCACTGGGCGCATGTATACATGAAATATTTGTTCACTGCAAGAATGTGAAGCACCCAACTTAGTGAAAGCCTGAATGCAACATTAAAGAGGTATTTACAACCTGATCATAATATTGTTCAATTTTTTACCCACTTCAACCGGATTGTTTTAGATAAGCGGTATGAAGAAGTAAAAGCTATATATAATTCTAGACAACAATTGTCAAGAATAAAATTGAAAAAGTCTCCTATTTTGAACCAAGTTGTGAAAGTGGATGAGAATGATCCCAAGTTAGATATATCAGCACGTTACAGAGATCTTTGTCCTAGAATGGTAAAGCTAGCAACTCAAGCATTTGTGTGTAAACATGCTTATCAATTGGTTAATGAAGGAATTAAGGAACTGTGTACAAAAGTGAATAAAATGATGGTATCATTTGATGATTCGGGCGCTTATGGTAGTGGAAGAAACATTGATATGAGTTCTAATCCTAACTTTGCACGAGTTAAAGGCTTAAAAAAAAAAGAAGGTGGACAGAAGCAGGGGCGGAGGCAGCTTGGGCTCAGGGGGGTCACGTGCCCCCCTTGACTTTTGGAATTTTTTTTTTTTATAAAATTTAAAATGGGTTTTGCCTTTTACTTTCCAACACACATTCAAACATATTAACCCACTGACACACACACACACACCACACGCTAGCACAGCACCCACGCTTGTATTTTTTTTTTTTTTATTTTATTTTATTTTATTTTTGGGAATCCCAATCCTAATCAAATATTGATACATAACTTTTTTTTAGGTGAGTACATACAATTTCAATTACAACAAAGTTAAAACTCTAAAACCTTATAAGTGTATGAAATTCTTTATTTTTTTATTTATTCACAGTACTTGTGAAGTATATTCATATTTTCTTTGTCTTCTTTGTCTCCCTTTGTTATTTTGCAATTTACCAACTCGCGATTCACCAAATTAGGATCACACAACACAGATTTGGGACCACACTACAACCTTGGTATCTTCTCTTCGTTGTTTACAGGTAACTTTATTATTTTTTTTTAACTTTTAAATAAAAATTATGAGTATTAATTTATAATTATTTGTTAAATTTTGATTTGTAAATTTTTTTTATTTGTTATTATTTATGTTAAAATAAGAGATTTTGATATGCAAAAATTATGAATCTTAATTGGTGGTGATTTATATAAAAATTAGGGATTTTGGTTTGTTGTTGTTTGTGCTAAAATTAGGGATTTGATTTATGCTAAAATTAAAAATATTAATTTGCAGTGCTTAATATTTAAATTAGGGATTTTGATTTGTAATGGATATTAATTTTTAATGTTTAACATTAGTTCGAAAAATTATTATTATGTTATTGTTATTGATTGGGGAAGAAAAAATTTGAGATTGTAATTAATGGGTGCCCCCCTATGTTAAATTCCAGACTCCGCCACTGGACAGAAGGGTGGGGGCAAATTAAAACCTTGGCATGAGAAGACTAGTAAGAGGACAAAAATTATTTCACAACTTACCGGCCTTAGTAAAGTATTGTTCACCTACTTGATTCTAATTTTTATTTTATTTTTGACTCATGCAATGTATTGATAAATGTTATAATTTTTTTAGAAAATTGGCCAATCAAGCAACACGTTAGATGTTCAAGTTCCTCTTTATGCCGCTCACAGGTTAGATTTTATTTTTTATATTTAAATTTTCTTATAATATTATATTTACTTCCAATTGTATTTTATGAATTAGGATGTTGGGATACCCTATTGGCCACAATTGATGAATTATGGTAACAATCTTTTCAAGCTTAACGATACTAACATTGCGTGCTCATCAAATTGCCCATAGTCTACTCCTTTATCTTCACAAATATCATTTAATCAACAAACTTCTCAGGTCTGCAATTTTCTTAAGTTTGTAATGTAGTTTGTTTTTAATAAAAAATAAATTGGTTCCAATATATTCTCTCACACTTATTCATTTTTATTTTTTCAGGAGATGTCATTTGATGAAAGAGGAGCTCAATCCCACGGGGGGCGAGTCATTCTTAGATAATGAAACTTTTAAAAAAAAAATGTAGTCATTCACAACCTTCGCCACAGAATTGAAATGTAGTATTTTTATTTTATTTTTTACCGTAATTCTTAGATAATGGTATTTTTTTTGAGACATACTTTGAATATTTCAAATGGGTTTTATAGAATTTTGTTTGAGCCTTTGAATTTTTTTTAGTGTTGTTTTGGATGGACATATTTTAGTTTTTGGCATAACTTGATAATTATTTTTTTAATTATTGATTTGACAAATTATATTGTTTATTCTTGAAGAAGTCATTTTTTTTGTCATTTTGCTTCTTGTTTAGATGAATAGGTTCAAATATATATATATATATATATCGAATTGAGTGGCGTCATTAATTAATAAACAAATATAAATTAAATTGAATGGACATTATTTATTTTCTCACTATGAAATTAAGAACCACATAGTAGAGTGAGATGATGACATCCACCTAGTTAGATTTATATACATATAGTTTTTTTTTTTTTTTTTTTTTTTTTTTTTTTTTTTATGATGACACCACTTGGGTGTATATACATATAAATTGATTGTTTGAATAATATAATAAATAATGTATATATCCTTAATATTAATAAAAATACAAAGTGGTGCAGTGATTAGTGTTGTGCCTATCTTTTGGAGAGGTTGTTCGAAACTCAGTGCTGCAGATTACATTTTCAAATCATCTTGGCGCTGAAAATGACATGATTACATTTTCAAATCACCTTACCATCCAAAACGATGTCGTTTTGGGCGTGCAATAGTTGCTGCGCAGCATCCCCAATTGTGTAATGTGGAGCTAAAAATGCTTGATATGATCTTAGAAATATTCTGGAAAGAGACATTTAAATAATTATATATTACTATAATTCTAACTATTATACATGAGAACAGGTCTAACTCTATCTAGATAACTCAGAGTGGAAAGTCATGTCTAACTCTAGATAACTCAAAGTGGAAAGTCAATAGATCATTATAATGTGGAGCTAAAAATGCTTGATATGGTCTTAAAAATATTCTGGAAAGAGACATTTAAATAATTATATACTAGCATAATTATCCGTGCTATGCACGGATATAAATAAATAATCAAAAATTAATTTTTAAAATTAAATAATAATTTAAAAAATTAATCTACAATATTTAGTAAAAATGATTTAGAATCAATTAAATTTTATTTATTTTTATCACAGTTACATATTAGAGAATTTTTTTTTATTCTTATGTCATTAATTGTGTACTCTAAGTTCTTAATAATAAATATATGTCATAGTTTAAGTAGTAAAAATTAAAAAATAAATCACAAAAATTATATTTATGACAAAATATAAATACATTTTGTCTTATGAGTTTCGTAAATTTAATTTATCATATGATAGTGGTAAATTATATTTGTCAATATAGTAATTTTTTCATGTTTTGTAAAGTCTAAAAATTATAATTTGTCTTATGTTATAAGATTTACGTAAAAATGAATTAGGATTCACTTGTGATATTAAATTTTGGCTTAACATTATATTTACGCCAACTTGTCCTTCACTTAATCATTAAAAATTGTCTTGTTCTGTTCCTAATTTATATGAATCATTTGACCTATCTATTTATTAAATTAGGGGTTGTTTGGGATGTCCTAAATAAGTGCAATTTTTATCTTTTTGGACTAAAAAATTGAGAAAAAAAATATGGATGTTTGGGTTAACTTTTTTATTTTTTATGGAAAAATGTGTATTAAAAAATTGTAAAAATTTGTTTGTAGAGGAAAATTAGGATTGGGAGTTGTGCAACCGTAATTGTTGACTTTTGGTGAATAGTGTTAACTTTTTGACTTTTTGACTTTTTCTTATCTTCTCAAACTTGGCCTGAAATTGAAATAAATATTTGTAAATATTTTTTTATAATAAAAATAAGAAATATGGACTTATTTTATGCATACTTATTAAAAAGTTTGAACTATAGTTTAAAAAAAAAAAAAAACTAATATTTATGTTTAAAACTATTAAATGAATAGTTATATATATTTATGTATAAAAAAATTATTTAAGATAAAGCCACCCTAAATTGTAGGTCATATTCTAGTCCTAATAAATTTAAGTTTTATATTTAAATTATATCTTTGTTTATCAGTTCGTGATTAATATGAGCTAATTTGAGAGTTCTAATATTGGATTAAATACTAAAAAGTAGCCAAAAAAACTTAGCTCAAGTTAATTTTTTTTGCCAATAATTTTTTATTTAAGTCTAGTCCTTAGAGAATCATCTAGTTCATATCCAATCCATGAGTTAGTAGACTTACCTATTTATTTAATTTTTAATTAGTAAATATATTTTTTTTTAAAAATTATAACAAAAATAGGAAATATGTACATATTTATTTGATATATTTATTAACAATTTCAAAATTAATTAAGAAATTATGCACTTATTCTTCAAAGGATAAATTACATTGGTAATCTCTATATTTTAACTCTTGTGTTATTTTTGTCCTTGTAATTGTAATTTGCTCAATTTTGACCATAAATTTATAATTTTATCTCAATTTAGTCCAATTGTTATAATTGCTAGTATTTTATTTATTTATTTATTTTTATATTGAGAATACATACGTGAGTAACATCTGTTATACTTTTATAGACAAAATTATAAACTTGTTCAACTCAATCAGTTTATGGCCCCGTTTGATAGAGCTGTGGAAAAGTGATTATAACTTATAGCCTAACAGCTTATAGCTTATAACTGTGAACATAAGCTGATTTTTGACTTATAAATTAAGTTTCTCCTCCCCCACTCAAAGAATAAGTTGATTTTTGACTTACAAAAAGCTATAAGCTGTATTATTAAGCTGAACCAAACATATCAAAATAGCTTAAATTAAGCTAAAAGCTGAAATAAGCTGGAAATAAGCTGTACCAAACAGGGCTAATCTCAACCAACTCAACAACTATTTTCTTTCAAAAATGTTAACCAGCATTATCAATTGGACTAAATTAATACAAAATCTAAAATTCGGGGTAAAAATCAAACTAATTGAAATTACAGAGACCAAATTGACACAAGAGACAAAATACGGGGACTATCGATAGAATTTACCTTTCTTAAAATATGTCTAATATTGATTGTATATATTTATATATGAAAAAACTATTTAAGACCAGATTAGACTAGAACCTGAATAAAAAATTAATGGCTTATTAAAAATATTTAATAATTATAAATTCAAATTTGATCAATTTTTCATTTAAATTTTTTCATAGAATTAGGTTGTTTGATAATTTTAATTTATAGTTCCAATTTTTTCCTTGTATTTTTTAAAAATATTTTAAAATTATATATAATTATAATTTCTTTTGAAATTTCCTTTTCAATCTCAAATTAGTTATAACTTGAATTTGGTTAAAATTTATTTTTGACTTCTCATCTACAAAAACTAACAATAAACATAAATTAATTTTTTAAACATTGTAAAAAGGTAAATAAAAAAATATATTATCAATAATAATAATAACAAAACATATTTTTATTTATCATGTAACGTTTCACCACTGCATTGATAATAGACATTAATAATGAAATTCATTACGATAATAGAACAATAATATATTAAATGATAAGTAACATGTGATCACAATAATTTTTGATAGTTATACAAAAGTACCCAAAACTATATATAAAAAACAATATATGATCCATGTTCAATTTTTATATGGTAAAATTTGCACTAAATCTCAACCACACATTAGTTTTCTAAATCAATTCATCACCCAAACTATTTACTATTTTGTTAATATTCACCTTTTCAAAATCCATCCAAACAATGCTCTAGCCGAGCTCATCATCACCCTTGTTGTTGCCTTACTCACCACCTCTACTAACCATTATGCAATTCCGGTCTAGTTTTTTTATCTTTGTAAATATAAAAAGATAATGTTGTGGAAATAAAAAGGTACCGTTAGAGTTTTAAAGGGCAAAAAATGAAAAAAAAAAAAATGCGTGATTTTAGGTTTTCTTATTCCATATATGGGTGTTAATTTTTTTTTTAAATCCATAAATTATGGAATAATGTTCATCATTTAAAATTTTATTTATTGATGGGCAAGTCAATTAAATGTTTTTAATTTTTTACAAATAAAAAATTTGAAAATTTTGTTTAAGAAATTAAAAAATGGCCAAATCATAAAGAACAATATAAGAAGCCTTATTCTATAAATAATAATGAATAAATAAAAAAAACTCATAACTATATTATCAATTCACATATATCAAAAGAAATAATAACAACAATATAAAAAATAGACAAACATCCACCCCAAAAAAAAAAAAAATCAAATCAACTCCCAAAACAAAGATAGTTTAATAGATATATATTTATTATCAATTTAGTTGAAAAAATACAATGGAAAAAAAAAGTCATATAGAGAAAGAAAAAAAAAATACTCACACGAAAATATAAATTTACAAAAAAAAAAAAATCACAAACAAACAAACTTGAAATAAGTTTAGACTATTGGCAACGAGAGAGAAGAACCATTGCATCATTACATTTGGAGAGGAGTTGGTCGGGCTGGAAAAAAAAATCAAATATTGAGTATTTTAAAGAAAGAATTGTATTGAATTTTTAATTTGATTGAGTTTTTAAAATTTTAGATTTATATTATTTTCGGAAAAAGTGAGAGTGGGATGAAGGTGACTTACCATATTATTTTGAATTTTGAAATTCAAAATCATAGATAATTATTGTCTTTATTTTTTTATTTAAATTATTTTGATCAACATTATTTTTGGAAAGAGCGAGGATGACTTATTATATTGTTTTGAATTTTAAAATTCAAAATTGTAGATAATTAGAACTTTTTTTGTTTTTGAATTTTGACTTAAGGAACTAACCAATAGATTTTTTTAATTTTAATTTGTTTAAAAATTAACGAAGTAACAAAATTAATTTGGAAATTTAGAGCTTCCACAATCATTATTCTTAAAAAAATCATTTTTTCTAACTATTATACATGAGAACTGGTCTAACTCTGGATAACTCAAAGTGGAAAGTCAATAGAGCATTATAACCTCTATGTACATCAAAAGTGCTACGTGTTTCCCCTGTTACAATTGTTCTTATACCCTAGATTTCTTTACATAATAATTCTCATTGAAGAAAAAAAAAAGAGTGCAATTGATTACATCTCATAACTTCTAAAACCCATCATGCCCTTTTTCCAATTAATCAACTAAAATCAATCAATTTTACATGTTAACTAATAGAATATACAAAAATTCAAACCCATCATGCCATCACATTGTTGTTAGACAGTGGAGCTGCAGCTAAAGAGATTGTTTCACTCAAGTTACTCTATCTATTTTTTCTTTTTTGTGATTGGTTCTATGCTAGGAATAGTGCTACGGACTTGAAATTCTTAAAATAATCATAGCCACAGACATTAAGAGCAGTGCTAATAGTATGCGAGCTAGATTCATTCTAGACACCTACAATAGATTTGGACCACATAAATTTCTGAGCGAGAATTGTGAGTCGTGTTGTTCTAATTAGAGCCAATTGAGTTGTTCCCATTCCCAAAGAGGTTCTTGGCCACCAACCATCCCCAAATTGGCCTGTGGGAGTTCAAAAGGGTCTTCCCCTGAGTACGAACTCTCAGGTGAGCTTGTACTCTCCATTGTTTTAGTGGCTTGGGAAGGTGCCAATGTCATAGCTCCATTTCCATGAACCTGTTGGCTTGTTGTTTGGCTTGTCTCTGCCCCTAATGGGCGTCGATCGAATGCTCGAAAGCTTCCTGATACTACATACACTCGGCACAAACTGATCTCATGCCTTAACTGCATACAACAAAAAAATGATCAATTGATTAGAACTTCCAAAATGAAATTTGCAAAATTTTCATTTGTGAATTCATCCTTTCAAATGAGATTTCCATTTGATTAGCTTTGAAAATGGAATCTGCAATTTTTTCTTTTGTTAATTCATCATTGTAAGTCAATTTCATAAGAGTTAATGTAATGGTAACAGGGCAGGATTAGGTTGGTTTGTCCTGGTGTCGTTCCTTATCAGGACAGAAGCATAATAGTATTAAAATAATTTGTCACTTTTAAGAAGGAGACCATACCTAGGAGAGAAATGATATAGCATATGAAAAAAATTAATGAGTAAGGAGAATTAAAATATTTGCTCAATGGGACAATGGATATGAGGTTGGAGGTGGTACAAATTATGATAACGTTTGGTAAAACTTTCTAATGCTGTGTTTGGTTGGGGGATTTGAGGAGGGATTTGGAAAGGAAATGAAAAAGGTAGGTGAAATGAGAATAAAATATGCCTAAATTTCACATAGTTTCACACACTTTTTCCCTTTCCCTTTCCAAATCCCTCTCCAAATCCTCAAACCAAACACAACATAAATATGATTTGAGAATAGGAGTTGTATTTTGAATTTGTGAGTTTTGAAATTATGATTTGAGTGTGGAAAATTTGTTTGGTGAATGAGTTTTGAATTGAATGAGAAATTTTTGATGTGACATATGATATTTGATACAAAAACTTACCACTCATAACCAAACACAAAACTCAAAATTCTATTAAAGCTTATAAAAAATTTTAAAAAATTCAAAAAATATTTTTTGTTGAATATATAAAAATTAACATGTGTCAATTGCAAAAAAAAAAAAAATTGCACTGTTCCGGTCAACCGATGGGACGACCGGTTAGTCCAAATTTTCCTGTCTTCTACCGAGTTTTTAAAAGTGAACGTGAAATTAATTTTTAAAAACTGTAAACAAACAGCATGTAAGAATTAATGACTGGAGCTAAAGTTCCAAAATTAAAACAACAGAGCCTATATAATTGTATTTCTCATATTGAAAGTTAATAGTTTAAAAATGAGTCTACACCAACAGGGGGTTGGTTCAGTAGATAAGATCTTCGAATCCCTCGCTCAAGGCTTGGGTTCGAGTCTCCATAGCCCCTTATTGGGATTAAACATACTCCTTAGCGCCTAGAGCACGCGGGGGCCTAAGCTTCGGCCCCGACGTAGGTGCGGTGGGGTTCCCTACAGATATGCTTTAAGTGCTAAGAAGCAATACTCTCTGGCGGATATGTTGGAGTAGCCTATCTGAATATCCATTTTTATGAATCTAAAAAAAAAAAAAAATGAGTCTACCAATGACTCGATATATTTTTTTAACTATTCTTTAAACTCAGTTAAGACTTATGTTCAATAATTATTATAAAAAATAAAATAAAAAATCATGTGTTTGGTTGAAAAATTTAAAAATAAAAAGAAAGAATGTATATAAAATGTGAATAAAATATACATATATTTTATTTAATTTTACACATTTTTTTCTCTGTCTAAATTTATTTTTAAATCTCTCAATTAAACACAACGTTAAAATTAGCCACCAAAGAGCCCCATGTGATTAAAAATAAATAAAAATACTTATGAATATAGAATCAAGAGAGTAACTATGCACCTTCTTTGGGACAGCAGAACCAAATGGGGAGGGAGCTTCTGCTTCAATGGCTCTGTACTCATGCATCTTCCATTTGGTTTTTTTACCAGTTGGAGATTTGCCTTTGTAAAACACCATTGTCTTCTTCACTCCAATCTCTTTGTTATCTGATGAGTATACATAACTGGGAGAACCGGTGGCCTTCCAGTAACCGGTTGCCGTGGTTCGGTTCGGCCTCCCTCCCCTGGCTTCCCTCTGTTGCCTTGGAGTAAAGAAAAACCACTGCTCTGTATCTCCACGGCACAGCTCTCCTGAAACCTCTGCATCAAACAAATCACTATCAGTTTCTTCAACAAATAAATAAAAACCGAGTCTAACAATAAAAAATATGTGGATCATATTTGTTCTAGATACGATTTAGATTATGTCTTGTTTTGAAAAATTAGTTAAAAAATGATTTTTTTTTATTACTTTTGAAAAATATATAAAAAAATAGAGAAATAATTTGCTCCAAAATAGATTAAAAGTCAAAAAAAATGACTTCTTAGTAATCATCCAAGGGAGTAATATGTTGAATTTACACTATACGTTTGACAGAGTAAAATAATAAAGTGTGAATTTGTTTTTTTTTTGTAATTTTAATTGTATTAATATTATCATTAAATATTTTGATATTCGTGCCAATTTAATTTAATTGATCATTTCTGTTTAAAAATTAAACTAAAATCAAAAGATAAAATTATCTATTCACTCTCCTCAAAGAGATTGAGGGGTTGAATTCTTTTTTCAATGGACTACATTACTCTTGACTTCTTTCTAATTTCTTAAATTAATATTATCAATTAGATTAAATTGATATGACATAAATATTTTATGGGCACAATTAATATAATTAAAACTATAAAAACAAAATTAACACAAAAAAATAAATTATACCACATGTATAATTTGTCCAAAATAAAAATTAAGAGTTACACACAAATATAACACAAAGTTGCAAGAGAAGAGGACGGACACAAATATAACACAAAGGGTGTTTTGAAAAGTTGATTAAAAATTAATTTTTTAATAAAAAAATAAAGATATGATATGATTTAAAAAAAGTCAAAAAATTAAAAAATTAACTTTTAATCAACTTGTCAAAATGATTCAAAGTTTCAAGAGAAAAGAGGACCAATTTCAATGTGTGCGTCATATATGTGGATCCCATCTCTTATGAAATAAATTTTTTGTGTTTTTATTTTCAACAATGTTAAAAATACTTACGCATTTACTAACAATCTTACTAACACATTTACAAGTTTTGATAAGATCAATCATCACTTGATATGAAACCCACATCAACTTGTGAGTGTGTTAATAAAATTCAGTAAGATTTTTCTTTTATTTTTGTGCAAGTAACAGAAAAGAAGATAGACGGACTTGGAAGGTGCCACGGCTCGTGCTCGTAAATGTCGACAACGGGAATGGCACGGTTCAGGTCGGGTCTGTTTCCTTCAAGCTTGTTGTGCAGATAGAACGAAACCAGCTCTTCCTCAGTTGGGTAGAATCGATACCCCGGTGGAATTTCAACCATTGCTCCTCCTCTTCTTCTTCTTTTCTGTTTGTTAATTACAGAGAATGTGTTCAAGCTTTATGGGTTTGTTTGGTATGAAACTTATATTTATAGAGCTCTACTAAAATGTGTTTGTTTTGTTTGATAGAGATAGAGAGGGTATTTAACGAGTTAAACCAGATATGTTTTGAGGGGAGTTTCCACGCGGTTTGTGCAAAGAATAGTGCTATACTGTTTGTCCAATGGCGTTTTATATGTTTTGTTTCTTTTTATATTAAAATAAAATAATTAATTACATGATCTCTTTGTTATTTTGAACCGGTCAGCCTTCCTATGTTCCCCTGCGGTGCCACCCCAGGCTTCCTCACCTGCACTCTTATTTTATCACATTTGTATATTATGTTATTTTGTCATCTTACTAAGAAGTGTTAAAGATTTATTAATTTTGGATTTACAATTCACCGACAGTGAGGGAGTTAAGCCATTTATCATTGGAGTTTAGCAAATCAAAAATAAATACCTATCATAACATATTATTATAGGCCTCAAAGTATTTTCCTATTGACTATATTTATATTTATATCTATCTACAACTATGGTATTTTTATTAGATAAAGGATTAAATCATAGGAGTGAGATTTGTGGGACAAAACCAGACTTCTTTCTAATTGAAGGAAATGCCATATATATATTTATACACACATATATATGAGAGGTGAGTTATCATAGGTGTAACATTGACCCTTTTAATACTGTGTTTAGTTAGAGAATTTGGAAAGAGATTTAAAAAGATAAAGGGAAAAGTTGTGTGAAATTAAGTAAAATGTAAGTATATTTTATTTACATTTCACCTATCATTTTTATTTCTTTTTTCAAATCTCTTCTCAAACCTTCTAACCAAACACAGCGTAAGTATATTTCTCAATTGCCCTTTTTGGAGGTATGTCCATGTTTTACCCTTCACAAATTTTATATAGAAAATACGTTCACAATAATGCAGAAGTAATATTTTTAAAAATTATAATTGATAACACTGGTGATTTGATTCATATAAAACAAATCACCTCTTATAATTTTAGAAATTACATTTCACTCTTTGAAATTTTTAATTTCATAAGAAATGACATATTTTATTAATAAATTATCAAGTCAATTAATAGTTTTAATGATGCTATAAATATATTTCAATTAATAAGTCAGATAATTTTATTATTGTATAAGAGAACAGTTAGAAGTTTCATTTTTTTTAGTTAATATTATTAAATAAAAAATTTTAACAAGAAAATATTTATAATTTTTTAAATTAAAAGAAACAATTCATATTTTAAATAAAATTTAATGATGTATTTAAATTCTTTTTTAATTATTATTTATTTTTTGGGCTTTTTCCATATCAGTTCATGTTACCTAAGTTTCCAACCACGTGCACTGAATTGGGTCCCAGCAAGCAAGCTAGAGTCGCTTTCGTTCAGTTTGAGGTTTGAGATAATTGGAAATATTTATTTTCAGTTTTTTTTAGTTGATTTTTTGGAATTGAATTTTTTTTAATTTAAGATTAAAAAGTACGTCTGGATTTATTTTTTTTTAATTTTTTTTTGAATTTTATAAAAAATAATTATTATTATAATTTAAATGTGACATTTTATCTTATTAATTTTTTAGTTAATTTTATCTTTTAGTACCTATTTTATCTTTAAAATTTATAAAATATCAAAATATTTATAATTTTAATATATATATTTTTCTTAATATTTTTTTAATACATTTTTCATATTTATAATTTTAATATATTCTTTTACACATTTTTCAATAAGAATGACTGCACGTACACGATAGGGTATTTAATTGAATATCTTAGGCTCTGTTTGGTTTAAATTTCAGAACATAATTCTATCACTGATTTGAGTGTAGTATTTAGTTGTAGCTTTTAAATTATAATTCTACACCCATTTATCAAAACTTATTTTAAACTATAATCATTATTTTTCAAAACTCATAACTAAACATACAATTCAAAACTCAAAAATAACTTAATTTTTATTTTAAATATTTTATTTTATTTTATAGGAATATTTTTAATATTTTAATTTTTATAAAAATATTTTATTATTTTGATTTTCGGAATATTTTTAATATTTTAATTTTCTAAATAATTTTAAAATATTTTTATATTTTTAATGTTCATACAAGCCTAAAAAATTAATTGACATAAAATAATTGACATAGAAGTTATTTGAAAAAAAAAAATTTATTTGAAAAAAAAATTATTCAAAAAAATTACTTAAAAACAATTAATTGAAAAAAAAATAATTTTTTTATTTGAGTATTTTAAAAATAGTTTGGTTATGACTGTTGATCAAAAATACGGATATCGAGTTATGAGTTGTGTGTTTAATTATCAATTATTGGTTGAATTAAATTTTGAAAACTCATCACCAAACAAATTTTCTTATTTCACATGTCACATCAAATTTTCAAAACTCAATTTCATGTACATTTCAAAACTCAATTCAACACTCTATTCAAAAACTATAATCAAACAAATTTTCTACACTCAAATCATAATTCCACAACTCACAAACTCAAAATACAATTCATACTTCAAATCATATTTACAAAACTCTACCAAATATAATCTTAATTTTTATTTATTTATTTACTTATATGCATATTGTTAATACGTGGTTAATATAGTCTGCTCCTCACCATTTGAATATCCGAATTCGTATATGGAAAATGTCTTGTAGCTCAAATTTTGTGGCTCAAAAGTGGTTCAAATGGCCAAAACGACGTCGTTTTGGCCATTTTTATGTTATTCTGTACTCAAAACGACGTCGTTTTGACCATTTGAGCCACTTTTGAGCTACAAAATTTAAGAGCCACAAAATTTGAACTACGTAGTATTGCCGTTCATATATTTTGAATATTTATCTAACAAATTTTGGGCTCCCAACTTTGCGCACTCACTTTACAATCCACTCACAACATTATGTTTTTAGAAGGGTTAAATAAGTATATATTTTTTGAATTTTATAAAAAATATATAAAAAAATAAAAAAGTAATGTGATTTAAAAAAATAAAAAGAGAAAAAAGTGTGCTAATATAGCACTTTCCAAACAACTCTCTCATTGTAAACTCTACATACTAGAAAAAAACATTTACTAAAATGAAAAGTATGATATATATTTAAAAATTGATATGACGTGGGTCATAATTAAAATATATTTTCATAAAATATGACAGGTGTATTTGGTTTGTGTTTGTAGAGTAGTTTTTGAAATAAAAAGTACAAAAACTTGTTTGGTTTGCCTTTTTTCAAAAATGGTTTTAAAAAATTGTTTTGGAAAGAGAGTTTTAAAAAAAGTAATTGATTTGATGTGTATGAAAGAGAGAGTGATTTTAGAAAGTAAATAACCAAACAAAATTTTGAAATTTTTTTTGGAAAAATTTGTTTGGTTTGATTACTATTGAAAATTTATTTATAGAGAATTTTTCCTAAAAAATTTTCTGAAAAACAAACCAAATAAGGCCGACATGTTTTCAAAATTTATTAAACATAATTTCACATCGCCAATTTAAGTCATTCATACTTAGTTAATATAATGTAAAGGTCTTTCCACTCATTGTTAATTAATTTTGAGTTAGATATTTTAGTATGGTATGAGAATTGGATCTTGGGTGACCTCTCACCCCTTGTGGTAGTTTCCGCTCAAGTCTTTTTCTCTCATCATCTCTTTCTCTCAATCGGATCTCTTAATCACCTTCACGTACTATCGCACTGCATGTGAGGGGAAGTGTGTTAGACATAATTCTACATCGTCAATCTAAACTACCAAAACTTCATTAATACAATGTAAAGGGTCTCTCTATTTATTGTCAATTAATTTTGAATTGGATGTTTTAACAAAATTTTAATCAACTTATATTTCTAAGTTTTCGGATGGATGAATACTCTAACCAATATTTCTGAAGCTAGTGTTGTTTTTCAACACTAAAGCTATATTTGAATGACAATGATCTTGAGAAATATGAGAACGTGATTTCAGATTTTATAATTCCTGCGTTTAGAATGAATTGAAATGATAAAGTAATACATTTCTGGAGCAAGTTAACTATTTAAAAAATAAAATAAAATTAATCCACAATATTTTTAATTTTATTATCATTTTTTCATTAAACCCCTGTTGGTAAGATGGTTGGAATAAATTTAGTCTACTAAAAGATAAAATAAACTAAAAAGTCAACAATACAAAATGTTACATCAAAACTATAATTATTTTATTTTTTCTTTTACAAAATTATAAAAAAAAGAAGTTAAAAGTTAATCTCAAACAAAACATTTTTAATCAAGCAAAAATATTTAAAAAAAAAAAAAAAAAATCTGACTAAAAAAGTTGCTCCAAACGAATTAGATGGTCAAGTAAGTCAAGAAAGATATGAAAGTTAATAAATATATAGTACAGTGGCAACTTGGTGAGTAAGAATAGTACAGTGGCAACTTGGCGAGTAAGACAGGAGTGAGGGCGAGGAGCCCATAGAGCCAGCACGGCATATCAATTTATACGCGGATTGGAAGCGGTAAACTCAACAATTCCACATAGCTCCGCGTATTATTAAATAATAATAAAATTAGAAAAAAAAAAATTATTTATATTTTTCATTTTCGAAATATGCTTTTTTGTTTCATTTTAATTTGTAATATTTTATTTGTGTTAATTTAATTATTATAGTATGTGTTTTGTTCCTATCTAACGAAAAAAAAAAAAAGAGACAAAATTTTAAATGCATTTTCCATGCTCATAGAATGTGTTTTGCTCAGATCTAAGAGAAAAATTAATTTTTATTTTATTTTACTTTTTGATATTTTGATTGTCTCAATTTAATTATCAATTTATATAATTTATGTTTCATTGTTGTTTTTGTATAAATTTGAACAATAATAGCCCCCTCCTCCCATGATAAAATTTGAACCAAAAAATTGTTTAAGTTATCAATGAAATTGACATAATTAAAATATCATAGATTAAAATAATATAATTTTGGTGACCAGTAGTAGTGTATTTAGGAGTGTCTTGGGAAGTTAGTAAAAAATTGACTTTTTAATTTTTTTTAGCTTATTTTGTCTTTTTGTGGGTAAGTTATGTGAGAGGTGATATGACCCAAAATGAATAAAAAGTTGAAAGTTAACTTTTTACCAATTTTCCAAAAAACTCCTCCAACCCACACCCAAAAATGCATGTACTTACAAAAATAAATGTACTAAGCATCATATCGACTAGAAAACTCCTATATAGCATTGAAATATTTTATCAGAACGGTAGCAGTAGGGAGCCCGAAATTTTGGGGCTCGAATGCCCCGAAATTTCTATATAAGGAAATAAAAAAAAAACAAGGCAAAAAAAAAAAAGAAAAAAAAAACAAACTTATCCAAAAAAGGAAATTTGAGCTATTTGAGCCACAGTTTTTAGGGCCACCAATCATTTTCCTTATCCGAACCATTCTATCTTTTACTATATAATTTTTGATATGTCATGTAAGTCTCACTATTTTTAAACATAGCAAGGGATTGTTTGAAATAATTTAAATAAATATATTTTTTAATTTTTTTATGAAAAGATATATAGATAATAAAGATTTAATGTGATCCAAATAAATATACTTATAAAAATAATGCACTTATTTAGATGATGTCACATAAATTCTAAAATTTCTAAATGCACATAAGTTTTGTTGTTGGGAATGACTTTCCTCCAGTCCGTGATCAAATTTGAGGGTACTGTTGGACCCGTGGAGGTTCACCACGGGTCTCATTTCGATAATCCAAACCATTCACTATGTAGAACTTGTTGGGTACTATATGCTTGTAAAAAATTACGTTGATCGGATATTGATAGTTATATGATCAAATCAGATTTTTGTAAGTCGTTTATTTTTCACCGTCCATTTTTTTTTATACAAAACTAATATGATCACATAGCCATCGATATCCAATCAACGTGAGTTTTTACAAACATATAGTACTCAACGACTTCTACACATTGAACGGTTCAGATTATCGAAACGAGACCCGTGGTGAGCTTCACGGGCCCAACAGTATTCTCCAGTCTGTGATTGGACTAGAGGGAAGTCATTCCCTTGTTGTTCAATACATCATATATATATATATATATATTATTAAAAGTAACATTTTTCTTATGCTTAGGTGACACATTATAAGAGTTTTTTTTTTTTTTATAAGAGAGTCATGTCAGCATGTATGTTCTTAATTAAATATAGAGTTTTACACAAACCAAAACTTAATGTAAATTATACTAACTTTACTTATTTTATATGGACTCTATTTGACAAATTTATATTTTTCATATATTTTTTATGATAAATTAAGATAATCCACAAACCCAATACCAATTTTACATTTTATGTTTTGTTTTTTTAATTTTTTCGAAGGTATTAGAACTAATTTTAATGCTAAATTGTCTCTTTTTTTTTTTTTCTTCTTCTTATTTTCCCATGCATTATTATATATTCAATACCAATTCTATAGTGATTCTATATATGAAATTATACTTCATTTTCTACGTTATTTTATATAATCACAACTCACAAGAGAAAAAATCTATGCAACAATGATACTATTGAGAAACCTCTAAAATTTGGATTTACTACTTGAGTTACTTTTTCAATTATTGAATAATAAGTTCTTTTATGTTTTGACATTATATTACATATGATTAATCACTTCACACAATGAGATGTATCTATCGTTTGGGTGTTTTCATTATTTTTTCTTTTTGAGTTTAGATGTTGTTATGTAATTCTTTCTTGATTAGTCATTATTGAATTTCTTTTATATAAGTGATATTTTAATTTAATTCAGAGTTTTATTTTATAATATTATAATTTAATATATATATCATATAAAATCATTATATGATAATCCAATCACAACATATTTATATTTAATTTTTTAATAAATTTTGTATAATTTATATTTCTACATATTTACCAAAATAAATATAAAAAAATTAAATAGTTAGAATTACTTTTAATTTTATATTACTAATTCTTCTACTAATTCAATTATTATTTTTAATATCAAAATCAGTATTTATTTTACTATTTTATAATTTAATATATATCATACATAATTATTATATGATAATTACACTTTTATAATATAATATAACTAAAATGATCAAAATGCACAAATAATTTAACTAAAATTAATATATATAAGTATTCAAATAATAATTTTATAGATCAGTAACGCCAATATTAAAATTATTCTTTTATAATACATATTGTATCATCAAATATATATTTTTTTAAAAATAACTCGTACATTACACGGGTTAATTGCTAATGAAGAAAATAAAAAACAAATGATGAAATAGATTTGATTATAATTCACCCAAAATACCATCCTAGTTGATAAGAGAGTTTACTCATTTTCTTAGAGTTTGAATCTCCTATTACTTATATGAAAATCTAACGGTTTAAATGGAACGGCTACCTTGTGAAGATTGATGTGAAAAGGACCTGCTTTAAAAGTGTTCTGGTCATTAAAAAAAAAAAAATTCACCCAACATGACTGGGTCTTTGGTGGGTGTAGGAGAATAGATGACATCGGTATATATGTCAGCACTTTACGTTTTTTACGATAAAGAAAAGTCTTTTTTGTTGAATTTCTCAACGCACCCAACGCCTCGTATCTGCCTCCCTCCCTCACATCATTGAGTTTTTTTATGTGTTTTTTGGTCATCATCACATCATGGAGCTGGATTCCACTAAAACCCTTAAATGGCAAGTAAAAGATTTTTTTTTTAAATTTTAATTTTTTATAACAATTTTACTAACGTAGGGCGTGTTTGAGAAGAATTTTTTTGATTTTTTAAGTTAAAATAATATTAAAAGAAAAAATTAATTAAAATAATTAATAAGTTAAAATATAATATCAAATATATAATTATTTCACTTTTTCTCTTATAAACATAAAATTCAATCATAAAAATCTAACACTTTTTCCAAATACAATTATTTTAGTTTACTAAAATAGCCAACTTCTCAAACGGGACCATAATTAAAATTGTGCAAATTCGCATTGTTCTATCCTAACTGAGAATTAAATTTTAAAATTTATAATCCATCTTCGAAATTATTTCGCTCTGTTATAGTTAATACATATATATATTTTTTAAACTTTCAATGAAATATTAAAGTAAAAATGAGTGTGAGAGAGATTTAAGATGTAAAATTTGTTACAAATTATGGGCTGTTTTGAAAACTTGGCTAATTTTTGACTTTTAATTTATTTTGTGTCACATCATCTCTCTACTTTTTTTTAACACGTTTTTTTAAAAAAAGTAAAAAAATAAAAAGTTAATTTTTAACCATTTCTCAAAACAAACTTAGTAGTTATATATGAAAAATATTATGTAAAATTAGTTTGTGTTATATATGTAAAAAATATTATATAAACTAGTATTATATATTATGCAGATACTTAATAATTGATTATAATATTTTTTAATCTGTTAATTCATTCTGTACGGGAAAGAAATAAACCTTCTCGTATAATCATGTTGATCAAGTCTGCGCTCTTCTGTACGTCGTCGCTTTATCACCTGAAAACACAAACGTGAACTAACCGGCGGGTATGTGCCGGAAATCTCTCCGATGCCTAAGTCAGTAAGCTTGACAAGTAGACAAAAGCTCTGTATATTCAGAAAACAAAGTTGTGTTACCTCTCCATAGGTGATGTTTGTGAGCTTTTATAGGTTCCGTGTGGCACAATCCTAGTAGGACTTTTACTTCTCCATGCAGAGTCCTGCTAGGATTCAATCTCCTGAAGGATAATCCTTATCCTCCAATACCCCCCTCACTGCTTAAACCAAGTGAGATGGTTTTACCATGGCCGAACTACCAAACGACCGAAATAATACTTCCATACTAGACAGGTAGGTGTGGCCGAACTAACTTCGAGTTCGGCTCTTCCTTTCTTTGCTTCTATCTCGGCTTCAAATGCTAAGACCGAGCTATCCATAGAAGTGTCGAGCTGAACTAACTCAGAACAGTCCTGAAGAAGGCTTATCATACTTCGGTTTAGAGGACTTGACCGAGATAACCGTAATATATTGCGACCGAGATAACATTAGGTACCTCGGAGACCGGACTAACTTCGGGGCCCTTCTACTGCCTTTCGTACTTTGGCCCATACCGGCCCATTACTTAGCTCGGTCCAATTTCCATATAAATTACCCTCTCACATTCCAAACTGTCCAAATCGTGATTTAATTATTTATAATCTATCAATCCATCATTTAATTTATAATTTATCTCTAAAATCATCCAAACAACCCCTTACACACTCTAAACATAGCCACCACACAATTTTTTATGGTATCCATCATCACTTGATGTGAAATTCACAAAAATTCGTGGGTTAGACGCGGTTTGACATTGGCTCTTTTAATTGATTTTTTTACATTGAGATTTTTTTAATTTTAGACTAAAAAATTTATTTAGTTTGATTTTTTTTAATTTTTGTAAGAGAAAAAGTAAGATGATTAAGATTTGAATGTGATATTTTATCTTGTTAATTTACTTAACTTATTTTTTTTTTTTTATATAACTAAATTAGCCAAATGAAAACTTAGTAGGGCTGTACGAGAAACCCAAACATAACCACAATTTTTTACAATAATGCTAGGTAACTCAAAATTTTGTGGCTCAAATGGCTCAAATCACTCAAAACGATGTCGTTTTGAGTGTAAATGAGTGTAAAACGACGTTGTTTTGACAGATTTAAGCCATTTGAGTCACAAAATTTTGAATTACCAAATATTTTCCAATTTTTTCTGGTATCCATCATCACTTCATGTGAAATTCACATAAATTCGTGTGTCAGTTGGGCTATACAAGAAATTTGGTAGTTTTGTATAAAATAAAAATATTTGGGATTTTCAAAGTTGGGGATTCTTATGACTCTTAAAATGATATAAATCAATCATGTATTTTTTTAATTTTTTTTTTTTCCTTCCTAGACTAATTACAAGTGAGTGAAGATTGTGTTTTTTGAGAGTTTGTAGCATTATTATATGTAGGGCAAATTACACTAACAGTCCCCATAGTTTGGGGCTTATGTCACTTTGACTCCTGACTTTTCAATTGTAACATATTTGATCCTGAATTTTGAATCTTGTTCTAAATAAGGACAATTGAAGATATCATTACTTAATTTCAAGGGCAAAATTGTCAATTTGATAAAATATAGACTAATTTGATAAAAATAAATATCAAAAAAATATTTTTAAATTTTTAAAAATTATTTCTATCCACCAAAAATAAAATTATGTAAAATTGATAGCAATTACATGATTAATTTAAAAAAATTAATTTTACATGATCATCATCCAAACACATAATAAAAATTAATTTGGTAAAAAAAATAAATAAATATCTAAAAGATTTATCAATTTTATATAATTTTATCTTTAGTCGGTAGATATAATTTTTAAAAATTTAAAAATATTTTTTTTAAATTTATTTTTGTCAAATTAATTTATATTTTATCAAATTGACGATTTTGGCCTTGAAAACTCCAATAGTATTTTCAATTGTCCTTATTTGGAACAAGATTTAAACTTTCGGGTCAAATATGTTACAATTGAAAAGTCAGGGACCAAAGTGACACAAACCCTAAACTATAGGGACCGTTGGTGTAATTCACCCTTGTATATAAAATCGGTCCGATCCTCATTTAGTAAGAAAGTATTTGAGGTAATCCAAATAAATATATTTTTTAAATTTTTATAAAAAAATATAAAAAATTAAAAGGATAAAAATGATTAAAAAATATACTAAAATAAGGGGATGCCAAATAATACCTAAATATCGAGAATCGTATAAACAGTTGGATTAGACAGTTGTGGTTTGGCTAGAGCTTTTTCAGTTGGTTTTTTTGAGTCGAAACTTTTTTAGCTTGGAGCTAAAAGATTCGTTTGGATTGGTTTTTTTTGACTTTTTTTACTTTTATAAGAAAAAAAGTGAAATGATTATGGTTTGAATATAATATTTTGTCTTATTGACTTAGCATATTTTGCCTTTTGTGTTTTTTTTTTTAGCCCCAACCATAATTGTCAAACAATGACTTAATTTATTAAATAAATTATGATTGAAACCAAATTGAACTGATTATATATATACATATATATTAGGGATAACCCGTGCCTAAAAATACTTTCAACAATTTTTTTGGTACCACACATTCTACAAAACTCAATTGAAAAAAATCAATTCAGAATGACAACAATTTCACTGCATTATAAAACTCAATTAAAATAAACCAATTCAGAATAATAACAATTTCACTGTGCTATAGAATTCAATTATAACAAATCAATTCAAAATGACAAACTTCACACATAAGAGGAATGGTGAATGAATATTTTGGTACAAAAGAATAACCATTGCAGCTTATTAAAAACAAAAAAACTAATCATCCAATGAAAGACCAACCACTAAAACACATAAAAAAAAATAAAAATAAAAAAAAGTTAACACAACCACTCAAAATATTTATGAGAAACAAAAAAAACCAATCACTATGAATTAAGAGAAATTGAACATAAAAAATTTCTAACCTAACTCTTCTTGATAAAAACACTGGTGTCTTCCCCAATTTACCTGCAATTATCAAACTAAATATCAACAATTAACACATTCACACTTGAACAAATTTTTCATGATCAAAGTACATGTGATTCTCGTTCAAAAAAAAAAAAGAAAAAAGTACATGTGATTTCTCATCAAAGGCTAAAAAAAAACGTTCAAAAAAAATTACCATAAAAAAATGTAACACTTGAAAAATTCCAAACAATCCAAACAAACTATTGCTGACAAAAGTTAGGAGGCAAAACAAACTATTGTATTAAAACTAAAAAAATAAGACACCTAGTCAAGGTTCCTTGCCTTCATAAGTGTAGTGTAGATAACCGATTTATTCCCTTCAAAACAATTTGCCTTGAGTTGTAATGGAGTATTTTAGAACTAAATAGGAAAAACAATATGAAGTCCTGCATTTCTTTTTACGTAGTGTTAAAAAAAGGATAATGCTTCCAAATGCTTATGAGAATTACCAAATGCATCCATCATTACAATCAGTGAATTAGCGTTATAAAAGATTGGTTTAAATCCTTCGACTTCCATGAACTGAAGAACCTTTACAGTTTGTTCACATAAAGCCACATTAGAAATTACATAATTATGCATGTTAAATAAATAGGCATTGAAGAAAAAGTTGATTGAAAAAAATTATTGACTACATTGTGCATGATTTCATTAGACAGTGATGAGATTGCTCGAATCTTTAAAATCTAAGATCTTGCACAATCATTAATAGTACATTATCCCATATTTCTCACTTAATCCTATTAAAAGAAATAAGCTTAGAAATTACAAAAGTATTTAAACTAATAAAAAAAAATCCATGAGATCTATGGCCATCAAATCCACCATCTTCAATTATTCAAACATGTGGAGCTTTTAACATAATTAGAAGCATAACAATAGAAACTTGACATAACACAGCCTACAAGTAACATCAAATAAAAGTTTAACAACAATACTAATAGTAGTCTTGAAACATACTAATATTTTAATTGTTAAATAAATAAAAATGTTTCAAGAACCATACCAGTTGATAATAATTTTATTCAAGAATCGTCCTGGAATTAAAAAAAAAAAATAACATGTCAACCTTTTAAATTCTTTGTTTTTGATGAACATAACAAATCTAGTAGTTCATGGCAAAATATATATGAGGAGCTTTTAGCATAAATTTTTTTTTTCTTCATAAATAATTAGACTTTGTTAAAAAGTATCAAAATGATACAAAGAATACAAAAATTCAGCCCCCAAAGGAATAACAAAGTTAAGAAATCAAATCATCTACAAAATCTATAAAAGCCAAAACATCTGGATCAACCAAACCTGTAACCCAAGGGACATTTTGCAAAGTGGCTTATAAGCCATCTTATTGACTTATATTATTGGCTTATTTATGTCACATTATCTCTCTATTTTTTACACATGTTTTTTGTTGTAATAAACCAAAAAGCCAGCTTATAAGCCAAATATAAACTTGACAAAACACAACCTATAACATCAAATAAAAGTTTAACAACAATACTAATAGTATGAAGTATCAAGTGTTTTACAGTCTTCAATCATACTAATATTGCAATTGTTAAATAAATAAAAATGCTTCAAGAACCATACCAATTGATAAAAATTTTATTCAAGAACCATCTTGGAACTAAAAAAAAAAAAAAAAGCTGAGATGTCAACACTTTTGAAGGTTGTGGAACCTCTTTTAAATTTTTTTTAAAAAAAAACTTTTGTAACAAAATAAAAAATTCAACATCTTAACAAAAAAAAAAAAAAAAAAAGAAAAGAAAAGGAAAATAAGCATTTCTGTGAGAAAGTGACATTACCAAAAAGAAGAATATATCAAAACAATCTAGTGAATGACCTGTGCCTAAAGGCACCCCCCAACCAAAATGAAGCGTATTCCTAAATTATCAACATCTGATATGTCCTTAAACTCACTGTTAGCCTCACACTCCATTTGCAATCCTCAAACAGTCCTCAAAGATTCAATTTTCCCAAGAAAATCAAATTAAGGATATTAATGCAACAGAGTTCACGCTAAATATTCACCCAAAAAAAGTTCACTCTAAATGGTTAACAATAAAGTCCAAAACAAAGAATAAAAAATAATAATAATAAAAGAAAAGGAAAGTAAGCAGACAAATACAAATATGAATAAAGGGGCTCTCATATGATCTAAACAACAATGCTAGGAATACAAATGTTTGAAAACAAACCCAAAATAAAATTGTGAACAAATACCAAATCAAAATCAAATTAGAAAACAAAGGCACCTAAGGATTTCATCATAGCTTGAGTTGAAGATAGAAATGTTTTTAGAGATCTATTAGTTGGCATAATGAGAAAAGGAAAAATTGAAAAAAGGAAAGGCTCATTATGTAATGAAAGAAGCACAAAAATAGACCATTGGATTAAATTAGACTTTGATGAGGTAGTGGCTAGAAGGAAGGGGAAAAGTTGAGGAGGGGTTGAAAGATATCTAGAATTTGAGATGGGTGAAGTGTTAAAAAATAGACCATTGAATTAAATTATTCTAGACCATCCAAATTGCCACATAGGACAATTTTTTTTTTTCAAAATCAATATTGAAAATGGACTGTGGATGAAAGGGAGAAGCAATTCTAGCCATTGGATCAAATACTATCATTCCTTGTTATATTCCCCCATCGCATTGCCACTACCTTCTTTGTCTTTCCCTCCCCTACTGCACACCCTCTCCGCCTCACCAAAAACTTACCAAATCCATAAAGATAGAAATTCAATAAAACCAAAGTAAACTAGCTAATGCCATAAAGAAATTTAAAAGCGCATCAACTAATAAAAAATCAAAAACATCAAAATCAACAACCAACGGAAATAATGATTGATTAAGCATAATAGTAGATGTCAATGAATACCTTCAATTATTTGGATGATCTTATAAAAGCATAATCAGAGTTACTTCAATTATTTCTTGTAGAATGACACAAAAGATCATCTAGAGGGAATTTCATTCTAGAAAACCATGTACAACATATTTTGAATGTGAAAATGCAAAGCAATAAAATGTATTGCTAATTACTAAGAAATTGTCATTTAAATGTATAGGAAATATTGTGAAGTAGGCTTGGGAATTATTGACCGAAATAACAAAAAGTGTAGTTAAGAAATAAACAACAATACATGAGTTACTAAAATGATTGCGAATCACTTTGGCCATATGAGTGCTCTTATTGTTATAATGCTTTTAAAATTACATGAACCACAAATATACAGATAGATTTCATGAGTATTCAAATGATAAATAAATATATATATATATATATATAGAAAAGAAATAATGAATTGCATAAAAAATATTCTTACAAATAGTAGAAACCCCAATAGTTTTTGACCTTTATCAAGAAGAAATCAAATTTCACAAATTGATTTAGAAAAAATCCAAAAAATCATGAATCACATAAAATATTCTTACAAATAGTGATTATATTAGAAACACCAAAAAATTGTTAATCTTTAGCATTTTAGAAATCAAATTTCAGAAATTGATTTAGAAAAAATCCATCCCTAATTTTCATACCTTTGACATAGCTTCACCATTCCACGACTGATGAACCGAAGGACATTACAAATTCTCTTGTAATACAAATTGAATAATAAAAAAAAGTAGATAAAAAAATTATATCAGTTATGAGAATGGTTAAAAAAAATTCAAACAGATTTCATGAACCACGTAAAAAAATATTGAAAAATGTGCAAACAATGATACTACAAAGAACAAAATTTATGTCTGATATAGAAGGGGTAGTGAGTTGGAGATTGGGAAGAGGAAGTTGGAGCTTTTGGGGGGAGATCGAGCAAGGTTAGAGTAGATCGGCAAAGTTGGGAAGAGGGTGGTTAGCACTTCATTTTAATGCCAACTCACCATAGGAGGTGATTAGCAGTTACTGTGAGAATAAATACATTATTGGATTATTCATGAATCAAGAAGATTGGACTGCATGATATGATTTTGCATACGAGAGGAGAGGAAAAAAAGTGGAGAAAGTAAAAGAATTATCCATCTACTACAAAATATAGACCTAAATTATACATATTCTTTGGAATTTGGATGATAATGTTGGACCAAAAAAACCAATCTTTACCTTTCTTTGACCCATTTACAAATGGATATGGTCATGGCTGTACAAATTCTCTCTCAAATAGTATATAAAAAAAAAAAGAAGAAGAAATTACATAGTACATTTAAGTCAAAAAAAAAAAAAACAAAAAACAAAAACACACACACACACACACAATCAGCTCTATCAAGGCTTTAATGGTCTTCAAAATCAAAGAATCATGGGATTGTTGATAAAATGTTACTATTTGTTAATAAAAAAATAAAGTGTTAAATGAATCAATGTAGAATTAAATTGATAAATAAAAAAAAAATTAATGTGAGCCTACCGAATTTTTAGGCAATGAGAACACATAAATGTAATCAAATACCAACCACAATATTTGAATGCAAAAGATTCTGAAAAAGTTTCACTTTTTTCTCAAGTTCTCTAATGTGAGCCTATCAAATTTTTAGGCAATGAGAACACATAAATGTAATCAAATACCAACCACAATATTTGGATGCAAAAGATTCTTAAGAAGTTTCACTTTTTTCTCAAGCTCTTTAATGTGAGCCTATTAAGCAAATTGAAAGCACCGCTTGAGATACGAATTGTAAGAATCAATCACATAAATGTAAATAAAGCAATTAAATTAGACATTGACAAAACATGTGGCTATTACTACAATTGAAACCTTCATAGAAACATACCAATGACAGCAAAATGAAAGCTATAAAATTAAAAAATAAATAACTAAATCAATACCAAAAACAATTGAAAAAACACAATTTTTTTAAATAAAAAAAGAACATAAAAATTTACCCAATCTTCTTAAATACAAATGAATGATTTACCATTGCAATTCACTTATTTCAATTCAATAATTTAGAATAATAATTGAAAATTATTTACACAAATTTTAGGGGTTTGTGATGGGAAATACCCACTGCATCTGTTGTCAGGACTTGGGATTCCGATCTGTTCTTAGTCCGCCATACTCCCTTTAACAGCTTCATTCATCGAAAAAATCCAAATTCAAAAAAAATTAACCCAAACAAACTTTGTAGTCCCAAATTAAAAAAATCCCAACTCAAAAAAATCAACTAAAAAAGTCATAGCCAAACGACAATTAAAGGAGTCCTCAATGTCACACCTCTTCTCCTTCTTGTCTTCCTCATTGTCTCCCCGTGTCTTTCTCCTTGTCTTCTTTATTGTTTCTTCTTAATAGAATGTAATGTCACGTGATATCTTATTAGTATACAAAAATTTTTCCTCTCACATTCTTTTCTTGTTTTCTACTAACTTAGGATGATTTGGTTATAGAAAAATATAATTTCACTACTGGATGAGGATTTGGTTACTGAAAAAGTTTAGAATTTCACTACTGTGGCTTTTTGCTTGTGTGATTTTCAATTTTCTGTTGGCGCTATCTCTTTTGACGGCAGTCCAATTTTATTTTTTATTTTTTATTTTTTTTCTGCTGTGAAGAAAAAAAATGAAACCGTTAATCGATCCGGGACCAAATCATTTTTTGGATTTGGTTCTAACCGGGTTTTATTTATATGAATGATTCAATTTAGTTATCAAAATTTTAGAATCATTAAGATCGGTTTGATTTCTAGATTTCCTTAAAACTGAATCAATTCGAGCTACGTACACTCTTATGTATTAGTAAGATTACTCCTATGTGTTAGTAAGATTATTAATAAATATGTTAGTATCTCAAAAAAAATTTTTTTTTTTTTTTTACAAATGTTGCGGAGGGCAAAGAAATGTGTTTCTTAGTATTTATTTGGAGAAATTATAAAAAAATTCAGAGTTTGAACCTTGTAACAAAATAAATATTAAAATTTTAATTTCATTAATTTAAATCCTGAACTTTTGATTTATTTTCAATCTAAATTATTTGTCTATTTTTGATAAGTAAAATCGATAAAAAAAAACATGTATTTTAGTCATTAAACTCAATAAAAATGGATATTTTAGATATTTTATGTATACCTACGTGAGGTTTAATGGTTAAAATACTATTTTTTTGATCGATTTTAATTAACAAAAATAGGCAAATGATTTAGATTGAAAGTAAATTAAAAATTTAGGATTTAAATTGATAAAATTTAAAACTCATAATTTATATTGTTACAAGGGTTAAACTTTGGATTTATTTCATTTTATTTTATTTTATAATTGTCCTTATTTATTTTTATCCTTTTTCTTGTAATTTTATGACACTTGTTAATAAATTTTATCTCAAAGTTGTTTGATTTTCTAAGAAAAACTTAGGACAATCAGTTTGGATTGAATGATTTAAAGAAAGAAAATGTGTTTATCTTATTTCATATAATTTGTTTAGATTAATAAAGGGAAAAAAAAATTGAGAAAAATTTAATTTTTATTTGGCATTCATATTTTTTTAAATCTTTTCAAAAGTAGAGAGATTGAGAAAGAAAAGAAACCAATGTAACATAATTTTTTCCCCCTCTTATGCAATTTAACCAAATAAAATGGTAGAGAATTATCTATTTTTTTTCTTTTCTCTCTTAAGAAATCATATGTGTATATATATATAGTTTTCTCTCTTCTAAGTTCTCAAATGAAATGTAAAGATCATCACAAGTGTAACCTTTTTTTTTTAGTAGAGAAGTCCCTCGAGAATATTAGTGTTATATGTAGGGGTGGACACACGTCATGTCAGGCTGGGTTCAAATATTATATATTAAAATTAGATTTGTTAATTCAAACTTAATTAGATCGATATCAGACGATATAATTTAATAATTAAAAACCCGAATTTAAAAAAAAAAAAGAAAAAAATCAGTGCCTAAACCCACTCACATGCCCTGTTCTACGCTGTACATAAGATATGCGTTGCTACTAACAAGTGTCTTTGTTCATAAGTATACAATGGGAAAAAAACACTCCCCTATAAAAATATGAACTCCAGCCAATATTCTCAGACATAATCTACTATATTAATATCTCCAATCCAAATTTTTAATACCGAATAATTGATCTGCAATGCAAGTCTTAGTTTAATATATGTCACAATCATTGACAAGTATGGTCTTCATATATATATATATTAGTTAATTAGGCCGTCACAGGTGACTTGCATATAGGAGCGTTCGGGGTTTGGTTGCTGTCAAAAAATCTCAAATTTGTCATTTATTCGCCGAACTAGTAGATTAGAAAAAATCAGTCCACATAATTGATGGATGCGGATTGAGTAGATTAGCAGATTGGCGGATGGAAGCGAATCAGTTTGGCGGTTTAAATTTTTATAAATTTTGAACATATACAACTTGTCAACATTTTTTTTTTGGATAACAATTCAACTCAACATAATTATCAAGTAAATTGTCAAATACCAATAATAAATATATATAAGAAAATCATGTATTATTAAAACTATTTCATTACTTTTTTTTATTCAAAAACTATTTAATTTGATTTTTTTTTTTAAATGACAAAATTAAGCCTTAAATTTTCTAAACAAAAATACCCAATATCAACACTTGTCATTTGATAAAAGGATTTCTAAATTGAAGGCACAACAGAATATTTAAACTCTTTTTCAATTGAAAATACAAACAGAATATCTAAATAAATTGAAAACAAAGTTTTACAAATTACTAGAGGTACTCGCGGTTTGACCGTTCGGTTGCAGTCAAAGGAATCTCAAATCCGTCATCCGTCCAAAACTAGGCAGATTGAAAAAAAATTAACCCGCAACCATCCGCTCGTCATGACACATCCGTCCAAAATATGACGGATCGGTTCGGTTCGGTTCGGTCGGTCGGTTTGGGCGGATCAAAATATCCACTGCTCACTCCTATTTGCATAGTTTCTTATTTTGTTTTTTTATTTTTTTTATAGTGTTTGCTTTATCACAAGCAAAATATGATAGATTTTGCTAGAATAATTATTTGAAAGAAATTATTAAAGAAGGATAATTTCATCTTGAGTTTCATTTCAATTAATTAAATATTATTTTCAATTATCATTATTATAAAAATCTCATTTTTAGAAGTAAATGGAGTAAAAGATTAAATAAAGGGCAAATTACACAAATAGTCCCCATAGTTTGGGACTTGTGTCACTTTGGTCCCTGACTTTTCAATTGTGACACATTTGACCCTAAATTTTGAATCTTGTTCCAAATAAGGACAATTGAATATATAATTAGATTTTTCAATGATAAAATTGTCAATTTGATAAAATATAAACTAATTTGACAAAAATAAATGTCAAACAAATATTTTTGAATTTTTAAAAATTATTTCTACCTACTAAAAATAAAATTATGTAAAATTAATAAATCTTTTAGACATTTATTTATTTTTTTTACCAAATTAATTTTTATTATGTGTTTGGATGATGATCATGTAAAATTAATTTTAAAAAATTAATCATGTAATTTTTATTAATTTTACATAATTTTATCATTGGTAGATAAAAATAATTTTAAAAAAATTAAAAATATTTTTTTGACATTTATTTTTGTCAAATTAGTTTATATTTTATCAAATTGACGATTTTACTCTTGAAAAATCTAATAATATTTTCAATTGTCCTTATTTGGAACAAGATTCAAAATTCAGGATCAAATGTGTTACAATTAAAAAATCAGGGACCAAAGTGACACAAGTCCCAAACTATATGAACTATTAGTGTAATTAACCCTTAAATAAATTAAATCGTTTATATATATGGTTCATCGAGCATATCATCTATAAAAAAAAATCAAATTAATCGGATATGTTTTGAATTGTTCAATTCTTGTTATTTTTCAAAAATAAGAAGTTTTTTTATTTAACAATTAGAGAAAATAAGGAGAAATTATCCTTTTTATAAAATATTAAAAAAAAATTATAGAAAAGTTCATTTACATACCATATAAACTCTCAGTACACATCATAAATAGTGCTCGGATATAAATTTTAGAAAAATTTCAAATGTTTGGATTTAAAATTATGAACATTTGACTTTTATTCAAATATTTATATCCGAACACTATTTGTGGGCGACTTGCACAGTTCTTCTTTTTTATTTTTTATATTTTTTTGACTTTATGGTAGTGTTTGCTTTAATTGAAGAAAAACATAATAGAATGATTATTTGGCAGAGGTTAAGGACGAAATAATTTCCTTTCAATTCATGGGCCTTCACTTTCATTTCAATTAATTAAATATTATTCGAAACTATTATTATAAAAAAAATCTATTTTTTAGAAGTAAATAGAGTATAAAATTAAACAAATTAAATTGTTTATATTATAGCGCTCGTTAAGCATTATCATCTATAAAAAAAATAAAATTATGGAAGTCTATTAGAACAAATGTCAAATGTTTGGATTTAAAATTATGAATAAAAATAAATTATTCAAATATATTTCATTCAACTATTTATATTTGAACAATTACTTTATGTTTATAAATTTATATTCGAATATTTGACTTTTGTTCGAATATTTATATCTGAACACTATTTATAATGTGTATTGAAAATTTGTATAGTGTGCAAATAGAATTACTCAAAAATAATACCTCTATAAAAGTTGATTTTTCCAAAATAACCATAAAAAAAGGATAAAATGGAAAATTAAAAAACAAAGCAGTAAAGTAGGAAGTTAAAATAATCCAAACTACCCTATTTTTGTGAAACAGGGGTCCTTGCTGTGTTCAAAGCACAACAGTGACTGTGATGCCTTCGTTTGAGGTGTATTATGGTCTTATTTTTATGATCTAAACCGTTCATATTGTAGGGTTTGTTGAGTACTTCATGCCTACCAAAAATCATATTAATGGAATATCAATAACTATATGATTAAATCGCATATTGTTTATGCTATTTCTTAAAAGAAAAACTTATTATTTATTTTTTTGGTTTCAATCATATAGTTGTTGATATCCGATTAATATGATTTTTGGTAGGCATGAAGTACTCAACAAACCCTACAAAATAACGGTTTGGATCATAAAAATAAAGGCATAATACACCTCAAATAAAGGCACCACAGTCACTACTGTGCTTTGAGCACAGCAGTGACCCCTTTTCCTTTTATCTAATACAAAAATAGGAAAAGGGGTCACTGCTGTGCTCAAAGCACAACAGTGAGCAGGGACCCCTGTTCCAAGATAAAAGCCACCTGGAAGCATATACTAGGACCATGAGCAGCCACTTTTAGTAAATTACAAAATAGGACCTCAAGTGACTAATGAAGCAGGCATAAGACTGAGGGTAATTACGGTAAAATAGGTAAAAAAACAAGCCATCCCCTCAAGCACTGCTTTTATATATATTAAAAGGAAAATGCCTAGATCCCTAGTGGAGGTGACCCCCACCACCCCAACTGTTTTTTGATTGGCTCAATTTTATTTTATTTTTTTTTTTTTTTTTTTTCAGGCTTGCTCTCACAGCCCCCCACGTGGAGGTGGGGGTGCTGGGGGTCACCCCCCACTGGGGGTCCCCAGCTGTGTTGATATTAAAAAGGCTCGTGAAAGGGACAAACTATTATTACAGTAGGTTTAAATTTTGTATTTTAATAATTTTTTTAAAAATTAGAATATTGTTCTATAAAATTGAATAGAATAAATTATTAGATATATGATAAAATTATGTAATATGATATGTATCATTTTTTTAATTTGTTATATGCTTAATGATGTAGACTCCAATTCTATTATTATATCATTCTGGATAAATTTATGGGTCTTTAACATTTCTTTCAAATTTATTAAAAAAATTATTGTGTAACTTTTCTCAACAAATAAATATAAAACAAATATTACGATAATTCTGCTATCTAAAAAAAACTGCTAAGATAATTTACTGAACTAATAAAGAAATAGAAGAAAATACATATATATACAAATGACTAATTTTATTAATAAATAAATCAAACTCCCACAACAAATGACTAACTTTATTAATAAGTAAATCATTAAGTAAATTAACAATTTTTAATGATATGAAAAATATTTATTAGTTAATCATTTTGTTAATAAATAGGGCGCTGTTTAAGTGTGCAACCCCCCTTAAGGTTGCACACCATATGCAACCCAATTTTTAGCCGTTAGATTACAATAATTGATTAAGACCATTGGATTGTTTAATCGTAAAAAATGTGAAACCGGGGCAACCGGTTAGTCTTCCTATTTGCATGATTGCATCCCACTTTCCTCACTCTTTCTCTCTCTTATTGTCTTCATCTCTGTAAGGTTGAGTGTGTAACCCTTGATTTCCATTGACGAAGCTCTGTAGGGAACAGTATAGCCCTTGATTTCTAGCAATAACGGAACTACAAGGCTCTGTGGGGTTCCATTGCTGAAGTGAAGGCGTTCTCTCTAACTAGATATTAAGTATGGAGTTGTCTCCCTGTCTCTGTCTCTCTCTGGCCTCTTCACTTCAGTGATTTTCCCTCAACTAAACCCTCATCCTAACTTCAACCCCTCTACGCTTCGCTCAAACCGAAACCCCTCTAGCGCTAAGTAACCTCTCTTTTTCTGAATCGAGTGTTTGTGTTTGCACAAACAATCCAACCGTGTTAAAATGTCATGTTTGTGTTTGTGTTAACATTTTTCAGTCATCAAGTAATTATTTGTACTAATGTTATGTACAATATGGCCCCAGCCGAAGTTGAAAGTGAAGGTGTTGATTATGACATTCCAAATGAAGCAGATGACATTTGTTTGATCAATGAAAGTCTAGCGGAACGTTGTCATGGTTGCGAAGGTGGTTCGCGCAATGAAGAAGCAGCCAACATAAACATTGAAGATGGCCTAGTCGATGTGAAACAAAAAATGGTTGACGATGCTCATGGTGATGACATGGTTGGTGAGGTTGAACGTGCTGTTCTGGAACAAAAATTTGATTCGGTCGAAGATGGAGAAGCTTTCTACAATGCGTATGCTAAAGCCAAGGGATTTAGCATACGAAAATCCAGATTTAACACAGATAAACAGGGAAAGGTTGTTAGTAGGCTATAGTTGTGTTCAAGGGAAGGTCAGAGATTACCAAAATACCTGGATCGTGTTGCAGAGAAAAGAAGAGCTCCCAAGGCACTAACAAGAGTAGGTTGTAAAGCACAATTTCGCATACGGTACGATCCAGAGGTTGGTGAAGGGGGAAAGTATGTTGTGACTCACTTCATCGCAGACCACAACCATGAATTGGCAGAACAACACTATGTGATGTATCTGAGGTCACATTGGAGTTTAAACAGCGCTAACAAAGTTGAAGCAATAGCTATGTGCAACGTCGGTATGAAGACTAGCCAAATCATGGACTATATGGTAAATTAATCCGGGTGTTATGAGAATGTTGGTTTTCATCCGTACGGATCTGTACAACCACATTCAAGCTGAATGTAGAGCAGAAGTTGATGATGGTGATGCGCAGGGTGCTTTGGTTCACCTATGTGCAAAACTGGATGTTGACCCACGTTTTTTTTACAAGTATGATGTGTGTAAGGATAACAAGTTACAAAATCTGTTTTGGGCAGATTCGAAATCGCGGGCTAACTACGCAAAGTTTGGTGATGTGTTGATAGTTGACTCAACTTACTGTACCAATGCGTATAAGAAACCTTTTGTCATGTTGGCTGGTGTGACTAACCATTTCACGACCACGATATTTGCATGTGTTTTGCTAGCTAACGAGACGATTGATACATATACATAAGTTTTGGAAACATTTATAGAGGCGATGGACAATAAAGCACCTGTGTTTGTACTGACAGATGAGGATAAGGCGATGCGAGAGGCAATCAGAAGAGTATTTCCAGATGCAAGACATTGATTATGTAATTGGCATCTTGGAAAAAATGCTATGTCAAATGTTCACAAAAGTGGCTTTGCACATGCTTTCAAGTAGTGGATGGAGATGGAAATGGATGACGCAAAGTTTGAGGATGGTTAGACGAGAATGGTCAAAAAATTTGGACTTGAAAACAACAGTTGGGTGTTGGAGACATATGAGAAGCGTTATATGTGGGCTAAGGCATATATGCGTGGCCATTTCTTTGCTGGGATGAAGAGCACTCAATGCTCGGAGAGTATGAATGCTTATTTCAATCCGTTCCTCCAACATAAATTAAAGCTATATGAATTTGTTAGGCACTATAATCGTGCTCTTGCAAGGATAAGGTATAACGAAGCTGGAGATGATGCCGAAACAAATAACACTTTTCCGGTATTGATTACTCCATTGCGAGATATAGAGAGACATGGAGTTGAGCAATTCACCCGGAATATATTTAAAATGTTCCATAATAAAACCTTAGAAGAGGGGAAGTTGAATGTGAAGGACGTGTTCCCTTTGCTGGATGGTCAGAAATGCTACTATATTCATAAGTACAAGGTGAATGATAGATCATGGATAGTAACACACAATCCAGTGGATGCCGCAATGATATGTTTTTGCATGAAGTTTGAGTCGTTCGAGCTACCTTGCTATCACATGATATGCGTTATGAAAGCTAAAAATTTAACGCAAATTCCCCCAACTTCTGTGCTTCATAGATAGACAGGGGTTGCAAGTAAGAATGGCCAGCTATGGCGTCAACCCCCAATTGATAACACTACAACACAAACTGCTCACTATAGGATACTGAGTTCTTCTTACAATGAAATGTGTTTCTATGCCTCGCAATCAACCGAAGGTTTCAAAGAGGCTAGGGACGCATGTCTTCCGATGACGAGCCGGATAAAGGAGTTATATAAGATGAATTGCAACGATGGGGATAGAGACAAAGGGAAACACTCAATCCCACAACAATTTAGAGTAGAAGATCCTGATCTTGTGAAGACAAAAGGGAACCCGAGACATGCCTCGTCCAACTGTCGAAGACCAAGAAAATGTAAGAAATGCAAATGCATTGGCCACACGAAGCGAACGTGTCCTAAGGTTCGGTTTAGCCGAACAATGGGTAGTAACTCAGCTGCAGATACAACCTACATTAGTGATTGCGAGTACAATGCGGACTCATCGCCCATTCGTTACAAAACTGGGTTGGTGGATCCAAGTACACCGTACATTAAACAACGATGTCTATTTTTTGATGTTTCTCTTGATTCAAAACAGTCTGTGGGCCAATATGGTAGTGTCGAAGCACAAGTGTGCAAAAGTGCTTTGACCACAATTGATGAGGTGAATCAGGTAATTGTATGATTTACTTATTCCCTTAATTTATTAGGTATGGAGTGCTAGCTTCTGAAAACACATCATTGGCAAGAAAATGGTAGATATGTCTGTAGTTATGATTTTGCACGGATTGCTGTACGTAACGTGTAAATAATTGGTAATGTACAAGACCAGGAAATTGCACAATGTTGCTTATGCACAAGCCCAGGAATAGTTATTTTGCATATTGTGTAGAGTGATTTTGTTATTTTTGTTTGCAGTGACTTGTCATTTTCAGAAGTAAATGAAAGTGAGATATATATGGGTGTCTGTTGTCTGTGTATTGTTTTGGGTTGAAAATTGGCTTATGTCTGTATTCCAAGATTTCTATTGGGGGTTGCTTGTTTCTGTTCCAAATTTGGGTAGATCTAACTGAAGGGTTGTTGCGGTGTGGTTGACAACTAATGATGTGTTTCAACTTCGTAGTGATTTGTTATGACTTGTTTCGGGAAATTAGTATTATATTTTGTCTTCTGATTAAAATATGGAATTTGTCCATGTGGCTTTGCAAAATTACCAGTTAATTTTTGGGTTTTAGTTGGACAAATTAGCCCAACGAAGTAGTTTACTTTATGTCTAAGCCGATTGGTATATGAATTACAAATTACGAACAGTAGTTGTGAAATAATTTCATGTTAACTATGAAAGTGATGCGGAAATTGTTAGTAAACTTATGGTGGGCCTATATCTACAGCAACCAAGCAGTAATTCAAAGATGATAATTTAAAGAAGAACAATCAAGCAATTGTGGTATTGGTTCGAATGCCTGAAAATGATGATGACTTGTTTGGATGAACTGATGGTAACAAAGTAAACAAGTGAAATGAAATTTCTGATATGAGCTGATGGTAACAAATTAGAGAAGATAAACCTTTGGTAATTTGAGGTTGAAATCAGCAAAGTTCACCCAGTTACGAAGTACAAATTACAAGGGAAAAAACTACTCGTAAGTTATAATTTGAACTACTCATAAATATAGAATGTAAGTTGATGTGTTGTTGTTGATGTCCTCTCTCTCTGCAAATCTTCTGCCCTTTATAGCTCTTCTTTGTCACGACCCCATGATGTGCTGAATCTCCAACTGCTGCTGTGTAACTTCTGTAACTGCACTGTCATTTCCAAGTTTTGAAACCACATAAAACCCTTACTTCTACCTATCGAATTGCATATCCTTGAAGTTGCCACGTGTCCCCATGTCCTTTTAGCATTCCTTCGACAGATACAGACTCCTACTTCGTTCATGTCCTCTCTTGGAGACTGGCCACTAAGTCCATGATCAGTGCCAGTAATTGTTCCACCATCTAAGTCAGGTGGCATGCAAGATTCAATGGTAGTTGATGACCCTTGTCATCTGATACTAAATATCCACTGTGGACTTGGCATGTGTCCTGAATTGAGTGGAGCACCTGTTGACAGGATTTGGCAAAAGTAGGTGCAAATAGAATTTTTTTTAAAAAAAAAAGAAAAAAAAGAATCATAATTTAGCTTCAAATATGAGTCAACTTAAAAAAAATAATAATAAAAAATAATCAATTTTCATTTTTATTATTATAAACCCGAAATTTATATTTTGTTTTCAATATAAATAAGTTGTGTATTGTGGTAAATGTAGGACAACAATTGTGTTTAAGTCATTACAATATTTAAAAATGGTATTTCAAATATAAAGAAGTTTTCCAACATTCAATTTGTTGATTAAATTAGTGCTTGTGAAAATGGTTCAAGTTAACGAAATATTTACTATGATTTGGATTGAAGGAAATCCAAATATTAAGATTTCAATTACGACATGGTAAGAACTCGGGTGTAATGTTTGTAGCAGACTGGAACTATAGGCTTTTGTTATTGTTTCAGCGGTGAGTTGCCCCCTCCAGTTATGGGTATGGGTTTTTCTTAAATATAACCTTAATGTTGGGGTTAAAAAAATAGCTTTTTCAACATCTATCTTTTGTTGAGCAGTGTCTGTCATTCAGCTGAACATGGTTTGGCATTTCTTAAGTTACGGAATTTGGTGTGTAATTGTTTGGACGTACTTGTGTTCATGAACCTATCGATAGGTGGACTAGTGAAAGAATGACACATAATGGATTGAAAGTGAAATATTACCAAAGTAATGTAAGGGACAGATGGCATGAACTGCGTGGTTATGTGCAAAAAATGATACAATCAACTCTGAACCATTTACTGGCTAAGTGTTGTGGTTCAGTGGCCCACTTGGAGAGGATCGTGATTGTGTTAAGTAGACAATTTTCTATCGAACTTTAGCTCATAATGATGAGGGACATATGGCAGCATGGTGGAAAAAAAGGTCGACAGGAAAGATTGAATATTTGGCAGAGTTTGAAGATTCAAAGTCAGTGGGCAGTTACAGTAAGTGACTAAGTCTTGTGGTTTAGTGGCCCACTTGGAAAGGATTGTGTTTGTGTTAAGTGGACAATGTTCTGTCGATTTTTGTGTCATAATGATGACGGACATGCACCAGCTTGGTGGAAAAGAAGGTTGACTAGGTAGATTTAATATTTTGCAGAGTTGGAAGATTCAAAGTCAGGGGGCAGTTACAGTGGCAGTTATGGGGTAGAAGTGTGAGATCATGCAATAATGGGCCACAAAAAGAGTATACGGATATCAAAGCCCACGATGTTGGCTGGAGATTACACAACATCATCAACAACATAAGTTAAGAAGTTTATAATTCTTGCATAATTTAGGAGTAACTTTAGCATTAAATGAATAGGTACTTCTGAAAACTGCATCATTCAAACCCATGACGTTCTTCTGTTTTGTATGGCAGATCTTTAACTTGTACATTCCTTCAATGTTTCATGGCATCAAACCATGTCCAACCAAGATCCTTTTGCTGTTCTTTGAAGCCCAACTTGTTAAAGGAAGGAAAAGGTGCTCAGTTCTTTTCTTATGTATCGGACCATTGAGCTTACCATCATTGTAAACAGAGTCTTCTAAGTACCATCATTGGCGTGGCACAAGATTATCTGGGCACCAAAATCTTCAACCTGCTTTAAGCACATGCTCACTTTCACACTCGTAATCAGTTGACGATATAAATATTGCACTCAATCAAATTTTGCAAAGAAACATATTCAAGTTTCTTATTTTGTTTTGAAATCGGTTCCTTGTTGTACATGTACGCGTATTGTACTATTAAAACATGTATCATTGCTTTGTACTTGGATTGTCCATGCAGTGACTTGTACATGCAGTTCACCCATGGTAAGACTTTTAGGTCCTGTCGTCAAGTGCATGTTCTTCATTGGAATCAGTATCCAAGTCCTACTTCTCAGGCATTTCAATCAGTTTTAATCAGTTGCTTGGTAACTTTGGTTTAATTGTTTACTTAAAATTATTGTGGATTTTGTGTCCATTCATAATAAGCATGATTTATAGTCAGACTTGACCATGAAATGTTATTTCTTGTAAGTTGTAATACCAAACTCCTTTACGTGCTTTAAGTTGGGATTGATTAGGAATTAGTATTATGTTATTGTTTGTAGTATAAAATTTGTACTTGTTTGTTCCTGTCAACGTGTTGATCAACCACAACATGACATGTACCAAAGTCAATGTCAGAGTCCATCAGTTACACATATGAAAGGGGTTTAGTTTAACTGCATGTGAGGGCCCACATGGTTCAGCAGTTACAAGGATATGGCATGGACTAACTGGGTGGATTGCAGAAAGGGTCATTACCAGAATACAGAGTTTGACCTGTTAATGTGAAGCCCAGAATGTGGATGGACAGTTGGAAACATAATAGTAAGGTGGTTCGACAGGAAAATTTCAGCAGTTTGTTGACCACATCAATTCGTGTCGACAGGTGGACCCCTGTTGGTGCATTTTTGTCACTGCTATTTGTTTGTTCTGTGGATTATTTTTTTGCTTTGTTTTGGAGAAAATTATGGCATTCAAAAACAAACCCACAAAGAAAGACATCCCTCAGTCACATCAGATTTGTACAAATTCAAGTGTAACTGCTTTGATTTATTTATGACATAGGGTTACATCAGCCCACCCAAACACGTACCCATAATTCCACTGATCGATAGAGTTGCCATATCCAACTTATGTATAATTTGGTACGTACTTACAGGCCATGATAAAAGCGAACAAACATTAGTACTGTTCTTTGTTTGTTCCAGTCCCAAACATCCGAATAATGTGTACAATCAATATGCGTGGAAAATTAGTATTATCACAGCTGCGACCTCAAAATTGTCGCGACAAGCTGATTCACTCATCTTCACATAGTACTTGTACTACAAACAAATTAGTGATCCATTTTTACATCATTGTTCCTAAACAACGGGAGGACTTATATTTACACCCCTGTGCAAAACAATTACTACAAAAAAAGTGAACTGTGATTGGCCATCCAAATTACTGTCGTCCTGGCAGCCCATTCCCCATCACTGCCCTATTTGTTGTAATTGCAATCAATCATACACGAAAGATACTCACCGATCTTTGAATTATTCACATCCATAAGGAAGTCAAGCAACAACTTACGACGTACAGAAGGATGAAACTTTGTAGAGAAAGCGAATAACAAAAATTATGTACAATTATAGTTATAGGAAATAAAAGGATTTCTTTCACAATTAGAAATGAAGCGGTAGAATGTACCTTGTGTGAACCGCTGGGTATATCAGGCCGCTGCATGTACTTGATCACAAACATCCCACAGTCGAAAGTGCTACAAATGAAATGTAACATTAAATTTCTCATAAATATAAGTAGGTTCGTTAAATGAATCATCCAGGAGTCAAATAAATGTAACACAGGGTTTATGGATTACTCGTCCAGTTATTGTAATGGCCTTTTGTCTAACATCTAAACGTCAAAGCTACGTACGTCTTGACCATATTCATTTCCAAACTGTAGTTACAGTAAGGCATGCATTGTTTGAACCTGTTACAGAAGGAGACAGTTGGTTTATGTAAAAGATGTCACAGTTTGGAAGTAGTTTTGTCAAATTCAGCAGGACATACCAACATTTTTGCCGCGTTAAGCTTGTTGCTGTCCAGTGTGGCGGATGCCAATGAGTCAAATAGGTACGCCACACGGTCTACCATATCTATTTGTATGCACAACCAATGTACTCCTCTATAATTGAAAGGCATGTAAATCTACATAGAAATACAAGTAAAGACATTGTTTATAGGGCATGTAAACATCTACTCAATTTCATATTTACATTGACATTCATATTAATGGAATCGACATTCATATTATTGACATTCATATTAAATCTACTCACTTTAATAGGATGGACATTCACATTACCTTCTCACATGCATCAAGCACACCAGTATATCTGTCATGTCCAAAATATGATTTGACGATATTTTCATGGTTCAGAGGTTGAGTATTTTGATTTAGTACCAAAGTCTGCATGTTTACTGTGTAAAGGTCATTCAGCCAAACATTTCTGAAAATATGTCATCTACAATACACCACCGACCTAAAACACTTACTTACCGACAGATATACTGGAAAGAACTAGGCAGTATGCCTCCCTGTCTTTGTTTACTTGCCGCTCTCTGTTAGTCAATTGAACCGCGACCAAGTTTATTGGTTGAAACATTGTAAAAGACGAGGCAACTTGATAAATAAGGTTTGCAATTTGTTTAAATCTAATACGAAAGAACAATGTCCCTACACGGAAATGTCCATCATGCAAATATAGTGGAAAAAACATTTGTCAGATGCCATGACTTACAGTGTCGGATAACCACGCCCCTGGTTTAACCGTACGCATGTCATGTCGGGTAGCACATTCACATGGCATTTCATGAAGATTCATAGATACGACAATGTCCCTACAGGGAAGAAGTATCCGTAGAAAATCAAACTTATTTGACAAATACTATGGAACAGGTTAATTGCAAGTAGTAAACTGAACTGTACCTTTCATTTTTCTGTCGTCAAGTACATAGTCAACAACTTTCTCTTCGTCCGCCGATAAAACCTCTTTACTCTCCAGTATCATCAACTCCTCCTATTAATATAAACAATCAACTAATATCAACTCCTCCTATTAATATAAACAATGAACTAACTGAACACAATTCACAAAATAAATTTATAAAATACAAAACACATCCTCATGCATCTAAAATTAGTGAAGCGATGTCTAACCTCTGAATGGAACCACTTATCCAACTTGTGCAGTTTGGATATGACTTTGTCCGAAATCTGTAAGACAATTGTACAACATTTGTTAGTGCAAACTTGCACTAAAATGACAACTATTAAAATACAACACAAATAATGATTCAATTATGATCAATAATGCTGTCGGCATCAATTGGTAATGAAACATACGAAAGGTGAAGTGATGTGGCGACTTGGGAATTTTTCTATAGTAAGTCGAGTACTTATTTTGCTATCGTTGCATGAATGCATATCCCCTACATCTGTGGCTTCAACTCCTCTTCCTCTTCCCTTTCATCTGCCTGTTACAATTCCTCTTGCTCCAAATGTTTGGGCAATCTTACTAGGAGAAGTATGCACTTTGTCTGCTTCTCCTCGTATTAGAGGCAAGGTTTGCAAAACATCAAAAGAAGATACACTCTCTTTCGCAATGTTCTTGATGGCTAGAAACTGAACCAAAAGAGATTTGGTTTCTTTGCTTGCGTATGTTTCCTCTAAGGCAAGGCCACGGTTGTTGTGTGTGTCCCCAACTTCTTGGACGGTACGCAAATGTCCATCATGCATATCAATTATCTAATTGGACAACATTTCATTCACATTATTTTCCTCGTGATCCACCCCCTGTAAATCTTGAAGATTATCCTCTATTGGGTTAACGTAATAATTTGGGAAGACCACGCCACCGTCATGCAACTCGACTCCTAAGCTAGGGTCAACACCCTTTTCCTCTGCGCGAGGTAATTGTGCTATTTTCGATAAACCTTCCAGCACTTGCTGCATCATTTGCTTCATTTCAGCAATATGTGTCTGTTCATTAAACGATTGTTTCCCAGACAATATAGCTGCAACCAGTTGGTTCAACATTTCCTTCAGTTCACTAATGCTAGAGGATATGTTAATGTTACAATTTCTTTCAGTCGACTCCACCTAATCAGACAAACACATACATAAACTTAGTACGACATTTCATCTTCAAGTAACCCCCTTGAACTATGTCAAGCATATGTACTGATTGCTTTTGCTTACTTTTGCATTGTCAACAATTTCCTTCCCTCAGAAATTATGCAATATCTCCCTTATTTCCGCATTGCTGTAAAACACTTGCTTCATCGTTTCCTTCAGTTCACCAATGTCGAACTCAACGTTACTCAAACAAATTTCATCAAACTCTAGTTTCTGTTTGTTATGGACATGGTGTGTGTCGATTGCGTCATCAATGTTGTTGCTTTCCTCCATTGTGGGATGAAACTCCACCTAACATAGTTGTTAAATCGAGATTCGAATCATGAATGAAAATGGTATTGTACTGAATCGTGAGTTGATTTGAACTGTAAATCGTAAAGTTTCGGTCAACTTTCTTAAATTGCACACAACATATATGTATACACTTACATATTAAATATATCTAATAAAAATTAATTTCTATGCCTGAAATGAACAAAAATATTGTTGTAAATGATGATCATCTGGTATGGATAAAAACTTCACACTGGATCTCATGTTTACCACTTGACCTTTTCCTATTTAGATAAAGAAAGACAAACTTTCAATTACAAACTAACTAACTAACAATAACTGAACGATAATGTTTTGACCTTTTTACAAGGTTAAAAAATCAAAATCTTCAAGCTTTTTCAAAAATCTGACTTGATGGCTTAAAAAAATTCATTTCATAAATGGAAGTAGTACATAAAATTGAATTTGTAAGGCTACAATATTGTACAGAGGGAAAGTTCATTTTTCCCGCAAAAGTTTGAGTATTTGAGAGAAAAGGTGTAAGTTCCAATAAAATGTGTAAATTTTATAAAAAAAATTATTTCACAAAAGGAGAAACTTTTTAGAAAATGTGTAAGTATTTCCACAAAAATGTGTAAATTTTATCAAATAAATTATTTCACAAAATGTGTAACTTTTCAAAAATATTGTAAGTGTTTTCACCAAAGATGTAAGTAACTTCACAAAAGGTGTAAGTTTCGTTTTCATAAAAGGTGTAAGTTCCTAAAAAAGGTGTAAATTTTATGAAATTTTTTTTTTCACAAAATGAGTAACTTTTCAGAAAAGGTATAAGTATTTCCACGAAAATGTGTAAATTTTCAGAAAATGTGTAAATTTTACGAAATAAATTATTTCACAAAAGATGTAACATTTCAGAAATAGTGTAAGAGTTTTCACAAAAGATGTAAGTAACTTCACAAAATGTGCAAGTTTCGTTTTCACAAAAAGTGTAAGTTCCTAAAAAAAGTGTAAATTTTATGAATTTTTTTTTTTTCACAAAAGGAGTAACTTTTCAGAAAGGTGTAAGTATGTTCACGAAAAGGTGTAAATTTTCATAAAAGGTGTAAGTTTTAGCAAAATGTGTAAATTTTATGAAATAAATTATTTCACAAAAGGTGTAACTTTTCAGAAATAGTGTAAGTGTTTTCACCAAATATGTAAGTAACTTCACAAAATCTGTAAGTTCGTTTTTATAATAGGTGTAAATTCCTAAAATCGAATCAAACTGTATTTGTGTTGTTCAAATAATGGCAATGTGTGAGAAAAAAGGCGTTTGGGAGTGCTTCGTGTTTCTCTCTCTAGAATTTTGGAGAGAGAAGAGGCGTTTGGGACAGCTTGGAATAACCAGTCCAAGTCCAAATCCAACCAACTATCTCAATGTAAAAGAGAACCTGTTTTTAATATAGAGGAATGAAGAGAGAGAGAGAGAGAGAGAGAAAGAGAGAGACCGAGATCGACAGAGAAGAGACCGAGATCGACAGAGAGAGAGAGAAAAAAAACTAATGATTTGCGGCAGCCGCGGTGGCGATGTGCGAAGGTGGTGAGCAACGGTGGCCAGCGACAGTTAGGTGGTGAGTGGGGGTGAGGATTGGTGGTGACTGTTCTGTGTGTGTGTGTGAGAGAACATAGAAAGTGTTGGTGTGAAATAGAGAAGAGGGGGGCAGGTGGTAATAAAATTTTCAACCTTTAGCGACTAAACTATTATTTGTCGATAAATATTAATCAATAATAATTAATCTTTTGTAGCTAAAAGTATAATTTGGCTATTAATTTTTTTTGTTGTCGGCAAAAATTGAACATACAATGACTAAATTTTTTTAGTCACCAAAAATTTATATTTGTCGACAAAATTATTTGGTCAACAAAGAGTAACAAGAAAATAAACTTGTTATTTGGCGACTTAACTTCCTTTTGTTGGCAAATAATTATATACAACGACTAAATTAAGAATTAGTAGACTAAAATTTAGACTTACGCTAACTAAAATTTTTTTAGTCTCCTATTTACATCATATGTAGCGACTAAATTCATTTTTTAGTCGCCAATAAATAATATATATCGACTAAAATAATATAGTAGCAAAACATTGAACCAACGCTAACTAATAAATTTTTTAGTTACCAAAAATATAACTTTTGGCGACTAAATTCCTTTTGGTAGCCAAAAGTGTAATTTGTGAAATTACTTACACCTTTTGTGAAAAAACTTACACCTTTTGTGAACTAATTTATTTCATAGAATTTATACCTTTTGTTGGAACTTACACCTTTTGTAAAAACAAAACTTACACATTTTCTGAAATGTTACACCTTTTGTGAAAAATTTTCTTTCATAAAAGTTATATCTTTTGTTAAAAGTTACACATTTTGTGAAAACTTACACATTTTTGTACTTACACCTTTTGTGAAAATAATTTTTTCATAAAATTTAGATCTTTTGTTGGAACTTACACCTTTTGTGAAAATAAAACTTACACATGTTGTGAAAAACTTACACATTTTCTGAAATATTACACCTTTTCTGAAAAATTTTCTTTCATAAAATTTACACATTTTGTGAAAAATTTTCTTTAATAAAATTTACACCATTTGTGAAAATTTACACATTTTCGTGAAAATACTTACACCTTTTATGAAATAATGTATTTCATAAAATTTACATAATTTGTTAGAACTTACACCTTTTGTGAAAATAAAACTTACATCTTTTGAGAAATTACTTACACATTTTGTGAAGAAACTTACACATTTTCTGAAACGTTACACATTTTGTTAAAACTTACACATTTTTTGAAAAGTTACACTTTTTCGTGAAAATACTTACACTTTTTTGTGAAGAGTTACACCTTTTGTGAAATAATTTATTTCATAAAATTTATACTTTTTGTTGGAACTTACACCTTTTGTGAAAACAAAACTTACACATTTTATAAAATTACTTACACATTTTTTGAAACGTTACACCTTTTGTGAAAAATTTTCTTTCATAAAATTTACACATTTTGTTAAAACTTACAACTTTTTTGAAAACTTATGCATTTTCGTGAAAATACTTACACTTTTTTTGTGAAGAGTAATACCATTTGTGAAATAATTTCTTTCATAAAATTTACACCTTTTGTAAGAACTTACACCTTTTGTGAAAATAAAACTTACACCTTTTTGTGAAATTACTTACACCTTTTGTGAAAAAACTTACGGTAGCGTTTGGTAGAGTTTTGTAAATGTGATTTGAGAGTATGAGTTGTATTTTGAGTTTGTGTGTTGTTGAATTATGATTTGAATGTAGAAAATTTGTTTGGTAAAGAGTTTTGAAAATAGTTTTGAAAAGAGTTTTGATTTGAGTGGGGAATTGTTGATGTGACATTTGAAATTTGATATAAAAATGGGTTAATTACACTAATAGTCCCTATAGTTTGGGACTTGTGTCACTTTGGTCCTTGACTTTTTAATTGTGACACATTTGACCCTGAATTTTGAATCTTGTTCCAAATAAGGACAATTGAAAATATTATTAGATTTTTCAAGGGTAAAATCGTCAATTTGATAAAATATAAACTAATTTGACAAAAATAAATGTCAAAAAAATATTTTTAATTTTTTTAAAATTATTTTTATCCACTAATGATAAAATTATGTAAAATTAATAAAAATTACATGATTAATTTTTTAAAAGTAATTTTACATGATCATCATCCAAACACATAATAAAAATTAATTTGGTGAAAATAAATAAATAAATATCTAAAAGATTTATCAATTTTACATAATTTTATTTTTAGTAGGTAGAAATAATTTTTAAAAATTCAAAAATATTTGTTTGACATTTATTTTTGTCAAATTAGTTTATATTTTATCAAATTGACAATTTTACCCTTGAAAAATCTAATTATATATTCAATTGTCCTTATTTGGAACAAGATTCAAAATTCAGGGTCAAATATGTCACAATTGAAAAGTCAGGGACCAAAGTGACACAAGCCTCAAACTATAGGGACTATTTGTGTAATTTGCCCTATAAAAATTTACAACTCATACAACTCAAAATTATTTTAAAGCACATAAAAAATTTTAAAAATTTCAGAAAATATTTTTTTCGATTATATATCAATTGCAAAAAAAAAAAAAAAATCACTATTCCGGTCAACCGGTCGGACGACCGGCCGGATGTCTCGTTTTGAAAAAAAAAATTAAAACACGCGCTCAGTTTTGACAGAACAGACAGAGCGTTCTGCAGAGCTGTGGAAAATTAATTCCACAGCTCCATCCAAACACCATACTCAAATTACCACGTTGAATCACATTTTGAAATCACAACCAAACACAGCCTACATATTTTCTGAAACGTTACACATTTTGTGAAAAATTTTCTTTCATAAAATTTACAAATTGTTAAAATTTACACCTTTTGTGAAAACTAACACCTTTTCGTGAAAATACTTACACCTTTTCTGAAAAGTTACATATTTTGTGAAATAATTTATTTCATAAAATTTACACCTTTTGTTAGAACTCACTCTTTTTGTGAAAACAAAACTTTTTTGTGAAAACAAAACTTACACATTTTGTGAAATTACTTATACATTTTCTAGAACAACTTACACTTTTCCTGAAACGTTACACCTTTTGTGAAAAATTTCCTTTCATAAAATTTTATTTAAAAAAAAATTTCACAAAATGTGTAACTTTTGACAAAATGTATAAGTATTTTTACGAAAAGGTGTAAGTTTTCAGAAAATGTGTAAATTTTATAAAAGAATTTTTTTTAGAAAATGTGTAACTTTTCAGAAAAGGTGTAACTTGTTTCACAAAAGATGTAAGTTATTTCACAAAAAGTGTAAGTTTCTTTTTCACAAAAGGTGTAAATTACAATAAAAGATGTAAATTTTATAAAAAAAAATTATTTCACAAAAAGAATAACTTTTTAGAAAATGTGTAAGTATTTTCACAAAAAGGTATAAGTTTTCAGAAAATATGTAATTTTTAGCAAAAGGTATAAATTTTATGAAAGAAATTATTTCACAAAAGATGTAACTTTTTAGAAATAGTGTAAGTTTTTTCACAAACGATGTAAGTAACTTCACAAAAAGTGTAAGTTTCGTTTTCACAAAAGGTGTAAGTTCCAACAAAAGGTGTAAATTTTAGAAAAAAAAAAATATTTCATAAAAGGTGTAACTTTTCAAAAATGGTGTAAGCATTTTCACGACAAAAGGTGTAAGTAATTAATTTCACAAAAGGAGTAAGTGTTCACAAAATGTGTAAGTAATTTCACAAAAAAACATAAGTTGTCAAAAAAGGTGTAAGTAATTTCATAAAAAAACGTAAGTTTTCACAAAATGTGTAAGTAATTTCACAAAAGGTGTAAGTTTTCACAAAAGACATAAGTTTTCACAAAAGGCGTAAGTTTTCACAAAATATAATATATTATTTTATTAATGTACCTGGAAAGTGACCTGCTTAGCAGGTCACCAATGTGTAAGTTTTCAAAAAATTTGGTATAACTCAATACATAAAAGGTGTAAATGCAAAATAGAAAGGGTGCAAGTGCCTTGCATACCATATGCAAGGCACACCTAAGAAAGGTCTTAATAAATAAATCATTAAGTTAATTAACAGTTTTTAATGATATGAGAAATATTTTTCAATAAATAATTTTGATAATTTATTATTGTATAGGAGAATATATATATATATATATATATATATTCCTATAATATTGTGTTAAATTAAAATTTATAACAAACGATAATTGTAATTTCTAGTATTATAAAACCGATTCATATTTTAAACAAACCTTATAGGTGTATTTGTAATTTGATAAAAAAAAATTAAAGACTTATATTTCATAATTGATCAAGAATGTTTGTGTAATTACGAAAAAACCTGTTGCATAATTGATTAAGAATGTTTGCGATATTACAAAAAAAAAAAAAAAAAAACTTCACTTAACATATTGGTCACCATTAGTAAATTATTCAAAATAAAAAAGGCAAAATTAAAAAGAAAATACGAATCTTAAACAATTAAGCAGTTCTTATATATATATATATATATTAATTATATATTATACTGCTCCAAAAATAAAAATTTAATGGCACTTCGAGAACTTTAGTAAAAAATTGGTAATTTATTTATATCTTTATTTATTTATTTTTGACGTTTCAATAAACATTGTCTTATAGTTGCCTAGTAGATTAATTTATTTAAAAAGTTAAAAATCATTACAAAAAAAATTTAAAGTCATACAAAAAACTAGTTTTTTTTCATTCTTTATATTTTTTTTACATTTTTTTTTTGTAAAAATTTATTTCTAAATACTTCAATTTTTTATCTCATATTTTAACTAAAAATTCAAGAAAATCACTTCAAAAAAAGAACCATTAATATAAATATAAATGCAGGTAAATATCCATTTAAGCTTCCTTAAACTCTGCTCTTTCAAAAATCCTTGTTCTTTAAACTCTGCCCTTTCTCTCAAATTTTAATTTTAATTCATTTTTTAAATAAAATTTTGAGTATATAAGACACATTAAATAGTTACCAGAAAAAAGAAATATTAAAGAAATATTATATATATTTTATAAAAGCAGGTTGGGCATTTGAATGTGTTGTGCTTAAAGCCTGGGTTTAGCCTCAAATCAATTTTGGGCCTTAAGTGTGTCTTAAGTTTAGTTCGGCCCATTATTATGTTAAGGTGGGCCCGACTTTGTGTGACCAAGTGAACGGGCTTCAGGCTTGTTTAATGTTCAGTTATGCATTTGGGCTTTTGAATGTAATGATAACACCTGATTATCTTCCCTCACTACAAAACGTGAGTTTGAATTTATTAAAGTTGAAGATTTCAATTTTACATTGAAATCGATTATTATTAAAGTAACTTTGACTCACTTTGATGATTTAAACTGTGCTTCTTATATAACTAAATAAAAAAATTATCTAGGTAAAAAATCAAATTAATCCAATATTAATTATCATACTATTAAATCATTTTTATTTATACATTTTATATATTTTTAAACATAGACCGTCTATTTGTTATAATATATATATATATATATATATAATTTGATCATGTAATTATTTATGTATAATCAATCTAATTTTTTTTTATATATCTTCTCAGTTTATTATATGAGATGAACGGTTTAAATCATTGATAGAAGTACAAATTAGTCCAATACTACTTCAACTTCACATATGAAGTTGAGATATTTAATTTTAACAAATCCAAAATCACAAAATCTATATGGAGAACAATTTAATTAAAAAAAAAAAACTCATTAAGAATAACGTGACGATGCTATTTTTGAAATTATAAACTATAATAGTAGATATTTTGATTCAAAATGAAAAAATTACAAGAAATGATGTCATGAATAGGTATTAATAATAGCCATTAAACTCAATCTTTAAGAATCAAGTGCAATGTGGCCATACACTTCAAAAATCATAATGTAAATTATGTAAATGGTCTTTTAGTTTATACGATGTGTCAATTTGGTCATTATTATTTTAATTTGCTCAATTTTGTTCTTTAACTTAACAGATTATGTTATTTTAGTCCAATAAATAGCGGTTGTTAAGTTTGGTAGACGAAAAGTCTACACAATGTGTCAATTTAATCTCTGTAGTTTATACAATATGTCAATTTGGTTCCTATTGTTTTAATTTGTTCGATTTTGATAGGAAACCAAATTGACACATTGTATAAACTACAATAAGCAAATTGACACATAATTTGATTTTCCGTCCACCAAACTTAACAACCGTTATTTATTAGACTAATATAACACAATTCGTTAAATTAAGGGATAAAATCGAACAAATTAAAACAATATGAACCAAATTGACACATCGTATAAGTTACCAGGACTATTTGTATAATTTACTCAAAATCATAAGAAACTTGGTACAAATTGAGTGAGTGTTTGGGGTTTATTTTTTGGTAGGTTTTTTATTCGCTTGTTTGTTTATTTTTTTTCAGTCAGCTTTTCTTTTCTTTTTTTATAGTCCCAAATCAATCTTGATTTTATTTATATGAATTGCATGTGAGACTGAGACTAGCACAAATGAATGACTAAAGATTAATTTATAACATTGTCAAGTCACTGACAGCGTCCACAATGAATAATTGAGAAGGAGTGAAATGATAAAACTAAACATTATCCATAAAAAAAACAAACAAAAACAAAACCATATTAGAGTCCCAACTAAACATTTTACTAGTATACCACAAATTACTATAATAATAAAGGTGGACTATATATATATATATATATGAGATGAGAAAGAACATAGCTTTCACACAATATTAACACTACAAACAAAGCCATAAAACCACATACAACATAAACACATATAATCAACAAACCTTAAAACACACTAGAAACACCAAATTAAGGTATTCCTATGATGGGAACAAAGGGAATATAGTAGCTAGAAGGAGCTAGTCCCCACTCCGGCGGCAGAGGTATGTCAATGGTCTTCGATTCACCGATTGCCGCAGCATTCTTGGAGGAGGAAGAAGGGTTTGATGTGAAGAACTTGAGAGGTTTGGAGATGGTGTAGGAATCATCAGAGTTGGGGAGTTTGAGGGTCCTTGAAACCATGTTTTTCTTTGAGGTGTAGAGTTGTTTTGGACCACCTAGGATCTTGGCTAGGCAGTTGAAGGAAGATGGCGGCGTGGCGTCGGAGGGAAGCTCGGTCTCGAAGGTTCCATCTGCTGATGTGGTTGCCATGGCTAGCTTCTTCACTTGACCGCACTTCACTAGGACTTTAATGTCTGTGGAAGAAGATGGTGAAGATAGTTAACTTTCTCATGTTAGCTCACACAGTAATGTTATGGAGTCCAAAAAGTCGTTCGGAAATTTGTCAAAAATAAAGTGTATATATCAGAATCATTTTGGGTTACATTATATTTGAATTTACATTATACATTTCATTTTTTGATGAGTGTCTTAAGATGACTTATTAACAAAATATTAAATAATTGTATATTCCTTAACTATCCACTTTTGTGAAGAAATATACAAGTATTTTAAACATATTATTATTAACCAATGTCACATTTACAAAATCACTTCTTCATAGTTCACTAAAGACATTTATTTTTAGTGATTTTTTTTAGATTCACTTAAATAAGACGAACTTAAAATGTAATGTGCAAAAATATGACTTTTTTTAATTGCATGTTAACTTTAAAAAGATAGATAAAAATTTTAAAGACAGAAAATTTTTGAGCTGTAAAAGTTATAGTTATTAGTTAATGACCATAAGATAGTAAGTGACAAGAAGTAGGACAAACTAACTCTAAAAAGGCAGATAAAAATTTTAAGGACAGAAGATTTCGTCAGCTATAAAAGTTATAGTTATTAGTTAAGGACCATAAGATAGTAAGTGAGAAGAATTAGGACAAACCAGAAAGATCATGGTGGTTATGGCAGTCAAGGCAAGTAACAGAGCCTTTCAAGACATGGCATGTTGAGAACTCAACCCTAGCAAGAACCAACAAAGCAAAGAGAAGTGCAGTGATGATAACCTTATGATGAACAGCCATGGAAGCAGAGAGAGACAAGTGAAAGAAAAATGAGTTTGAGAAGAGAAGATGGCAAAGCAACACATATAAATATTGCAAGTGATAACATGAACCATAGTTAATGAATGGGACCCAAGCCACAGTTTGGTAGTTGGGGTGTTAAATTGAAGAAGAGGTGCAGGGAACAACATTTTATTGTCCTAATATATTACTCTTTTCTTATCCAAAAAATTTATTTAGAAAAATGTTTTGAATTTGATATGTACGAACAATATCAATACGTTGTAGATTTCGCGTTTAGGTAGTTTTCAAGGGTAACTTTATGCTGTAAGTATCATTTCTCTGAATTAGCACATGACAATAGTTAAACTGGCAAGGGTTAACAATACATGGCATCTAATCAAAATTACTAAGATATAAAAATAGAAATGAGCAAATACACAAGAAATGTAAATCACATTTACGTACGAAAAAACATAAGATTTATGTGATTTACTTCAATATTAGGACTATGTCCATGGTTGCTGTGATTCCACTATGATTAGAAATGTTAAATAAGAGATACAAAAATAACTATTTGTTAACTACAAATGCATATAAATTAGGGCAATAGATTAAGAATGCAGAAATACTAAAATTACTTTTACTAAACAAGGCCTAAGGGCACTAGTTAGATTTACAATTAAATAGTATTCAGTACTTATCGATATTCATACTATTAGAACAATAAGTTTGTCTAAATCTTTCATGTCTCCCTTCTTAAGGCTATAATTATTACACAATTGCATTTAAATGTTTAATATATGATAGAAAAGTGAACTGAAACACGAGATTGAGAAAATAATTTATGATTTGAATAATTGATCCAACTTGGCTTAACTTGTACAGATTTTAAGTAAATTGAAACCACCTAGTAACACTAGTTGTAAATATTTCTTGGCACTATCCTACTAAAGACATGTACGGATGTGTTGTTCTGAGTACAATTCACCATTATTGATCTAGTTAGCTCTCATTCCTTTTCAACGTTATTCAATTCACCAGAACAGCCTGGACTTTATGGCCCATATGATTTTTTTTTAATTATAAATTTTGTCTACCACGATGCAGCAAAAAAAAAAAAAATCTTTAGTTTGAATAGAGATTTATAAAGAAAAAGGGAGGGAGAGAGGAGAAAAATGACAAAAAGCAAATCTAAGGTAGTGTTTGGTTTGTGTTTAAAATTATGATTTGAGTGTGGAGTTGCATTTTGAGTTTGTGAGTTTTAAAATTATAATTTGAAAAGAGAAAATTTAATTGGTTATGAGTTTTGAAAAAAATTTTGAATTATAATTTGAATTGAGTGCTGAATTTTTGAAATGACTATTGAGTTTATGAAAAGTTATTTTATTATGAGTTTTCAAAACTTATTTCAAAAACTTATAACACTCATAACCAAACATATAACTTAAAACTTTATTGAAAATTCTATTCGAAATTCGTAGCCAAACTTTTTTTAAAATTCAATTAAAAAAAATAATTATTGACAAAAATAAATTTTTTATTTAAAAAATTAAAAAAATATTATTATTTTTAAAAAAATTACTGTGACAAATTAATTTTTATTTCAATTTTTTTTTTGTTAATTTTAAATAAATGTCCAAATAATTTGTCATTTTGGCCTCAAAAAAATATTTCTATATTTAAAAAATATAAAAAAACAGGTGCCAATTGCTATAAAATAGAAATAAAATAAAATAAAAAAACACCGTTTTGGTCAATTGACCGGACGTTCAGGGGGACGACCGGGTAAACAAAAAAAATTCAAAAACTGTCTAGGCGGATGTTCGGGCGGACGACCGGGTAGACCAAAAATTCAAAAACTCTCTGGTTTCTCAAACATGTTTTCAAAATATGTTTTGAAATTGATTTGGAACCATGATTTGAAAACTATAAGCAAACAAAGAGTTGATAACAGATGTGAAATCATGATTTGAATTACAAACCAAACACAGCCTAATTTTTTTCACTCTTCCGTTCTCTATTGCTTTCTCATCACAAATTTTTATTCAAATTCAAGATTTAAATACAATTTTAATCTATGGACAAATCTAACAGACAATGATGTAGTTCTAGTGCTCGTAACCAGACATGCTGCCCTAATTTTCAGTCACACATTTTTTTATTATTATAGTAAATTAGTGATATTTATAAGTTAGAATGAGTAAAAAAAACAGGGTTTTTTTTTTGTTTTGATTTGTTTGTGGTTACTATGTTTATTATAGCTGTGTAAATAAATAATGATCTCCTCTTTAGTTAAGGAAAAATGTTTAAGACACTTAATTTATCACTCTTAACAATTAATGTGTTTGACAAGTGTCAAATTTTGATTTGTCAACATTCCATCATGTAGAGTCTAATTTAATGTCGCATCATTAAAGATCATTTAAAGGTGATAAATTAGGTGGATGTAGTCTTGATTGTTTTCTTATGGCATTGTCCCAATAACATCTAAAATCATATTTGTATATAACATGAAATTTATATAAATGTGTAGTCGCATAATTGCGGTTAAACATAGAAGGGTTGTTTGGAAATGGACATTTGTAGTAGCAGTATTTTTTAATTTTTATGAAATGATATATAAAAAAAATAAAAAAATAAAATGAATTGAGTTTTTATAATATATATATTTTAAATTTTTTGGACTAAAAACTTGGATAGATGGTAGGACAATGTCACGAGCAGCATTGAATATTTCCAGAAGAAGCAACCTTCGTGCTATACTTTCTTTTAATTAATTTGATAGTAGCATAGCACGGGTTAAAATAATTTAGTGCTTAAAATATATATACAAACAATTTTATAATATGTTTATCGATTTTGTAAAATTTATCAAGAAAAAAGAAACTTATTATTGACTAACATCTATTTTTTTTTACACAATCACTCAAAAAATTCTTAAGTTGTGTTTGCATCTAGAATTTGTAGAGAAAAAATTTGAAAAAGTGAACAAAATGAATTTTTATTTCATGCACAAATCTATTTAAATTATCTTTTATACAAATCCAAAATTTTATGATAATTGCTTTTGTACAAATTCAAAATTCAAAGGTCAAACTGATTTTTCTATAGAATCTACGTTAATAGGTGTAATATGGATTCTGAAGAATTGGATATTTTGATGGAGATATTGAAGTTTAGTTGTGCAGTAATTTCAACTTCTAATGGAATGTTTCAATTTTAAACCGCGCTCAGTTTGGTTATATAGATAATACTGAAAAGTGAAAAAAGAATAATAATTTTTTATGTTTGTTTTAGATAGAGAGTTCTCGAAAGTAATAGAAACTAAAGTTTCATGTATAACTCAAATTAGTTTGTTAGTTAGACTAATAATTTCTTGCAAAATATACAAAAAAATTTATTTTTTCCATGTCTTTCTCCACAACTCCCTCTTATGTATTGATTATATTTTTTTCCCATCTTACAAAATTTTTCATCTATTTAAATGCAGAGTAGGGATTAAGAGTTCTAAAACTAGAGTTCTAATTTGAGCTCTAGTGATGTGGCATAAAAAAAATTAAAAAAAAAAAAACCCAAAAACAAGCAAGCATAAATATTACATCATATGGTGGGTCCCAACCATTAGAGCTTCTCCTAGAACTCCAAAATTAGAGCTCTCAATCATTTTTGTTAAATGCATACAAGAAAATAAATTTTCATTTCTTTTTTCTTCTCTTTCACTTCACTTTTTGACCATTTTCATTTTCTATAATCTATTTCTTTCTAAACAAACAGTGCCTATTTTAATAATAGGTGTTTTTAAGCCAATAGTTTTAAAATTTTGGCCCAAAAGTTGTGATTAAATTATAACAAATAATTCAATTAGATAGTTTAATTGCTTAAAAGTGCTTATTTCTAATAATAGTATAAATCACGATATCCTATGAATTTTTAATGTGTAATGTGCCTTCAAACTAATATATATATATAATTATTCGTTTCATATTGATATAGGAGCAAAGGAACTAAACGAAAGTTTTTTTAAGTAATTAAAAATTGAAAATTTTAATTTTAATTTGAAATTATGATGCTTTCAAAACTAATTGATTAAAATTTTAAAATCAATAAATTTAGTTTGAAGTTTAGAGCTCCTAGAACTCTCCTTTTAAGAGATTTCTGTGCATACCTTATAATTTTGGCTTTCATGTAATTAAAGAATGTACAAATACAATCATAATTGAACAAAACTCAAAACTTTTTTAGCAATAACCAAATAAATGTTTAGATTTAAAGATAGATACAAATAAAAGATTAAAAAAATATCAAGTTTGTACACATAAAGAATCAATTTTGCACATTAATTCGAATTCTCCTCTACTTTTCCATCTGGTTCTTCTTCTTTTTCTTCTTCCCTTTCCGCACTTTTTACATTACCCTTAACTTCAACTTCTGCCATTGCTCTTCTTTTTGTCCCATTTTTTTTTGCAAAAGATAACACTATGAAAATGGAGAAATGCTTGAATAATCTTTAAAAAGTGATTTAATATTAACACAAAATAAAAATATAAAACGCACAATTAAAAAATGTCATAGAAGAAGAAAAAGAATTTATCTTTTAACTTATCTATGGATTAATTAATGAAAACAAAAGTAAAAGACAATTAAACCTTTAGAATTTTAGTGACATACCATATCACTATAAGTAAATTGTAGATGAACAAGTCTTGAGTTTGGGTTTGTTTAAAAAGATAAAAAGAAGTATTCATGTTATTGTAAAAAAGAGCATGTACAAGGGTTGTGAGTTTTTTTTTCTTCACCCTTTTTAGTTTTATTTTAGTGAGAATAATACAACTATTTATGGAGATGGAAGAAAACGTGAGAGAAGATTTTTTTTAAAATTTTTTTTCGAAGAGAGATAAGAATAACTATATGGGATTTTTCTCCTTATATTTTTTGTTATTTTTATCTCTTTGTTATTATTATTATTTTTAAAGTTTTTTAGTAAAGAGATAAGGATAATTTTTTGTTTCTTTTTTATTTATTTATTTTTTATCTCTTGATTATTATTATTATTATTATTATTTTTTAAGTTTGTTTTAGAGAGAGATAACGGATAACTATGTGGGATTTTGTCATTTCATTATGTGGGATTTTATCGTTTTATTTTTGCTTCTTCTTTTTCTTTTTATCTCTTGGTTATATTTTTTTCTTTTATTTAATTTTATTTGGCAGAGGTAAAAAGCTAGACTGATTGTTTTTATCATATTAAAAAATTAAAAAATAAGAAAATGAGGTGGAGAGCTCCAAGAAGTACCACATAATTAAGAGAGAGAACCCCTAAGATATTAGTATTAAAATTTTTGAGAATTTTAAGCGCACACTACATTTGCTTATATATAATACTAGCAGCAACCCGTGCTATGCACGGGAATGTATAATTTAAATAATTTATTATAGTCATTTTTGTATAATAAAATAAAAAATTCTTATAAATTTAAAATATAACAGGGAATTGTAACTAAGAAATATTTTGAATATAATAGCTATCTCATACTTAAGTTCATACATTCATTTTTTTCATAAATTTGTCATTTAAAAAATTGATTATAAAATTATCTTAGTCCAAGTAGGTCATTTAGCAACTTGAACTATATTTCTATCGGACATTATTATAGCTTTAAAAACAAATAATGTAAAAATGGGTACTATTACAAATAATGTAAAAATGAACACTACTACAAATAATGTAAAAATGTTCAAAGCCCGCTTTAAAGAAAACAACAAAAAATGCACCTAGTACATATACACATAGGTATACAAAAAGAATAAAATTTATTAAAACCTTGAATCCTACAATTGGTTAACTAATTGTGACGTTGTTGGTGGTTGAATGCAACTTGAATCTTAAACGCAGAGCTTGAACAAAACTTTATACCCAATATGCAAACACTAAAAAAACTCTATGGTGTGTTAGGATATATAGCTAAAATATGAAGCATTTGAAAAATAAGATAGAAATGAAATTGAAGATCATTATCAGATAGGAATAAATTTGAAGATAATTATTAGATTTAAGATTAAAATAAATTTAAAAAAGGGATCATATGAACAATATAATAAAAATAAAGTTGGAGATAATGATAGGATTGGGGATTTTAAAAAAAAATTTTAAAAAGGAAGAAATAAGAAATAAAGATAAATGAAGATACAGGAGAAGATTAAGCAAAATAAAAAATAAAATAAAAAGAGATAAGGAGTCTTAGATAATAAAAGATTTTAAAAGTTAAAAATTTAAAATAAAAACAATATTAAGAGGAAAAAAATGTGTTTTATTGGAGAAAAATAAGGATGAAGAAAAATTTAAAACATAATTTTGAGAGAGTGACATGTAGGAAAAAGAATATCAACTGTTTGAGAATTAAGTATTGAGACTTTGAAAATTTTAGAGTAGATACTATATTTCCTTATATATAGTATAGATATAGATATATAGGTAAAAAGATAGATATCAAATCTAATTTGAAAAAAGATAAAAATAAAATAAACTTCCTAAAAAAAAAAAGAGAGAGAAATGTGGGAATTTAGTTGCTGATAATCAAAATTTTTAAAAAGATAAGATATTTATGAGAGATTATGTATGAACAGAAGATAATTTAATTTTTGTTATATCAAAATAAAGGCATATATATTTTCTTGAATAGTAGCAAAATAAATTTACACTTTTAATAAAGTTGTAATAGAATAAAATATATTTAATTTTTAAATTGCATGCTTGATGATGATTTTTTTTTTTTTTTTTTAAATACATTGATAGAAAATTTTGAAATTGATGGTAGTCAATTGTTATCATTATAGCTTACAAAAAGAATTTAATAGTGGTCAATCATTAACCAATAATTTAGAATAAAATCATGGATAGCCAATAAAAAATTAACACTTAGCAACTTAAATGTTGTAAAAATAAAAATAAAAAAATTGGAAAATTTAGAATAAAGTATTGAAATTCCTCAAATCATGTAGTTAGATATTTTGGTTAATTTTAAAATTTAAATGTTAAATCCAGTAATATTATGCTATGTGTAATAATTCAAAATTTAGATAATACACTAATAGATTTGAGCCACTTTTTTCTTTCTAATATTGAAAAAAAAAAAATCAAAATTTTAAATTAGACATGTTTAGATAAAATTTAAAGATTTTAAAATTTTAAAATTAAATATTGTTAGATGTACCAATCACTTTAAGCCAAATATATTTTTATTTTTAAAAATTTTAAAATTTTTAAATTGAGAAATTATGTTTAAGGTTTTGAAGCTATTGTGTGTGATTGTATTGTTAAGTGGGTATATATTGGTTGTAGATGATCCGAAGAACTCTCATTTGAGAGAGCTTGAAGGAGCAAATGTGAGATTAACTTTATGCAGAGCTAATCTTCTTGAATTCGAGAGTTTGCACGAAGCCATTAATAAGTGTAATGGTGTGATAGACATGAGATAAAATAAAATAAATTAAATTCAAGATTTGATGAGTTTCGAATCTAATTAAATTGAAAAACAAAAGCAAATTAAAAATTTTAAGTAAGCAAGCTCAAATCATGCAAAATGTAATAATAAAGAAGATGAAAAGATGTGTAGATGAACTGAAAATAATAAAAAAAAATATATATATATATACACACACAAAAGTAATAAATATTGAAAAAGTACATATAAAGTAAGAAATAATATTATGAGCATAAAATGAAGAAGAAAATGAAAAATTTGTAGGTGAACTGAAAAATATTGAAAAAAAATATATATACACTCAGTAACAAACACTGAAAAAATGCATATAAAGTAAGAAATAATATTACAATGACCTTGTAATGATTTTTGCAGATAATCAAACTTGAAAAATATAACAATGGAGAAGATGAGTTATTATGAGCAAATAAAAGATGACTGAAATAGACTGAATAGAAAAATGTGCGTGTGGAAGTTGTAGAAGTTCTTGGTTTTTTTCTTTTTCTCTTTTTTCTTTTTTTTATTTATAAATTGAGATTGTGAATGAGATAGATATTATTGTGGGTAATGGATATGGATGAATATTTTATTACTTTGAGATAAATATTATTATTGGTGATGGATATGGATGAATATTTTATTATTTTTTAATGGGGGATGCACCAATAAATCCCAAATTAATAACTTATGCACTGTTTAGTCCCAAAAGTTTTCTTATAGACTGAAAGGTCCCATTACAATGTTAATAACATTAGATACAATGTTAATAACATCAGAGTCATATTACAAACATTAGATTTCAAACATCTAATGTTCATCAAATTTCAATAATGTTTGAAAATATAGGATGGAAAACATCTAATGTTCATCAGATTTCAATAAATTTTGAAATTATAGAATGAAACATCAGATCATTTACATCATTTACATCATGCTGATGTAAAAATGGGACTAAATAGAGCATAAAAAAACTTTTAGGACTAAATGGTTCAACGTTTCAAAAACTAGGACTTATAAGTAAATTTCCTTTTTGAATTTTATATTTTATATAGGGAGAAGGAGTGAGAAGGCTTGAAGAGTGGGAAATGAGGTGAAGGGAAGTGCCACGTAATATTTTTTTTCTTTAAAATTATGAGAATTTAGGATTCAAGTTTTGGAGCCTTTTGACTTAACAACTACATTTGGTTATATATATAGTATAGATAGATAGATAGTACTAGCATAATTACCCTTGCTATGCATGGGTATAAATAAATAATCAAAAATTAAATTTTAAAATTACATAATATTCTAAAAAATTTATCTACAATATTTAGCAAAAATAATTTAGAATCAATTAAATTTTATTCATTTTTATCACAGTTACATATAAAAGAATTTTTTTTTATTCTTATGTCATTAATTATGTGCTCTAAGTTCTTAATAACAAATATATGTCATAATTTAAGTGGTAAAAATCAAAAATTAAATCACAAAAATTATATTTATGATAAAATATAAATACATTTCGTCTTATGAGTTTCGTAAATTTAATTTATCATATGATAGTGGTAAATTACATTTGTCAATATAGTAATTTTTTCATATAGTAATTTTTTCATATTCTGTGAAGTCTAAAAATTATAATTTGCCTTTTGTTATAAGATTTACGTAAAAATGAATTAGGATTCACTTGTGATATTAAATTTGGGCTTAACATTAGATTTATGCCAACTTGTCCTTTACCTAATCATTAAAAATTGTCTTGTAGTATTCCAACTTATATGAACCATTTGACCTATCTATTTATTAAATTAGTAAATAAATATTTGTAAATATTTTTTTATAATAAAAATAAGAAATATGGACTTATTTTATGCATACTTATTAAAAAGTTTGAACTATAAAAAAAAACTATATATTTATGTTAAAACAATTAAATGAATAGTTATATATATTTATGCATAAAAAAATTATTTAAGATAAAGCCACCCTAAATTGTAGGTCATATTCTAGTCCTAATAAATTTAAATTTTATATTTAAATTATATCATAGTTTATCAGTTCATGACTGATATGAGCTAATTTGGGGGTTCTAATATTGGATTAAACACTAAAAAGTAGCCAAGAATATTTAGTTCAAGTCGATTTTTTTTTGTTAATAATTCTTGATTTAAGCCTAGTCCTTAGAGAATCGTCTAGTTTATGTCCAATCCATGAGTTAGTAGACTTACCTATTTATTTAATTTTTGATAAGTAAATATATTTTTAAAAAATATTTATAACAAAAATCGGAAATATATACATATTTGTTTGGTATATTTATTAATAATTTCAAAATTAGTTATAACTTGAATTTGGTTAAAATTTATTTTTGACTTCTCATCTACAAAAACTAACAATAAACATAAATTAATTTTTTGAACATTATAAAAAGGTAAATAAAGAAATATATTATCAATAAGAATAATAACAAAACATATTTTTATTTATCATATGATGTCTCACCATTGCATTGATAATAGACATTAATAATAAAATTCATTACGATAATACAACAATAATATATCAAATGATAAGTGAGAGGGTAATTTCCAACCGGCATGGAGCAGGGCTAGGCATAGTCCTCATCTCTCCAGACGGCCTAGTAGTGGAGCAGACAATCAACCTTGGCTTCCCAGCATCAAACAACGAAGCAGAGTATGAAGCGCTTCTTGCAGGCCTCAAATCAGCATTCTACATGAAGGCCACCGAGCTAATGGTTTACAGCGACTCACAGCTGGTGGTAAACCAAATATCTGGCGACTACGAAGCAAAGGATGACAGGATGGCCAAATACCAAGAGTTGGTCAAAACAGAGATCAAGAAATTTGAAATAGTCAGGATAGAAAAAATCGGCAAGGAGGAAAACAGCAGAGCGGACGAGCTAGCAGGCTTTGCCTCAATGGCAGATACTTCCATCCCTCATCCATTACTGATCGACTACCTACCTAGACCAAGCATTGAAGACCCGAAGCAGAAGAGGTATGTTGCGCAGAGCTAGGCCCCTCTTGGATGAATCCCATCATCCTGTTCTTAAAAGACGGCATCTTACCAGAAGAGAAGAAAGAGGCCAACAGAATAAGAGCGAAGTCGCAGCGATTTTGGCTCTCCCCATCCCTAGCACTGTACAAAAAGTCGTTCTCAGGACCCTACCTAAAATGTGTTCATCCCAGCAAAGTGGAAGCATTCTTATTCGAGATACACAAGGGCGTATGCGGAAGCCATCAAGGAGGAAGATCACTAGCATACAGAGCAATTTCGCAAGGATATTGGTGGCCATACATGTAAGCGGATTCAGAAAAGTATGTCAAAAAGTGCGAGAAGTGTCAGAAGTTCGCACACCAAATACACCAACCTGCCAGAGAACTTCTACCTCTAACTAGCCCATGGCCCTTCGCAATGTGGGGATTGGACATAGTAGGACCACTTCCAACAGCACTAGGGAACAGGAAGTTCTTTCTTGCAGCAACCGACTACTTCACAAAGTGGGTGGAAGCAGAAGCCTTGGCATCAATCAAGGAAAAAGATGTGAAAAAGTTTGTCTGGCAAAATATCATCACTCGATTTGGCATACCAAAGGCACTAATATCAGACAACGGCACTCAGTTCGACGGCAGAATCTTCAGAGGCTTTTGTGAAGAGTACAAGATAGAGTTCTACAATTCTATACCGACATATCCCCAAGCAAATGGATAGGCAGAAGCATCGAACAAAGTAGTCTTGGATGGATTAAAGAAAATGTTAGAGAAAGTAAAAGGCAAGTGGGCAGAAGAGCTCCCTCATGTTTTATGGGCTTACCGCACCACACCTCGGCGATCAACAGGAGAAACACCATTCTCCTTAGCCTATGGTATGGAGGCAGTAATCCCACTGGAAGTTGGCCTCCCCACAATTCGAAGCGAGAATTTTGATCCAGACTTGAATGGCGAAGCCATAGCATTAGAGCTCAACCTCGCAGAAGAAAGAAGAGAAAGAGCACTGGTTCACATTGCCTCATATCAACAAGAGTTATCCAGGAAATACAACAAGACAGTTCATCTAAGGCAATTCAAGGTCGGAGATTGGGTACTGCGCAAAGTGATGGGAAATACCTTGGTACCAGGAGATGGCAAGCTAGGGCCCAATTGGGAAGGTCCATATAAAGTGGTAGGATTAGCAGGCAAAGGGGCATACCACTTAGAAGACAAGGACGGCAAGGCAATTCCCAGACCATGGAATACTGCAAATCTCAAGTTATTTTATTTTTAGCTTTTTTCTTATTAAAGTTTTTGTAATTTCTCCCTTTCTCAATAAAACAAGTAGTTTTCTTTTCAGTTAGACGTTTTCTTCTGTAAAAGTTTGTTTTAGTAAATTAGTGAGTTAGGGGCATAAAAAACACAGTTGGCCGGATTAAACCAACACCCTTCCTAAGCCCAGGATAAGGATCCAGGCTGCAGGACGTTTGGTCGGAATAACCAAACATTTTATTCTAAGTTGGCTGGAAAAACTAACTTAGAGGTTGGCTGGATTAAACCAACACCCCTCCTAAGCCTAGGATAAGGATCCAGGCTGCAGGACGTTTGGTCGGAATAACCAAACATTTTATTCTAAGTTGGCTGGAAAAACTAACTTAGAGGTTGGCTGGATTAAACCAACACCCCTCCTAAGCCCAGGATAAGGATTCAGGCTGCAGGACGTTTGGTCGGAATAACCAAACACTTTATTCTAAGTTGGCTGGAAAAACTAATTTAGAGGTTGGTTGGATTAAACCAACACCCCTCCTAAGCCCAGGATAAGGATCCAGGCTGCAGGACGTTTGGTCGGAATAACCAAACATTTTATTCTAAACTGGGCCTAGGATAAGGATCCAGGCTGTAGGATGTTTGGTCGGAATAACCAAACATTTTATTCTAGGTTGGCTGGAAAAACCAACTTAGAGGTTGGCTAGATTAAACCAACTCTTATTACTCTTCAGCCAAAGTAAGGGAGTGGTTGGCTGGATTAAACCAACTCTTTGAACTCTTCAGCCGAAGTAAGGGCATAGGCTGAAGAGTGGTTAGCTGGATTAAACTAACTCTTTGAACTCTTCAGCCGAAGTAAGGACATAGGCTGAAGAGTGGTTGGCTGGATTAAACAAAGACTTATTACTCTTCTGCCGAAGTAAGTATATCGGCTAAAGAGTGGTTGGCTGGATTAAATCAACTCTTGATACTCTTCAGCCGGAGTAAGTATATCGGCTAAAGAGTGGTTGGCAAGTAAGCTTAGTCAGATTGATCAGCTAGGATCGGAAGAAAGTATCTCGGCCAAACTGCAGTTAGAAAGCAAACTCAAAACAGGAATTTAAACCGAGATAACAGTTGGAGCAAAAGGATCATGGAAAAGTCATTACAAATACAAGCATACAGATCAAACCGAAATAAGTGTTGAGCAGAAAAGATGATTTTTTTCATTGATAGAAATTCAAAACAAATTACAGACAAGGGGCCCCCAGCCCGGTTACAAATCCAACAAACAAAGAAAGAAAAAATAGAATCAGTCAAAAAGATCATCAAGATCAGCGTCGATATCAACCCAAAGACCGGTAGTGCGGTCTCGGTCGGGAGCTCGGTGTCTATTGGAAGCACAGTATCAGTCAGCAGCTCGTTAGACAAGTCTTCAACCGGTGGCTCCAACCGAGCGGATTGATCGACAGGTTCATTGACAACCGAAGCATTGTTGGGCTCGGCGTCCTCATCGTCATCTGAACCTTGAAGAAACTGTTGTTGGACGGATGCAGCATACTCCGCCAGTGAGCTCGGTATGAAGTACTGAGGAGGATTGTATACCTCGGTCTCAGGTTCACAACCGAGCTGCACTACCGCTGCCCGCCAACCACACTTGAAGAACAAATCTTTGGCGGCCTCACATTGAGGAATATAGAGGGCCTCCCGCTCCTTGAAACCTTCGGCGTTCGCATCGTCCGCCTTTTTCTTCAGTTCGGCGATCTCTGCGTTTTTCTTGCCTTCGAGCTTGGCTAGCTCGCGCAAATATTTGTCTTTGATCAAAGCTGCAGCCTTCTGTTTCTCCGCTTCAGCCGAGGTAACGAGTCCAGTCAGACGACCGTTCTCGGATTTTAGCTCGGCTAGCTGCTTCTTGGCCTCTTCTAGGTCGGCAGTTTTTTCAGCTACTTCGGCCAGCGCCTGCCTTGTGGTCTTGCGAAGCTCAAGCACTCGCTTATGAGCGATGTGGCTCTTCTGCATAGCCTGAAAAAAAGAGGACAGACTTGTAATCAAACCGAGATGGAAGTTGCATAAAATTAGAAAGGTTAAACAGGAGAGGTTACTTACAAGCACCATGGATTTGGTGGCCGAACGGATGGCTCTTAGTTCAGTGAGATGCTGATGGTGCTCCATGTCTGCTGGGAGGCACACACTCTTGGCTAGGTTAAAAGTCATCAGATGATCTTTTTCAGCGGCAACTGAGTCAGTGTCCTGAATATCTCGGTTTTGGAAGGTAAGTTTGGGTGCCCATTTGGAGGAGCTGGCCCGGTCGGAGCGCTCCGGCTGAGGGCTCGGTGGAGGACTTGGAGGCGGAGTTGTTTCATCTTCATCAACAAGACGCTGCTCGGTTAGCGTAGTCCGGGCGCGCTTGCTTGGGCGTGATGAAGAAGGTTGTTGTGATGGCAGGGCCACCACGGTTTCTTGTGTTTGGTTTGGTGGCGGTACTTCGGCTCTGTTTGTTTCGGTCAGCAGGGCCCTTACTCTGTTTCTTTTTGCCATTTCTTGCTCAGCTGTCAGGGGGATTAGGTTAATTTGTAGCAAGGTTGGGTTCGGTTCGGGGGCGTCCTCTAGCAGAAAGTCGGTCACTCTGGCTTTTCGGCGGCCGCTGTATCTGTATGTCAGTTCAAAATTTAGCAGCTTGGCCCAACTCCGTTCTGAATACCGTAGTGCGGCGCGGAGAGTGTTTAGATTGGGGTGACTGTAAAGAGATTGGAGATGGGCTGAATCTGCACACAGAAGACAACTGTTAGTTCGGTTCAAGAATAGGAAACCGAAATAAAAGAGAAGCATGAAAGGAAACCGAAGATAAGTATACCATGGATTCCTTTATTCCAGTTTATACTGTGGCCTGGGATCTGGGCTTGGTGGTCTTCAAAATTGCCAGATACCCAGAAAAAATCGTCATCATTTAAGTCTTTGTCCAGTGTGTCTTTTATTATTTTCTCACGCCGGCGTCGTATTCTTAAATAGTACACCCAGCCATCGTCTTTTGAACCTATGGAGTACTGGTGGAATATCTCGGCTAGACCAAGGTTAATGCCAGGTCGGCGGTTTAGTTCGGCTATACCGTTTATTATACGGTATGAGTTGGTGGAAAGTTGGGTAGGGCAGATCCTAGTTTGCCTAAGAAATTCACAAAGCAAAGGTTGGACCGGAAATCTTAGACCGGTTTCTACTATAGACAAGAGGGTAAAAGGTACGAAGCCTTCGTTTCCCCATGGAATGGTATCTTGTTCGGCTAGGGTAAGGTGGACATCGTCAGGGATATTATAATCCTTTCGGAATTCGGCCAGGCCACCAGGTGTTTCTACCAAAAACCTATACTTTCCCATTTATTTTATAAGTTCTGAATAAATTAGATCGGTGGGAAATTTGTGCTCAGTAGCTCGGTTGAGCGCTCAGAGGAGTGCCTGGGCAACCTAAGTCTGCAAAGTGGAAAACAAAGGTGTTAAGCACAGATCGTTGGACCGTGCTACAAAGTAAAAAGCAAGAAAATAGAAGTCCTACTTCGGTTATGTAGGATGTTACAGGTTCTATCTCGGTTTCAACAAGGTGCTTGGTAGCTCGGATTGAGCAGGGGTTTTTTTTAGCTCGGTCTTGGCGAGCGACTCGATGTCTCGGTTGAGGAGAAGGTTCTGTTAGACCGGTTGAGCTTCTAGGGGCAGCTTTCTGAGTTCGGTCTAAAAACTAAGAAAGCTGGTTTAGCCCCGAAGACCTAGATTGGTCGGAATTAAGGTTTCCCAGTATACTAAGTGCAGACTTAGTTCGGTTGGTTACCTCGGCTAAGGTAAAACAAGAAGTGGTTTGACTTATTGAAACTACTGGTGTAAACATGAAGTGTTAGTTCGGTTATAAACTGATTAGACTTATACCTAGCATAAACAGTATCCTAGTTCGGTTGCATCATGATTTTGAATCAAAATCAGTGTTTCACAGGTTTTTTAGTGAACTCAAGTGTTTTAGTGCTAAAGTTTTTTCCAGAAAAACAGAAGACCAGTGGAGAATGAAAGTAAAAAGGTGCTTTTTAAAAACACAAAATAGTATGCTATGGATTAAACGAAAGCAAAAACAAGAAAAGAGAAACAGATTTGAGTAAACATACCAGGCTAGAATGAAGGAAATGGAAGAAGAACGCAGCCACAAGCTTCACAGTTGCAAAAGTTGAAGAACAATGGAGGCTTGAGAGAGAGAATGAAGGAGAAGAGAAATGTAGTGGTGAATTCAAAAGTGAAAACGTTTTTGTGTAAAGGGAAAAAAGGGCGGGACTGTTCAAATCTCGCGAAATACGAAGACGGCGTGACAGCTGCCTTGGGCCAATCAGTGTCTGCCACGTGTCACTAGAATGGGAAGCGATTCAGTTTCTATCACTGAAGAGACGTTTTGACCGGATTAGGGTAGCTCGACTGGAAAGGCTTCAGAGTTTTAGCTCGGCTGGAAAGGCTAAAGGGTTTTTTAGCTCCGCTGGAAAGGTTAAAACTTTGGCCCGGTTTATAGACAGGTAATCCCTGTCATGCTGCGCAGATGGAATTAAGGGGCAATTGAGAGGGTAATTTATGTGCAAATTGAGCCGAGCTGGGCCGTTATGGGCCTCGGTGCGAAGGGCTAAGTAAAAAGGCCATAAAGTTACTCCGGTCTTGAAGAGGCTTAAAGTTAGTCCGGTTCGAGGGAGGCTTAATGTTAGTCCGGTCGAAGGATGCTTTGTAGTTAGACCGGTTTAAAGGTGCTTTGAGTTTATACCGGTCATGGCGTAGTGTAACTAGCTCAGTCTAAACCGTGCTGAAAGTTAGTTCGGTTTTGGGCATGCCATGGTTTGTGGAAGAGGAACTAAAGTAAGGGCAGTGAACCGAACTAAGTATAGTTCGGTTCATTTCTCGGCTAGGTATAGCCATGTTTACTTCGGTCATGGTAGTCCGGTTAGGGTAAAACCATCTCACTTGGTTTAAGCAGTGAGGGGGGTGTTGAAGGATAAGCATGATCTTTCAGGAGTATGAATCCTAGGAGGACTCTACATGGAGGAGTAAGAGTCCTACTTGGATTATGCCACACGAAACCTATAAAAGCTCACAAATATCACCTATGGAGAGGTAACACAACTTTGATTTCCGAATACACAGAGCTTTTGTCTATTTGTCTAGTTTGCTGACTTAGGCATCGGAGAGGTTTCCGGCACACACCCGCCGGCTAGCTCACGTTTGTGTTTTTAGGTGATAAAGCGACGACGTACACAGGAGCGCAGACTTGATCAGCAGGATTATACGAGAATGCTTATTTCTTTCCCGTACAATAAGTAACATGTGATCACAATAATTTTTGATAATTATACAAAAGTACCCAAAATTATATATAAAAAACAATATGTTATCCATATTTAATTTTTATATGGTAAAATTCATACTTAATCTCAACCACACCATACGTTTCTAAATCAATTCATTACCCAAACTATCTATTATTCTTTTAATATTCACCTTTTCAAGATTCATCTAAACAATGCTCTGGTCGAGCTCATCATCACCCTTGTTGTTGCCATACTAACCACCTCCACTACCATTATGCAACTCCGGTTTAGTTTTTTTTTTCTTTGTAAATATAAAAAGATAATGTTGTGGAAATAAAAAGTACCGTTAAAGTTTTAAAAAGTTAAAAATGAAAAATAAAAAAATGCGTGATTTTAGGTTTTCTTATTCCATATATGGGTGTTAGATTTTTTTTTTTTTAAATTCATAAATTATGGAATAGTGTTCATTATTTAAAATTTTATTTATTGATGGGCAAGTCAATTAAATGTTTTTAATTTTTTACAAATAAAAAATTTGAAAATTTTGTTTAAGAAATTTAAAAAATGGCCAAATCATAAAGAACAATATAAGACGCCTTATTCTATAAATAAATAAATAAATAAATAAAAACTCATAACTATATTATCAATTCACATATATCAAAAGAAATAATAACAACAATATAAAAATACACAAACATCTACCAAAAAAAAAAAACTTCAAACCAACCCTCAAAACAAAGATAGTTAACAGATATATATATATATATATATATTTATTATTAATTTTTTTAATTTAATTGGGTTTTTAAAATTTTAGATTTATATTATTTTCGGAAAATGTGAGGGTGAGATGAAGGTGGCTTACCATATTATTTTGAATTTTGAAACTCAAAATCATAGATAATTAGTGTCTTTATTTTTTTTTATTTGAATTGTTTTGATCAACATTATTTTTGAAAAGAGTGAGGGTGACTTATCATATTATTTTGAATTTTAAAATTCAAAATTGTAATTAATTAGAACTTTTTTTGTTTTTTTTTTTATTTTTGACTTAAGGAACTAACCAATAGATTTTTTATTTTATTTCTTTAAAAATTAACAAATTAATAAAATTAATTTGAGAGTTTGAAACTTTCACAATTATTATTCTTAAAAAGGCCATTTTTCTTATATATAGATTTATGTTTATCTTCTTCACAAAAAGAAAGTCTAGAGTACGTAGAACTTCCGTACTTCTTTTGGCAAAAATTAACAACAATCCTACGAACCAAATTCAATTATCAAAAAATTATTAGAATTATTATCTTATAGTCCAGATTTATTGTATACATAAACCTCACACTACACAAAAAATTATCCAGAATTATTATTTTGTGGTTTAGATTTATGTATAACTCACATATCTGACACAAATTCAAAACTCAATATAATAATATATTTTTATGTTATATGACAGTTAATGTGAAATTTTTTATCTAATTTTAAACATAAATTAATTTTAGAAATATATTGAGAAAAATTTGAAATATGAAGACCAAAGTAGAAAAAAGGAAAAAAAAAAAAAACCTTTAGAAGTCAAAATAAGAAAATTCTAAATATAAAATGTAATTTACCCAATTAAATACTATGGATAAGTTAACAAAGAGGGCTGGCTGAGTATGGAGAAATTATTTGGTTAGTCTTGACCAGGACGAAACTAGGAGAAGATTATAGGGGATTATAACCTCTCTATTTTTGTGAATATTATTATTTGCCATATAACTTTAAATATATATATATATATATATATATATCATTTTATATATAAAATGATCCCTAATATAAAAAATATATATGTCCTTCTTTCATCTTGAATTCTCTTTCTATTTACATATAAAAAAAACTTATTCATCTTATTAGAAATTGCTTCTATAATATTTATTTATTTTTTTTATGTATATATAATTTATATATCATATATACATACATGTGTGTTTTGTGTATATGGTGAAAAAAATTATTTTTCTTTTAGCCCCTGCAATAATGAAATCCTAGTTCCGACTCTGATCTTAAGTAATGCTTCACATTAATTAAGTATTACTATTGTTTCTCAAAAATTAATATTAAAATATTGAATTTCATTATTTTAATTACTAATAAAAATCAACTTAAGGCACTACTTACTCCAAGATCCATCTATAATTTTTCATTTTGAGTATGATATAATAGACATCACTAGTAAAATTATCAACAAAAAAAAAAATTACAAATTAATGAGACGATCATAAAAAGTAATTGAATTACAGATGGAATTTTTTTTTGGACAACTCTCATACACAGAAAGACTTACTCCAAACACAAAAATGATCTTGCATCATACACATATGAAATGGGGCCCAGCAACTTGGGATCTGGGGGTGTACTCCCTCAAAGTTTCAGGTTCAATACTCACTAATTACAATAAATTTCCTGAGGCCTGTCTATATAAGGCTTGTGTTGGCTTTAAATAAAACTCCTGCGATTAGTCTCCCGAGATTAACCACGTACACTCTTAAGGATATCCAGTTATTAAAAAAAATATGAAATTTATACCATCAAAAAAACAAAATTATTTATCCAGTGTTAATTTTTCCTAAAATTATTAAGAAGAAAGAGAGGAAAAAGGTCAGTCCTGCCATTTTTAATACATGTCAGACACTACCAAAGAGGATGGTGTGGTTGATTTTGATGATGCGGGAAGAGAGATATTGATCAGTAGTACTAGCTGATCTCCCAACCACTAAGCTGGCTCCTCACTTAAATTGAGTGGTGGTGTGTGGTGTGGAGCTTCTGCTAAAACCAACATATAGCTTATTAAAACCAGTGTCTTCAAGGTAGTTGGGTCTTTCTTCCTCCTCAACAATGCCCACATTGATTGTATCATTTATCTTGCCAGGTCTGTATGCATGACCTTCCTTCTCAACTGTGTCCCCATGTGTCCTCATAATTCATTTCCCACTTTTACACTTTCCCCATAAATTTTATATTGGTATAGACTCAATGAAAGTTAACATTACAATTTAACCTTAAAAAAAGAAGAAGAAAAGTAAATGTGATTTGCTGATATAATTGAAAAAATAAAAAATGAATGTGAGATTTAAGTATAGTGTATTGCCGAAAAGTGTATTTAAAAATTAAACCTAATGAAAATTTGAATCAATCAAAATATTAAAATCATGTTTATGGGATTTTAAACAACAATGTAATGGAGTTTTTGTTTAGGGTTGGATTTCTTTCAAATTTAAATATAAATTTGAGAAAACTGTTTAGGTTATTGAACCCACAATGTGTTTAGTTTCAATGAAGCTGTTTATTTCATAGGTCTTTTCGTGTATGTCATTTATGAAAAAATTTAAATTTACTTAATAATTTTAGTATTTTTATTTTAGCGTACTTGTTTTCAAAAAATAGACGACAATTATATTTTTGAAAATAAAATTAATTTTTTAAATATTTATAAACGTATACATGAATGATTTTAAAAAATGAACAATGTGAATCATTATATCAAGACTTATAGTTAACTCCACAAGTCCATATAATTCTCTTACAATAATTCTACTAACACAGAATATAGAACACAAAAATTGTTCAAAGAAAGCTTGTTATGGCCTATTTATTTACTTGTTCAAAGAAATCACATCAACTTCCGTAATATTTTGTGTTCCTCTTTTGTATAGGTAAAATTAGTTTCACTTAAAATTTAAATTTGAACTTTTTTTTGATCAGAAAAAAAAAAAGAAAAGAAATATTATTAATGATAACAAAGGCAGTACAAAGATAAGCTGAAGACGACGCATCCCATCTATATAGACACTCGAAGCAAGACCAATCATGTACAACTCAATTTAAATTTGAACTTAAAAAAAAGAACAGCTCTTATCGTTTTCCCAATGTACTAATGTACTAATCATTAATAACGTAACATTCTAACAGATACCAAACACATTTGAACAACCAATTTCACGGCGGAGGAATGTGTTCCCTCGGAATCAATAATGATTCCAGATTGAAGCTCTCTGTTTGGGCACTTTCACGGGATGTGATTTCAAAATGCCTGGAAAAAGTAAATAAGTCCAAGGTGCACCTACAAAAATATCACAGCAGCATATACTGTATCTGTACTGTAAGATGTTTTGAGCCTCTTTCATTTTAGGTCAAGTTTGGCATCTACTAAATAATACAAAAAGTTAAAAAGTCACTATCCTATTTAAGTCACATCATCTTATTTAAATCACATCACCTCTCTAACACATCACATCAAACCCAACCCAAACCCAACCTATATAAGCCAATAAGTCAAAAAGTGTACTTTTTTAGAACATCTCAAACTAACCCTTAGTGTTCCGTAAGTTGACAACTCTCACACATTCACATTATACATGTATTTTTTTTTTTTTGTTAAAAAAAAAATTTAATTTACTATAGCATGATTTTATACTAAAATTGCAACGACAATGACGTGTCATGAGAATTTTGTAACTCGATTTATGATGATGGGTGTTTGGTTTAGGGTTCAATAAAATCATATCATTTTGTATGAGAATTTACTTCTATATCATTAATATATATATTGATTCGATCCCTAGTCGTATAATTTTCTTCTTATGTCAATTGAGTCTTTATCTAATTGTGTATTGTATCAATTTAATTCAATTAATAATGCTCTCCCCAAGTGATTGTAGGTTAAAATTTCTAGTTTGGGGCCCTAGTCCATTCAGAAGTGTCAAAAACTCTATTGTAATAACCCAACTTACTAACTTGTTAACATTTTATTAAAAAAAATAAAAATAAAAATAAAAATTGGAAGATTTTACAAAATAAATGATTCAAATTATTAAAACAGAATTCGTGAACGATTCAAATTATCAAAACAGAATTCCTGGCAGACCTCACAAGCCCGAATATGATGGTCAAATTCAATTTTAAACTTGAAAAAAGTCCAACTCATTTTTTATTGCACACGATCTTATGCATTATTGACAAAAATTTAAATTTTTTTAACATTTAATTTTAAACTTGAAAAAAGTCCAATCCATTTTTTATTGCACACGCTCTTATGAATTATTTACAAATATTTTAAATTTGTTAACAAATGACTTAAGGATATTTATTAACAAAATCATTCTATTTAATTTATTTATTATTACTCATCTTAGTTATACAAAATGGAATTGTACACATCTTATCTTGTGTTCCCCAATAATAGAATGTATTATTTTAATGATGAGTGACCTGGTTGCTCAAAAAAAAAAATAAAAAAAAATGAGAGATGAGAAAAAAATTACAAGTGACATTTGTACCTTTATAATCTTTTATTTACATTCCATTACAGACAGGGGCGGAGGTACTTGGGGACCAGGGGGTCACGTGCCCCCCCTGGATTTTAGGCTTTTTTTTTTTTTTTTTTTTTACAAATATAAAGAAAATATTTTAAATAAAAAAATTATAAAAATAATATTAGAGTGAATTATCAATGACATTTTAAAAATTATGAGAACAATAATAGTTGTTTTGATTGAAAATGAAGAAACTACTATAAATCATAATATCTATGAAAACTTTATAAAATTTTTTGAATGTAGCGATAATGTCATTATTATTAACATGCAAGTATAAGTAATCTCACTATAAAAATATGAAATTTATTGAATTGTTAGTTACATTTGACATAGAGATTTACTTTCTATGTGTTTATTTACTATTATTTGGTGGTATCACATATTAATGATGACGTGGTATTACCATTATATTGAATTTTTAATCAAATTTTGTATGAAAAAATAATTTATCATTATATAATTTAGGATAAATTATAAATACACCCTATGAGATTTGTTTAAAATATAAATTGTCCATGTTGTTTGAAAAATTACAAATACCTCTTTGTTAGTATTTTTTATTTAACAGAATTAACTAAAAAAATGAAATTCATAATTGATCTTCTATACAATAATAAAATTACCTAAATTATTAATTGAAATATATTTCCAATATCATTAAAAACTGTTAATTGACTTGATGATTCAATAATTAAATAAGCTATTTGTTATGAAATTAGAAACCTCAGGGGTGGAATGTAATTTTCAAAATCACAGGGGGCGATTCGTCTTTTAATCAAACCTCAGAGGGTGTATTTGTAATTTACCCTATAATTTATTTTAAGACTTATATCCATATATTTTTTATATTGTTCATGATACACTAGTTATAAATAACATTATTTTTTTGATATTTCTCGAAATCAATCGTAAAAACTTGTGTAAAATATTTTTGTAAAAATTTTCGATATTGTAATTAATAAGTGTCCCCTCTAATTTAATTTTCTGGCTCCGCCACTGATTACAGATATACTTGTACCCCATATATTTATAATTTTTTCCTTTTCTTTTTCCCACACCTGCATGTGATTCTTACAAAAAAAAATAAAAAATTGATGAGTGATGTGGTGGTTGATCATCAAGTTAAGTTTTTCGTCTATTAATTCCTACAAACGGAAAACAAAAAAATCTTTACACCAATATAAACATTAAATGGGGCCGTCAAATTAGGAGAAGAAATTCAAGGGTGCTTTTTTATTTTATTTTGTTTTTACAGACATCAAACAAGTTTTTATTTTTGATAATTTCGTTTGACAAAATTCCATTCAGTTATAATTTTATTTGATTTTTTATTTCAGTGAATTTATGAGTTTTAGATGCAAACCAACCCAAATTGTGCCTTACAAAGATGTTTCAGAAGTTAATTCTTTCATGTTTGCTACTTCGCTGACTAGTTCGGGGATCGAGCTGTTTATCCGCTCGAGCGGTCATTCCTGCGTTCGACCGGAGATCCCGACCTTTCAGAAGTTTCACTCGCTTGCAAAAGTACTGGGAGTTTTTTGTTCCGCTCGAGCGGCCATTCTTACGCGCGAGCGGAGATCGTGGATCTGTTTCTATAAATATGTGTGTTTCAGTCCAATTTTAAGGTACGGCTTTTAGATCTTCTTCTTGGGTATTAAAGTTTTCATTTGGAGCTTCTTTGTTTGTCTCCTTTGATATTTGTGAAAGTTTCAATCATGAATTGAGTGGATTATATCAAAGGGTTTGTTTGTTTTATTTATTCAATACAAAAGAGAGAGTTGTTCTTCGGTGGATTCTGGGGAAATTTGGGCCTAAAGCTTTTGGTGGATTTTAGAGTGGCTCATCGTCATGGATTCGGCATCGGCGTTGTGGATTCAACGTTGTACAAGACAATTCCGAGATGAAGACGAGGCTGGAAGAGGCATATAGGGGTCGGTTCGACTCGGGCGTGAATTCGCTAGGTAATTGAGAGTACACTTGTGTAATTCTTTTATGTCTTTTTAGTGGATTATTTTGTGACTTTTGCCCGTGATTTTTTTTATCACAATTGGAGGCGCTCCAATTGTAATTTTTCCACGTAAAATCGTTGTATTGATTTGTTTTAATTTTTGATTGAGATTGTTATTTACTGTTTAAAATTGATACATAATCACAAATTAACATCTAGGGAATTTCTAGATTTTTCAAAATCGAACATATATGTATTTCATTTTATATTTGGTGTCTATTCTTAACATTACTTTTTATTTTAAGTTGTGTTATGTATAGAGAAATTGATTATAGAATAGGACACAAAATATATACACATAAATAGATAATATTTTATATGATTTGTTAGTGAGTCTATTTTAAAAAAAGTATACCTAGTTGTTCAAGTATCTTACAAATATTTAGCATCTTGTCTACAAATTTTTTTTTTTTTTTTTTTGGGAGTGGGGTGGGTTGGGGTCTTGTAGTGTTCTTGATATGCAGAATAATATATTTCATTTATATCTATTCATTATCAGAACTGAAAAAATTTATCACTAAGATTCATTACAAAAATGTTATTAACAAATTATTCAGTATGGATTTTTTATATATAAATTCTATATATTTAGCATTTTCCCATTACAACACCTTGCAAACTGACTTGGCCGTCATTTTCATTTTGCACAGAAAACTCAGCAAAATAGCCACCAAATCTCACTTTAAGAAGAGTCCTTAATTAATTTTTGTGTTTGGTTTGTATGTGCACTTTTGTGATTGCTAATTGATTGACAATAAGTCACACATATATATATATATATTCCTCAAAGATTAGGTTTAGTTAAGTGACAATCATACATAAATGGACCAATGTCATTTAATTATATGTCTCCCTTGTCTTAATTATGAGATTTTGTTAAGCAAAATTTTGATGGTTGTTGGGAAACATTTATTTTACTTTATCGATACCAAGTCAAATCAAACTTTACTTATCAATAATTTATTTTTAAAAAAATTAACCCTAAGTATAGGAGTTTTTAATTGTACCCACATTTTAAGTTTTCATTTTCAAGAATGCTCCCCCGCCAATCCTAGATGACAAGCAATTATTTACTGTCATTAGTGATACTGATGTGACAATACAACTAATCCATTATCGCCTTTGATTTATGTGATACTTGCATAGATCTCATAGAAATTAATAAATATCAAAATGTGTTTGTGACATTGTCACAAGTGACATTGAATAATTTTTGTCAAGATACCTTACCCTAGAAACAAATAAGAACCTGCTAAATTTGTGTCATTTTCAACTCTTGGAGGCAAGTTAATTTTGTGAACTTATTTCAACTGGAAAATATGTTTACGTCTAATTATTTTATTTTACTTTATTTTAATAAGCAAAAAGGAGTTTATTGATGAAAATGAATGCTACAAACAAAATACATTTACACAATATTGGTATGCTCACTATGGATATATCTAAAATGGATAGCATATCTAAAATATTGTTTCTTTCAATAAATGTGAGATCTTCAACATTACTCACAAGTTTGAAATATGAAACTACATTGGAGCCCAAGAAATTAATGCCGCATAGTTTGGTATTGCTTTTCTTGCTTACTTCTTTAATCAGCGTCACCAAACTTCACATTTTTAGTATCGCTATGCATTGTAGTATTCTTGCTTCTACTACTACTAGCTTGTTTAAATCTCGGGTTGGCCTTCTTTTTTTTTCACATAAATTTTAGATTATGTTTGGATTGTGAATTTGAATAAGAAATTAAAAAAATATATATATAAATAAAATATAATTATATTTTATGATACAAACACAATTTTAATGGCTTCGTTTGGGAAGTGGGTTGGCTTTTTGATTTTTTTGGCTATTTTAGCGAGGGCTAAAAAGCTTGGTTTGGGAAGGACTTTTTGGCTTTTTTGACTTTTTTTTGTAAGAGAAGAGTGTAATGATTATGGATTAGATGTGATGTCTTGTTTGTTGTGCCTAAAATAGCCTATTTTGTCTTGTATGGCTAAAATAGCCAAAAAAGTCTGTATCTACATGACATCTCAACACTGCCACTATTAGAGCGGTTCGTACCCCTTGGTTGCTCAAACCCCATGAGAAGTGGGAGGTATAGAAAAAGTAGATGAAAATTCTATGTCATTTTTTAAATTTATTTTAAGTAGTTAAAAAATGTTATTATATAAACAGATTTCTTATCAATTTTTTTTCTCAAATTATTTTACCAAATAGACACAAAGGTTGTGAGACTCATAAATCTAACCTATAGTTATTAATATGAGCTTCACTACTTTTGATTTAGTAGATTTAAACAATTTTAATTGTATAAAGAATATTTTGGTTTTTGGTTTTTCTATGTAATTTCAAGAAATTAAAATTATTAGATTATTGTTTGGGAAAATTATGGATAAATCCCAAAGTTTTTGTTTTCTTTGAAATGTGACATTTTTAATGATATTAAATTTGTTAATCAGAATTAAAAGTTTTAACAGAAGCTATAAAAATAAAAGGGAAAAAAAAATAAAAAAATAAAACTACAATTGACCTACTTCCGTTTCTTTGTAAAAAAAATAGGAAAATTTTATTATACGCACAAGCTCGAGATTTTTGGGCCCCAAGTCAATAATTAATTAATAAATATCACTAGATCATTTGGGGTCCTTCATATATATATTTTTTTATTCAAAGAAAAATTTAGCACAGCTAGCAAAAGATTAATTTTTCTTGATGATGCAGATTTATATAAATACCAATAATAACAATTGAGCAAAAGACAAGATAAATATTTAATTAATTGAATAGAAAAAAAAAATTGCCTACCTATGCTGTGCTGTTGCTGCTCTGAATTCTTGAGAAATTCGTTAGTGCTATTGTGTCGCTTCTGTCAAATTTTTGGGAAAATTGAATTAAGAGTTAGGGTTAGGAATTAGATAGGGAGAGAGAATGGGCCTGTTTAATTTTGAATGAGCCTTTTAATTTTTTTAAAGAGTCAATTTATCTTAAGTTAGTCTAGGTCTTTTTTTAATTTTTTTTGACTTAAAAATACCTAATATATTATACTAAACTATAATAGGAGGGGCTCCTTTTTTAGATCTATTTTGAACTACCCTAAGCCATGGCTTGGTGGGCCTATGCCCAAAGCCGGCCCTCTATACACAGCCCTATACCTTATGCATATTTAGGGTTGGTTTGGGATGTTCTAAAAAAGTACACATTTACACAATATTGGTATGCTCACTATGGATATATCTAAAATGGATAGTATATCTAAAATATTATTTCTTTCAATAAATGTGAGATCTTCAACATTACTCACAAGTTTGAAATATGAAACTACATTGGAGCCCAGGAAATTAATGCCGCATAGTTTGGTATTGCTTTTCTTGCTTACTTCTTTAATCAGCGTCACCAAACTTCACATTTTTAGTATCGCTATGCATTGTAGTATTCTTGCTTCTACTACTACTAGCTTGTTTAAATCTCGGGTTGGCCTTCTTTTTTTTTCACATAAATTTTAGATTATGTTTGGATTGTGAATTTGAATAAGAAATTAAAAATATATATATATATAAATAAAATATAATTATATTTTATGATCCAAACACAATTTTAATGTATCTATATGACATCTCAACACTGCCACTATTAGAGCGGTTCGTACCCCTTGGTTGCTCAAACCCCATGAGAAGTGGGAGGTATAGAAAAAGTAGATGAAAATTCTATATCATTTTTGAAATTTATTTTAAGTAGTTAAAAAATGTTATTATATAAACAGATTTCTTATCAATTTTTTTTATCAAATTATTTTACCAAATAGACACAAAGGTTGTGAGACTCATAAATCTAACATATAGTTATTAATATGAGCTTCACTACCTTTGATTGAGTAGATTTAAACAATTTTAATTTTAATTGTATAAAGAATATTTTGGTTTTTGGTTTTTCTATTTAATTTCAAGAAATTAAAATTTTTAGATTATTGTTTGGGAAAATTATGGATAAATCCCAAAGTTTTTGTTTTCTTTGAAATGTGACATTTTTAATGATATTAAATTTGTTAATCAGAATTAAAAGTTTTAATAGAAGCTATAAAAATAAAAGGGGAAAAAAAAAAAAAAAAACTACAATTGACCTACTTCCGTTTCTTTGTAAAAAAAATAGAAAATTTTTATTATACACACAAGCTTGAGATTTTCGGGACCCCAAGCCAATAATCAATTAATAAATATCATTAAATCATTTGGGGCCCTTCATATATATATATATATATATATTTTTTTTTCATTCAAAGAAAAATTTAGCACAGCTAGTAAAAGATTAATTTTTCTTGATGATGCAGATTTATATAAATACCAATAATAGCAATTGAGCAAAAGACAAGATAAATATTTAATTAATTGAATAGAAAAAAAAAAAAAAAACCCTACCTGTGCCGTGCTGTGCTGCTGCTCTGAATTCTTAAGAAATTCGTTAGTGCTCTATTGTGTCACTTCTGTCAAATTTTTGGGAAAATTGAATTAAGAGTTAAGGTTAAGAATTAGATAGGGAGAGACAATGAGCTTTTTTAATTTTGAATGGACCTTTTAATTTTTTTAAAGAGTCAATTTATTTTAAGTTAGTCTGGGTCTTTTTTAAATTTTTTTTGGCTTAAAAATACCTAATATATTATACTAAACTATAATAGAAAGGGCTTCTTTTTTGGATCTATTTTGATCGACCCTAAGCCATGGCTTGATGGGCCTATGCCCAGGGCTGGCCCTCTATATACAGCCCTATACCATTTGCATATTTAGTTATGCCATTTTCTTTTTTAATTATGACTAACTTTCTTCTTTAGTTATGACTTTTTTTTGCTTATGACTTTTTATTTTGAGATTTTGGTTATGGCTTTTTTTAAATTTTTTTTTTTAATTATGACTCAGAAAGTATAAAATTATGTCATTTTTTTATATAGTTATAAGGTGCATATGGTCTTTTCTATAATCTTTGAGGGGTGTGTACCATAGTCTTTTCCAAAAAAATAGAGTTAACCACATAAAAGTCTTATTTACAAATGTTATGGTAGCTCACATCCTATCTAAGATTTTTTAATCCAATAATCTTATTTAGTAAAACTGAGAATATTATCAATTTTTTTTCAATTTTTAAAATTAGGAACATTATCAATTTTGCATAGTGATGTTCCAGATACTTGTTTCACTAATTGATAAAAAAAAATAAAGTATGAGATTAAACATTTTTGCCTTTTTACTTATTGGTTTGATTCAACTATCTAATAAAATCGACAAAATTATCATTTTTTTCAGTTTTAAATTGAAAACATTATCAGTTTTTTCATTTTTTATTTTTATTTTTTCAATTTTGCACATCAATGTTCCATCATCATGCTCTTTTATAGACACAAAATTTTCATTTTTGCACAAAAAAATAATTGAATTTTTTCAAAAAAACATCTCAATGAGTTTGGTTTTAGTTTTCTGAAAATTGAGTTTTTTTTTGTTTTTCGTATTTTTTTTGTTTTTAATGAATATTTTTAAAATTTTAAGCATTTTTTATTTTTATTTTTTTAGATACACCTTACTTAGATGTATCTAAATAGTAAAATATTTGTGAAAAAATATTTTTAAAAATTAATAAATACACAAAAATATGAAAAATATACTATTTTTTATTTTAGTATTTAGTGTATTTTTTTAAAAAAAATTTCACAAATATTATACTTTTTAAGTATATTTATGTTAGGTGTGTCTAAAAATTAAATTTTTTTTTTGCTTAAAATAGTAAAAAAATTTATTGAAAACAATAAAATACGAAAAATAAAAAAGTAGAATTTTTTGAAAACTGTTTTATGAAAATCAAAACTAAACAAGCTTATTTTTTTTTTTTTTTGCACATAACTTTTTTTTTTTTTTTTTTTTATCATTATCAAGATTAAGCATAAATACAACAAAGTCAGTTAAATTCTGACAAGAATATACTCAAATTGCTCTCTAAAAAAACAAAATACTTACAACATTTTTTTTGATAAATTATGGATACACTTTCTGAGATTTGTTTAAATTACAAATTATCCTTTGTGGTTCTAAAAATTATATCACGCTCTTTGAAGTTTCGAATTTCATAACAAATGACTCTTTTTATTAATAAATCATAAAGTCAATTAATAATTTTAGTAATTTTATTATTATATAGAAGAGCTGTTACTAATTTTATTCTTCAGTTAATTCTGTTAAATAAAAAATTATGACAAGGAGATATTCATAATTTTTTAAATCACAATTTGTATTTTAAGTAAATTTCAGAGGGTGTATTTATAATTTATTATTATTATTATTTTGGATAAATTACAAACATACTCCTGAGATTTACTTAAATTACAAATTATCCCTTGTGGTTCTAGAAATTACATTATGCCCCATAAGGTTTCTAATTTCATAAAAAATATGTCTTTTTATTAATAAATCATCAAGGTAATTACCAGTTTTTAATAATGTTAAAATTTTATTTAAATTAATAATTCAGATAATTTTATTATTGTATAGGTGAATAGTTAAAAATTTAACTTCTTCAATTAACTCGGTTAAATAAAAAATTCTGACAGAAAAATATTTATAATTTTTCAAACTATAGAAGGCAATTCATATTTTAAATAAATTTTAAGAGTGTATTTGTAATTTATCCTATTATTTTTTATGATGAAGATAGAGAAGGAAAATTAGGAAGCGATGGGTCAATCAAGAAAACCTGTGTTTCGCGCCCACACCACATTCCGAATTAGGGCTGAGCAAAGAATCCGTGAAATCCGTAATCCGATCCAGTCCAGTCCAATCCGATAGGTTTGGATTGGTTTTTTGAATCCGCGGTTCGGTTCCGGATTGAAGAATTAAAAATCCGTAGTCCACGGATTGGTTCCGGATTAAACTCCACGGTTTCGGATTGGAACCGATCCGGACCGTATGCAAATAATCTATATTTTTATTATACATCATCTCCCATAGTATCGTCTCTTATTATATATAAAATCTAAACTCAAACCTAAAACTGTATAATATGTTCTTTTATTACTTTTGTTTGTTAGTTTTTAGTTTTAGTTTGTCATGGTCTAAATACTTATGGTGAAATCAGTTTTCTTATAGTTGTTTAAATTCTAGAACAGTATGTCACTATTATAGAAAAACATGTTGCTATTGTGGAACTAATATAACGCTATGTTTATATTTTTATGAAATTAAAGTGTTATATATATATATATATTTTTGTTATTTAATTATGTGAATCCGTGGTCCTAAACCGATCAAATCCGTATTTAAATGGATTGGTTCGGATTGGTTCCATGATTTAAACGGATTGGATTGGTTCCAATTTTTCAGGAACCGTAAATAACGGATTGGTCCTGGTTTTACCCCAATCCGGTCCAATCCGGACCATGCTCACCCCTATTCCGAATGCCTTCGAGAACAGAACACACAACCAACAACATTTTTCGAATGCGGAATCTGGTGGAGACCCATCTTGTGGTCTTTACCATCTCAAGGCCTTTGACCACAAGATGAGAGATAAGGGAAGAACATGCACACTTATGCCAAGGGTACAAATTTTCTAGAATATCTTCCCTGAATTTTTTTGAATAAAATTCAGTGAAAAAACTAATACATCAAAAATACTATTTTTATATAGTTTCATTTTTTGGAAAATAAAAATATTTTTTAGTGGTTATTTTTATCATTTAAAAAAAATATATATTATTATCAAATTAAACCAAAAAAAAAAAAGAAGAAGAAGAAGAAAAAAATTTTACCAAAAAATTGCTGAGAATATGTGTGGAGATTTATTTTAAATGTAGGGCTTACCATTAAGAATTGAATTTAGACCATTTGCACTTATCTCTGATTTCTTAACTACAACTTCTACTTCTACATCAAACATTAGTTGAAAAATAAAAATAAAAATTTAAATAACTGATTATCTAAAAGATAGAAAAAGAGTGCTTCTATTTCAACTTGAGAAAAGTATTCCATACGTGATGATATTGCACTAACAATTTTGTTTTTTTGTTTTTTGTGATCGGCAAAAATCATATATTAATTGTTTTATTTGCTCTGTGGGAGTTGAATTCTAACCTCTCCTTTACAAGCACTCAACGTTACGTTTGAACAATAGATTTGGATTAAAAATTTGAAAAGAGAAAAAGAAATGAAAAAAAAAAATTTTGCTTATATTTTATTCACATTTATTGCTCTTTCCTTTTTTAAAGTCTTAATTAAATTAATGATCTAAATACAATTTCAGGTTACTTTCATAGCACTAAATTACAAGGCCATGGCACCCCATTAACAAAGAAGGATTCATGGCCAAGGCCAACAACTCTTGATGAGGTTCATCATGTTCTATGCAGGCAGGCCACCTTGCTGGATGACAAACAATATACATATATATATATATATATATATGAAAATTACAATGCCTTTCTCTTGTTGTTGTTGAAATTGTTGGAAAAAAAAAAGGTTTATTATAGGCATATTTTTGAGCCCAAGTTGAGTGGGCCTCAAACGTCTTTTGGGGTGGGTCCGAAGAGGTGAAGTGTTCCTTGCCGCGTGGCAAGTCACACGGTGAAGACGGAACGTCTAAACCATTTATGAGTGAATGGGAAGTTGACGTCGTTTTCGGGTCTAACATTAATTTTTATTTAGATAAAATTCTTTTGAATTTTTCAATAAAATTATTGTGAGAATTTTATTTAAATATAAAATTATTTTTGGTTTCCTTAAAATAATTAAACTATTTAAATAGTTTAATAAGAATATTGTTTGAATAATGTGTTCATTGTACCAGGGGTACATTTTTCAATAAGTTTGAAAATCTGTTTGAATAACTATGTTCAAAAGTGCAACGGATACTTTTTCAAAAAAGTTTGAAAAACTCTTTCTAGCAACAGTCAGATCCTATTTCAAACTATACCTATTTCAGAAATGGATTTCTATAGCACCTGTTGACAATTTTTCATACTTGTTCGAACTGAAGTTGCCTATATATATTAATCCATTTCTGCAGTCCGGATCATGGAAAAAATCAGTCTTAATATTGACTTTGGTTGTCCAAAATTCTGCATTTTTTCATTATCCTTCATATTAGTTTTAGTATAAATTTCAGAGAGTTAGAACACAGGTTTGGTTCGCCGAACAAATTGTTTGGAGTACTACTACAATTTGTGAAGATCATTGTATCCTGGAAGATAGACGCCACTCAACCGTAAGTACCATAGCGAGGCGAATCTGTCTTAAGGACAGAGTGTCACACACTCGATTTGGTCTTAAATTTTTTATTCGGTTCAACGAAATAAATTCGGTATGTTATTTATTTATTTTGTTTGAATTATTTCAAGTTATTTTATTTACACAGAAGATTGTTCCAACAATCTTAAGACAGATTCGAATTATTCTGTTTACAGAATTTTTCGTTTGTTTTCTTTTTTTCATTCTTCGTAAATAATTTCGAAAGAAAATTATTTTCTATAGATTTACAAAATAATATTCTAGTTGGAAAAACAAATAGTGATTATATGCTATTTGACAGATAGTAGTAATATACTGTCTCTTTTCTTTGACAACAACTAGTAGTACGATACTGGTGTCATTAACAATTCAGAATATATTTTTGTGGAATTTTTTCAAAAATTAATTTTGGGTTTTAGAAATTATTTTCTGAGTTTTCATTAATTAAAATTCTGTTTTCAGTATTTTAATTATTGGAGTGTAACAAGAGATTTAAGTTTCTGTGTGAAATTAATTTGGTTAAATAAAATTTTATTTTTCCAAATTAATTTAAAAAAAAAAGTTATATTTTTAATTCTTTTATTTACAGAATTTAATTTCTTGTGTGGATTTAATTTGGTTAAATAAAATTTTATTTTATTTTCAAATTAATTGAAAAATATAAGTTATATTATTATTTCTTTTATTTTACAGAATTTAATTTTCTGTGTGGAATTAATTTGTTTAAATAAAATTTTATTTTATTTTCAAATTAATTGGAAAATAAAAGTTACATTCTTGTTTCTTTTATTTTTACAGAATTTAAATTCTGTGTTTTTTGGTTTTAATTTTCTATGTAGTATTAAATTCTAATTATAATTGTGGTTTATAATTTAGAATTTATGGCTACTAAAACTGGTCAAACTAATGTTCAAACCAGTACTGGTATGGAGATTACCATCACACCAACCCCTCCTTATGTTGGGACTGTGCCAGTGAATCATGGTGGAAAACCAGAGAAGTTCTTAGGAATTGTTTTTAAAAGATGGCAGAAGAGAATGCTATCTAAAGGAGGAGAAACTAAGAATTACAAGTTTAATGGCATGTGTTACATTTGTAACAAAGAGGAACATCGGGCCAAAGATTGCCATTACAAACGTAAAGGCAAAGGAAGAAAAAGTAAGAAGGTTACTAAAGCCGATATAACCGAAATGGATATAATTTCCAATGGTGTAGATGTCATAAATCTTTCTACAGTTGTTTCCGAGGCAAATCTTGTCGGAAATCCTAAAGAATGGTGGGTGGATACTGGTGCTACTTGCCATATTTGTGCTGACAAAAAGATGTTCACATCTTACTCTACAGTGGACAATGGTGAACAACTTTTTATAGGCAACTCTTCAACTTCCAAAGTTGAAGGACAAGGAAAGATTGTTCTCAAGATGACATCAGGAAAGGAACTCACTCTTAACAATGTGCTGCATGTACCGGACATTCGCAAGAATTTTGTTTCCGGATCTTTGTTGAGTAAGAATGGGTTTAGGCTAGTATTTGAGAGTGATAAATTTGTAATTACTAAGAATGGGATGTATGTAGGAAAATGTTACATGTCTGATGGCCTTTTCAAGTTAAATGTAATGACCGTTGTACCCTCAGTTATTAATAATACTACATCTTCTTCTTACTTGCTTGAGTCTTCAAATTTATGGCATGGTAGACCAGGACATGTTAATTATGGATCTTTGCGTAGATTAATTAATATGGAATGTTTACCTAATTTGACATTGATTCAAATCATAAATGTGAAATTTGTGTTGAGGCAAAATTATCTAAAACTCCTTTTCATTCAATTGAAAGAAGTACGGAATCACTTGAATTAATTCATAGTGACATTTGTGATTTTAAATCAATTCAAACCAGAGGTGGGAAAAAGTATGTAATCACTTTTATAGATGACTATACTAGATATAGTTATATTTATTTAATTCGAACCATGGATGAAGCTTTGGAAACTTTCATTCAATATAAGAATGAAGTTGAAAATCAACTTGGAAAGAAAATCAAGAAACTTAGAAGTGATAGAGGTGGTGAATATGAATCACCTTTTGGTGAATTTTGTAAAGAACATGGAATAATTCATCAAACCACCGCTCCTTACTCACCTCAGCAAAATGGAATTGCTGAAAGGAAAAATAGGACTTTAAAAGAAATGATGAATGCCATGTTAATCAGTTCTGGATTACCTCAGAACTTGTGGGGGAAGCAATACTTTCTGCTAATTATATTTTAAATAAAGTACCCGAAAGAAAGTGAATCAAACACCTTATGAAATGTGGCATGGTAGAGTACCATCCTACAAATACTTAAAAGTGTGGGGGTGTTTGGCTAAAGTGGCTATTCCTAGTCCTAAAAAGACTAAGATAGGTCCTAAGACCATTGATTGCATTTTCATTGGTTATGCTAAGAATAGTAGTGCATATCGGTTTTTGATTCATAAATCAGAACATATCGAAATGCATGTAAATACTATTATTGAGTCTCGTAATGCATCTTTCTTTGAACATGTATTTCCAAAGAAGATTGGACAAGAGACTAGTACTAATAAAAGATCTTTTGATGCTATCACTAGTCAGGATCAAGAACATGATCAAGAACAAGAGTTAGATCAAAATGAGGAAGAGGAACTTAGGCGTAGTAAACGTGCTAGAACCTCAAAATCTTTTGGTCCAGATTTTCTAACATATTTGTTAGAAAATGAGCCTTTAACTTTTAAAGATGCTATGTCCAGTCCTGAAGCTCCTTTATGGAAAGAAGCTGTCAACAGTGAAGTTGAATCCATCTTGCAAAATCACACTTGGGAATTAGTGGACTTGCCACCAGGTTGTAAACCTCTTGGGTACAAGTGGATTTTCAAAAGAAAATTGAAAGCGGATGGATCAATCGACAAATACAAGGCAAGACTTGTAGTCAAAGGTTTTAGACAAAAAGAAGGTCTAGATTACTTTGACACATACTCACCGGTTACTAGAATAACATCCATTAGAATGCTAATTGCCATTGCATCTCTATACAATCTAGAAATTCATCAAATGGATGTTAAAACCGCTTTCTTAAATGGTGAGTTAAATGAAGAAATTTACATGGAACAACCAGAAGGGTTTTCTGTTCCAGGGAAAGAAAAGAAAGTGTGTAAATTGGTTAAATCATTATATGGTTTAAAACAAGCGCCAAAGCAATGGCATGAGAAATTTGACAAGGCAATGATGTCAAATGGATTTAAAATTAATGAGTGTGACAAATGTGTTTATATTAAAAACACAGATAAGGTTATGTCATTGTATGTCTTTATGTAGATGATATGCTCATCATTGGTAGTAATAATGACATGATTAAAACTACCAAGAAAATGTTGAATAAACATTTTGACATGAAAGACATGGGCATTGCTGATGTAATTCTTGGTATGAAAATTACCAAAACATCAGAAGGTTATACTTTGTCACAATCTCATTACATTGAGAAAATACTTGACAAATTCAGCAAAGATGATGATCATCTTGCTAGAACTCCTGTAGATGTTAATTTGTATCTTTCTAAGAATGTACAGGAAAGTATTTCTCAATTAGAGTATCCCAAATTATTGGAAGCTTAATGTACTTGATGAACTGCACTCGCCCAGATATAGCTTATGCAGTAAGTAAATTAAGTAGATATACGAGTAATCCGGAAGTAGAACACTGGAAACAATTATAAGGGTTCTAAGATATCTCCGATTTACTCGTAACATTGGGCTTAATTATACTAGATATCCAGCAGTACTTGAAGGATACTGTGATGCAAATTGGATATCGGATACTAAAGACTCGAAGTCCACCAGTGGGTATGTCTTTACTCTTGTGGGGTGGCTGTATCTTGGAAATCTTCCAAACAGACTTGTATTGCTAGGTCTACTATGGAATCTGAATTCATAGCTTTAGACAAAGCTGGGGAAGAGGCCGAATGGCTTCGCCACTTCCTTGAAGATATTCCAATATGGCCAAAACCGATGCCTGCTATATGCATACATTGTGATAGTCAATCAGCTATAGGTAGAGCACAGAGTCATATGTATAACGGTAAGTCACGACACATTCGTCGTCGACATAACACCGTGAGACAACTACTCTCTAATGGAATTATTTCCATAGAATATGTTAAGTCTAAAGACAACATAGCGGATCCACTAACCAAAGGGTTAGCAAGAGAGTTAGTTGAGAATTCATCGAGGGGAATGGGACTTAAGCCTATTAAATAAGAGTTACCACAACGGCAACCCAACCTAGTTGACTGGAGATCCCAAGATCTAGGTTCAAAGGGACAACCGAGTTGTGAATGACTCAGAAGGATCACTGGGGAGTCTAACTCTTACCCATTTCTTTGATGAAATAGTGATGTCTGCAGCGTTTTAGGTTAATTAAACTTTTAATGATTTTTATATCTAGGTAAACCTAGTGGAGTATGGCAGGATACTCTTCATAAGAATCACCTATGTGAGTGTGAACTGGGCCAGTTCTGTGAGATTTGTGAAGGGCTACAATTCTCTAGAGCACTCATGAAGACCAGGTTGTTCAGGGCCAAAATGAACACAATAGTGAGAACTAAACTGTGTCTGGGAATATACTGTGTGAGTTCTATTGTCTTGGTTTACATAAACGGCCGAACAGTTCAAGACATCATGTTCACTGGTTAGCTAGTAAATCCGATAGTGTCTCACAAGGGAAGGTTCAAAGCCAAAAGCTACCTACCCTTTGCAGAATATTTCCAATTTCTGTACTCTCTATATTAGATCATGTTGTTGCATTTTCTCTCCGTCAAATTCTATTCATGTGGGGGATTGTTGGAAAAAAAAAATGGTTTATTATAGGCATATTTTTGAGCCCAAGTTGAGTGGGCCTCAAACGTCTTTTGGGGTGGATCTGAAGAGGTGAAGTGTTCCTTGCCGCGTGGCAAGTCACACGGTGAAGACGGAACGTCTAAACCATTTATGAGTGAATGGGAAGTTGATGTCGTTTTCGGGTCTAACATTAATTTTTATTTAGATAAAATTCTTTTGAATTTTTTCAATAAAATTATTGTGAGAATTTTATTTAAATATAAAATTATTTTTGGTTTCCTTAAAATAATTAAACTATTTAAATAGTTTAATAAGAATATTGTTTGAATAATGTGTTCATTGTACCAGGGATACATTTTTCAATAAGTTTGAAAATCTGTTTGAATAATTATGTTCAAAAGTGCAACGGATACTTTTTCAAAAAAGTTTGAAAAACTCTTTCTAGCAACAGTCAGATCCTATTTCAAACTATACCTGTTCGGATTTCTATAGCACCTGTTGACAATTTTTCATACTTGTTCGGACTGTTCAATACAGTCATGAAGTTGCCTATATATATTAATCCATTTCTGCAATCCGGATCATGGAAAAAATCAGTCTTAATATTGTCTTTGGTTGTCCAAAATTCTGTATTTTTTCATTATCCTTCATATTAGTTTTAGTATAAATTTCAGAGAGTTAGAACACAGGTTTGGTTCGCCGAACAAATTGTTTGGAGTACTACTACAATTTGTGAAGATCATTGTATCCTGGGAGATAGACGCCACTCAACCGTAAGTACCATAGCGAGGCGAATCTGTCTTAAGGACAGAGTGTCACACACTCGACTTGGTCTTAAATTTTTTATTCGGTTCAACGAAATAAATTCGGTATGTTATTTATTTATTTTGTTTGAATTATTTCAAGTTATTTTATTTACACAGAAGATTGTTCCAACAGAAATTTGATTTAGGCATTCACCACCTAGTAAAAGAGGTCAAGATTGAAAGAATGAGTTTTTTTTTTTTTTATATATTTTTTTAAAATTGTGAATCTACCTCAGCATATTGTGAGTCGTTACTTATTTTGAGTATTTTGATTGCAGCCTCATTTGATCCAACTTTTGACAATTTAAAAATTCATAGTATAAATGTAGAAATTTAAAAATCCCTTCCAATTTTTTAATAATCAAATTTTTTGCCATTTTATTTAACTATTTTCCTTATAAGCTATATGTTGGTGATAATTACAAATAAAACACCAAATAAAACACTAGAAAATACAAATAATAAAAATTACAATAACTATTGAAAGGGCTGAGGCGCGGGAAATTCGCTCTCTTTAAGGAGATTCAAGCCCTCTGCGGTTAGGCAAAGCCTCACATCGGTGTAGCAGAAAAAACCTTAACTTATCTCCCTAGAATACAACAGCCCAACTAAGTCGTATGGTTCACTAATACTGCACAATTGGTTGAACCCAAAATTTCATCACATACACCCTTTATTTCTTTGCTTGATAATCTCACACAAAAATAATAAAACCACAAAACCTTCTATTTTCCAAGATAAGAGGTTAGCTCAATTTATAGGAGAAGAAACTTGGTGGGCAAGTTTCATGGAGGAGAAGAAAACTTGGTGCAAAAGAAAAGGAAAAAAAAAAAAAAGTTACTTGGAGAAAAAGAAAAGAAAATTTTAAGGGAAAGAAAAGAAAACTTAGAGAGAAAGAAAAGTAGTTTGGAGAACAAGTTGCTTGAAACCCAAGCAAACAATATAATCTATAACACATTATAATATTAAAATATCTGCTAACATTTTCCTACCTATTTTAATATTATAGGTAACAAAATCTGAGATTATTAGGCAAATAAGGATATTATGCATCATGGTAGGTGTGCTCTATATTGAACCTCCATTAGTGAAACAATAATATCTACTCCAGAGTTAATAGTATGCTCAGCATTGAACTGTGATCGCTTAAGGGAAATAAATAATTATTGTACACACATAATATTCCAAGTATTCATATAAGCTTTAATAGCCATTACATTACGGCCTCGTGCGATCCCAGGATTGATGAGTGTGTTTGAGAATTAGGCCAAATCTCATAAGTAGCAACCCCACTACCACACTTACATAGGTGAATTTTGTTAAGGGTGCTTTTATAACTATGACACTCCACTCAATAAGAGCTACAGAAATTCATTAAGAGTCTTTTTAATAACTTAACCTTTACAACGTTACAGGATAAATGCACTTACATTATAGGGATGGGTAAAAATTAATTTAGTGCATTTCTCACGACCATCATGTTGGAAAAATATGAATTTAAATTTACTCCAATGGTTGTGTCTCTTGAGATGGAAGGGTGTGTCATTTTGAAGGATCACAACATTTCTGAAGAGTCACATAGAAGTCTATATATTCCATCTCCCTCACTTCAATTTGGTTAGTGAATTGTCATTTTCTTCTTCACTTTGCATTATTCTTCATATTTTATGAGTCTAATTTTCCTATTAAGAGAGTACATGCACAACGAAGTTCGCTAGGCTTGCAATAGGAGTGTTGCTAGTGCAAGACATTGATCGTTGTATCCTGGGAGATAGACATCCATTGAATCCTAAGCACCGGTGGGAGGATGAATCTGTCTTAAGGAAAGAGTGTCACATACTTGACTCGATCAGGTTTTTATCTTTTTATGTACTGTAAGTTTTATCACGTTATTATGTTGATATATTTCAGTTTTTGATTTTGCCCAAAAAGCATTTATATATTTTTAAATTATATTTTCCTTATAGTTTGGTACTATTTTTTCAAACAATCTTAAAACAGAATCTTCCATGTTTATGGTTTTTGGGAAAATATAGTTTTGTGTATCAGGAACTGTTGTTAAACAGATCTAAGTTCTTTGAATGCTGGTAAAAAAAAAAAAAAAAAAATTTAGACTGGAATTTTTATTTAACAACCAATCACAATTTTCAAATTATAATAACTGTTTTATGGTTTCAAGAGTTGTGACTTTTGTGGAGTACTTTTGTTTTGTTATAGGCAGTTTGTAATGTTCTTTAAGACAAATCTCAAGTTGATTCTTATAACCAGATCTGTTTTGATAGATTTGTTTGATTGGTTTTTGGTTGTAAGTTTATACAGCTTTTTCCAATTCTATGTTATATCAAAATCTGATAGTGTAATTATTAATAGATTTTTAGGCTTCCATTTCTGTTAGTGTTTGATTTTAGTTTTTTGTTACATGTTTACGTGTTTCGAATTTAATAATTAGAACCATATGCGATATTCTAATTTGAATAAGTTAAGACAAAAAATTTTTTGTTTTTTGTTTTTTCTGATTTTGGTTTAAATCAAATTGTTACTATACGTTTGATAAACAGTCTTGCTTTTATGAAACTTTTGTTTGAAACAAAATTTTGTTTAAACAAAATCAGTTTTGTTATTTATTGATCTCATTCTAGAGTCAATAAAGAAATAGATTCAACCTTGTATATGTATAAATATATGCACTATATTCTTGTTATTAGAGTTCTGTTTTTTACAAAGAAATATAAGAAATTATGTTTTAGAAGTTTCTACAATTAACTGGTTTGTATTGTTCAGGCATAATAGTTGTACAAACCTTTTATTGTTAAAAAAAAAAAAAAAAAATTTGCATTGTTTGATTTGTGCACAGCAAATGGTGTAAATAAATGATATAATCCTCATGGTTTATACATGCCGATTTGGATTTGATTTGTTTTTTCAGATTTATGGTATATAACATAAATATGTTTATGTTTTCTGAGGAAATTTTACTCCATATATGTGTAAAGTTGGTGGGTTTGGTTTGCAGTGTTTTCTCGGCCAAACGGTTCCCTTGTCGGAGAAGACATTTGGAACGTTGTCTTTGTGTGTGTTTGTTCTATTTTCTATTTATGATACTTGGGTCTATTAATTTGGTCTATTAATGGGCTTTTAATATGTTTGACTTGAACTGATTTAAAAGGCCCAAATTTTTGTTGGGGTCACTTGTTTCATTCATTGATTTACGTCTTTTGACAAGTCCAATGATTTTAACCCAACATCTATTTTTACTTATTTGAGTTGGGCCTTTACATTTTATAATAATATGGTTTACGGATAAGGGCCAAGTTTTTGTTCTTTAATAAAGGGCTAAATCGTATTCGGAATCTAACAAATCCATTTAATGGATAAAGGATGAGACAATTAAAAAAAAAAAACAAATTGAAGTCAGTTGCCCCCACAGCGATGATATACACCTCTTCTTTGTTTCATCATATGTTGCTGACATTTTCGGATCAATCATATAGCACATGTCAATGGAAAATTTAATCATGGTGTTGAGGTTTCAACAAGAGGAACAATTTATTTTACGTTACATTCAAGTTTTGAAATATAGTTTTAACCATTTGGTTTTTGGTTTTTTAAATTTAAAACCAAGTGCATGGTTTATTGATGTCATTTACCTGAGGGTGTGTTAATTTGGAATGAATTTTCTGACATCATGGTGCCATATTTTATTTTATTTTTAAATATTATGTGATATGTGTTATTTTTTGACTGATTTAATTTCAGTGCTATATATGGGATTTAATTAGAGTTTATTTAAAAGTTTGTGAACTTTTAATTAAATTGTGGTGGTGCTACTACCAATGGATTTCTTTTGAAATATTATATAAGCAATCATTAACACTGAAAAATTTAAACATGCTATTTTAAATAATGGTGTTGTTCCATTTAAATTGAAAATAGATTGAGGAATCTTTTTTGTTGATTATTATTTGTTAATAATCAATTGAAAGTTATTTTAAAAGTAACTTTGAATTTTTGTGAGATAGGATGTCTTTAGTCTTTATTTCACTTGTGTGGAAGACTTGGTTTAACCATGAATCATGTTCTTAATGTGGAAGTTTATCTTTTGAATTAGAAGAGATAATTCCATTTTTGTCTCAAATATTTTTGAATGAGTTATTATTTGTGACAGTAACACTTGTCTAGAAATAAATCATGTTGTTTGTGCTAATTTATGTATTATCACAAATGGGGGGGAGAGAGATTAATTAGACAATTATGATTAGGGTTTGGTTATGGTGTGCAACTTACACCTTACACTTTATACCTTACACTTACACCTTACACTTACACCTTTTGTGAAAAATTAAACCTTACACTTACACCTTTTTTGAGGTTGCACACCATATGCAACCCACTTACACCTTACACCTTACATTTACACCTTACACTTACACCTTATACTTATACTTACACCTTACACTTACACTTTTTGTGTAAGTGGCACATGGTGTGCACTTGCACACTTAAGAAAACTCCTTATGATTATGTTTGATTTGTTAATCTTGTCCATGTCTACATATGTTGTAGAGTTGACAATTTATGATATCATTAATATCAATTTGGTATGTGGTGTATTATAAATGGATGTCAATTATTTATCAAAGTATTGATAAAAATGTGAACTTATATGTTTTGACATAAGAGGAATTCTAATTATTCTTTGGAATAATGACTAAAATTGGTATGGTCACTAATAACTCTGTAATGAAATATTATATGAGTTTAAAAAAAAAAAATATTTCATGGATGAAAGCCACTTTGATAATTGTCGACATAGTTAACAATACTAGATAAGACAAATAAGATGTAAATATATTTATACAGTGATATTTATATTTCATTTTGAGATTGGAATTAAGGGTTGCAGTAAACAAAAAGAAATTAATCATGGTTAAAGAAATATCATTTGACAAAGTGTTGTGGCCACAACCGGTATTAGTCATTTCTTCTTTGTACTGCAAAAGCAAGTTATGAAGTCTAATTGTATTTTAGACAAATTAGTATTGTGATTATATTCACAAAGCAATTTACATCTTGTTATTTAGTTTAAGCACGCAAATTAATGATATATTTTGATTTATTTCAGAATTGTGGGGGTGCATTAATATTTGTGTGTAATTATACACCAGCAAGAGAAATTAAGTTTCCTTGGAATGCTTAAAATGTGAGGTGCTTGGAAAATTTTACCAAAGTAACGGTTTCGATTGTAGGTCCACAAAGAATCTCAATTCTTTTTATAGGTCAAAGTTGGAGTAGAAGCAAATATGGTTTCATTTACTCTTAAGGAACACCTCTATGTTTAATATTTAAATTTGAAAATATGAGTGACATAGAGTAACGGTAAGTCTCGATATAATCCAAGACTTAATACCGTAAGACATTTGCTTTCAGTTGTGCATATTGTCTAAGGATAATATAGTGGATCCACGAACTACTCAATGATATATAACTGACAAGGTCAAACGGAAAAATAGTGGCCGCTAAACAAAAGTTTGACCAGAAAGCAAATGAGGGAAAGTTCATCAAGGGGAATGTGATTAAAGCCTATTACATCAGAGTCATCATAATGGTAACCCTACTTAGATGACTGGAGATCCCAAGAACTAAAGGAGTCTAACTTCTATCCATTCCTATGATGAGAGTGATATCTGCAACATGTGTTGTATGTAGGGGACTTAGGGTAAGCTATGCTTTTAATGATCACTTATATCTTGAAAACCCTAGAGGGGTCTCTTTCAATAGGAGTATTTAAGAGACTCAAAATAAGGATCACCTATATGAGTGTGAAGGGGCCGCTTCTATGAGAATTGATAAGGCTAAATTTTCTAAAGCACTCATGAAACACCAGGACTTGCCCAAGGCCAAAACGGACACAACCGTGAGAACTAAACTGTGTTTGGAGATATTCTGTGTGAATTCTATTGTCTTGGCTTACACAAACGGCTGAACAGTTTACGTCCACTGATTAGCTAGTAAGTCCGATAGGCTTTCACTAGGGAAGGTTCAAAGCCGAAAGCTACCTATCCCGATGCAGGATATTTCCTTAATGTACTCTCTCTTTGTCTGCATGTTGTTGCATGTCATTTCCGTAAATTTTATTCATGTGGGGGATTGTTGGAAAAATATGAATTTAAATTTACTCCAATGGTTGTGTCTCTTGAGATGGAAGGGTGTGTCCTTTTGAAGGATCACAACCTTTCTGAAGAGTCACATAGAAGTCTATATATTCCATCTCCCTCACTTCAATTTGGTTAGTGAATTGTCATTTTCTTCTTCACTTTGCATTATTCTTTACATTTTCTGAGTCTAATTTTCCTATTAAGAGAGTACATGCACAACGAAGTTCGCTAGGCTTGCAATATGAGTGTTGCTAGTGCAAGACATTGATCGTTGTATCCTGGGAGATAGACATCCATTGAATCCTAAGCACCTGTGGGAGGACGAATCTGTCTTAAGGAAAGAGTGTCACAAACTCGACTCGATCAGGGTTTATCCTTTTATGTACTGTAAGTTTTATCACGTTATTATGTTGATATATTTCAGTTTTTGGTTTTGCCCAAAAAGCATTTATATATTTTTAAATTATATTTTCCTTATAGTTTGGTACTATTTTTTCTAACACATCATAGATCGTTCTTCTCATTGAACCCATTTACAGGATCTCTGGTCTTTGGGTTGAGTATCCTCATATATGGCTCCTGTTATATTCAATGGGTTTCAACCCTATCCTCCTCGATGTATTCCAGACTCTATCTCTTGCTAAGGCCTTAGTTAATAGATTTGCAAGATTATTACCAGATTTAATATAATCCACATTTATGATGCCATTATTCATATAAGATTTCACAGTACTGTGTTTTCTTCTGATAGGTCTAGATTTGCCGTTATAATAATGGTTATTAACTCGACCAATTGCTACAGTGTTATCACAATGAATCAATATAGGTGGAATCGATTTTTTCCAACAAGAGATTTCATTTAACAAATCTCTCAACCAATTTGTTTCTTCACTACCTGTGGCTAAAGCAATAAGCTCAACCTCCGTTGTTGAATTAGCAATAATGGTTTGTTTTTTCGATTTTCAACTTATAGCACCACCTCCCAAGGTAAATAAGTAACCAGTGGTTGATAGTGAATCACTTGACAAGGTATTCCAATCGGCATCATTCTAACCTTCAAGTACTGCAGGATACTTATTATAAAACAAGCCATATTTTATGGTACCAGATAAATATTCCATAATCCACTCAATGGCTAGCCAGTGATCACTGCCAGGCTTGTTAGTAAACCTGCTAAGTATTCCAACTGCATAGGCAATGTCAGGTCTAGTACAGTTAGTCGCATAACACAAGCTATCAATCATACTAGCATATTCCTTTTGATTAATTACATTCTCATCATTTTTAACAGGAAATAAACACACATGAGGATCAAAAGGAGTAAAAACAAGCTTGCACTTATAACAATTATATTTTCTCAAAATTTTCTCAACATAATGTGACTGATCAAGAAATATACCATCACAGGTTTTGGTAATTTTAATTCCCAAAATATAATTAACCTCACCAAGATCTTTCATATCAAAATGGCCACTAAGCATATTTTTAGTTCCCACGATGATATGTAAATTAGAGCCAAATATAAGTAAATCATCCACATAGAGATTAATAATGACATGTGAATTTTCTTCAGATTTATAGTAGATGCATTTATCACATTTATTAGTTTTATAGCCATTCTCAATCATGCAGGAATTAAATTTCTCATGCCACTATTTAGGGGTTTGTTTTAAGCCATATAGGGATTTAACTAGTTTGCACACTTTGCTTTGTTGACCGGGTTCCACAAAACCCTCAAGTAGATCCATATAAATTTCTTCATTCAGGTCTCTATTTAAAAATGTTGTTTTAACATCCATTTGATGAATTTTTAGATCATGAATAGTAGCCGTTAGAATTAATAATCTAATGGATGTAACTCTGGTAACCGGAGAAAATGTATCAAAAAAGTCAAGATCTACTTGTTGTTTAAAACCTTTTGCAACAAGCATTGCTTTATATTTATCAATAGTTCCATCTGATTTAAGTTTTTACTTCAAAACCCATTTACAGCCAATAGTTTTACATCCTGGTGGTAAATCTACTAATACTCAAGTTTTATTGGATAATAATGATTCAATCTCATCATTTGTAGTCTTGTTCCAAAAAATAGAGTCAGGAGATGCCAAAGATTCTTATAAAGTTAATGGAGTTTCCTCCACATTAAAAACATGATAACCAGGGCCAAAATCTTTTTCTAATTTGGCTCTTTTACTCCTTCTAGGTTCAAAAACTACAGTTTCTTAGTTTTGTAAAAGAGGAATAGAGGAACCGGTTTCAGATAAAATATTTTCTTGATAATTTTGACCCCACCATTTTTAAATTTAAAAGGAAAATTTTCTTCATGAAAAATTACATCACCTGATTCAAAAATTATTTTATTTTCAATATCAAAAAATGTATAGGTTGTACTATTTGTTGCATATCCAAGAAAAGCACAAGTGGCAGCTTTCACACCTAATTTAGATCTTTTAGGGTCCACAAGTCTAACAAAAGCTAGACAAACCCAAATCCTCAAATATCCCAAATTTTGCTTATGCCCTTTCCACAACTCAAACGGTGTAACTTGTGGTTTTTTATGTGATACTCTATTCATAACATAACATGCAATTAAAATTGCTTCTTCCCACAAATTTGAAGGAACACCTGCTTCAATTAACATATCATTTGTTAAATCAGTTAAAGTTCTATTTTTTTCTTTCTGCTACACCATTAGATATAGGTGAATGTGGTGGAGTAGTTTCATGGATTATTCCCAAAGACTGAGCAAACAAGTTGAATCCAAAAGATTCATACTTTTGGCCTCTATCACTTCTATATCTTTTAATCTTTTTATCGAATTGATTTTCAACTTCAAGAATAATTTCTTTAAATTTTTCAAAAGCATCACTTTTATTTTTCAACAAGTATACATAAGTGTATTTTGAAAAATCATCAATAAAAGTGATAAAATATCTATTTCCACCACGTGTTAAAATTCCTTCAAATTCACATAAGTCAGTGTGAATTAATTCTAGCAATTCAGTATTTCTCACAACACTTTTATATGAGGCTTTTTAGTTATTTTTGCTTGACTGCAAACTTCACATTTCTCAAAATTATTTGTTAGTTTGGGAATTAATCCTAAACTACTCATGACTCTCACATATCGACTATTAATATGACACATACGAGCATGCCAAAAATTCATAGAAGGCAGCATGTAAACAGAAACATGTGCTTTCTTATTCTCAACATTAAATTTAAACATTCCATCACATGCATATCATTTTCCCACAAATATGCCTTTTTTTAGTGATTTTATATTGGTCGGATTCAATAGTCTGCTTGAAACCAGTTTTGTTGAGCAAATAACTCGACATCAAATTTTTCCTTATGGACGGTGTGTACAACATATCTTTTAAAATAAGCACACGTCTAGAGATAAATTTCAACTCAATATCTCTACACCCGAGTACCTTGTTTAAACTGGCATAACAGTCATCTCCTCATTAGAATGAATAAAATCTTTGAACCAATCTTTATCATAGCAGACATGCCTATTGGCACCAGAGTCTGCCCGCCACCCTTACATAGATTGAACTATAAAAATATCTGTAATCATAGCCACAAATGGTTCCTCGGTAACATTAGCCAGTGGTTGAGACTGTTGTTTTCGAAATTTGCAAGTTCGAGTAATATGCCCACTTTTGCCACACACAAAACATGTCACATTTGTCAGATCTTGTGAAAGGGGTTCTTGGTTCCATTTCTTTTGCCTCGGGTAATTTTTATTTTGTGGCCTTCTAGTATTTTTTCAAATTTTCTTAACTAGCTTCAAGTGACTATTTTTATGAAATCAACCTTTAGGTAAAGTATTTCCAGAAGTTAAATTTACCTTTGCAGTAAAATGTCCTTGTGTTATAAGTGTATCTTGTCCACGTGCTTCCTCCTCCACCTGAATCCATGTGATTAGAGTCTTCAAGGACGTCTATTTTTTCTTGTGGCGCATTGACTTCTAAAACTCCCTCCAAGATGATGGTAGTTTGTCAATAATACATGCCACAACAAGATTGTCTCCAGTTTTGATGCATTCAGATCTAACTTCAGCCACTAGCATCTGAAAATCTTGAACTTGCTCCACCACTGATTTTCCATCTATCATCTAATAGCAGAAAAAATGGCTTGCAACATATTTTTTTGCACCTACCTCTTCAGTGTCATATTTATTCTGCAAGACTTTCCAAATTTTCTTGATAGTGGTGTAAGTAGTATCATAATAATCATAAAATTGATCTGAAAGACAATTCAAAAGATAATACCGACATATATACTCACATGTGTTGTATTTCTCAATTTTTGTAAGATGAGCGGCATACTTCTCGTCGGTCATCTCTTTAGTGGGGACTTTGTTTGGATTTTTCTCGGTCAGGATATAGGCCACCTTGAGGAGACTGAGGTAGAAAAGCACCTTGCTTTTCCATCCCTTGAAATAGGCTCCCTTGAATCGGAAGGGCATGTTGAGATTGACGGTATTCTCGTTGGGCTTCTCCAATACTGACTCCATGAATTTTACTATTTGAATCTCCTTAAAATTGTTGGTGATAATTACAAATAAAACACCAGAAAATGCAAATAATAAAAATTACAATAACTATTGAAAGGGCTAAGGCGTGGGAAATTCGCTCTCTTTAAAGAAATTCAAGCCCTCTGCGGTTAGGCAAAGCCTCACACCAGTGCAGCAGAAAAAACCTTGACTTGTCCCCTCCAAAATATGATAGTCCGACTAAGTCGTATGGTTCACCAATACTGCACAATTGGTTGAACCTAAAGTTTCATCACATACACCCTTTATTTCTTTTCTTGATAATCTCACACAAAAATAATAAAACAACAAAACTGATTAAGGCCGAATTGTGCAACATTGAAGCCGTTAATTAAGATCTCTTAACTTTACTTGCTTGTCAAACTATATATTTTATGTGTGTTTAATGTCAATCAGGTTGTACATAGTAGAAGCATAAAATGGACAACATAAAATGGGCAAAAAGACAGAATTTTGAGAGAAAACAAATTCCCGCACGTGCGTTGACTTTTCTGGGAAAACAGGCCTGATGTTTTAAACTTGTTTGAAAGACAACAGAAGTATAAATAGGCAAGAAAAAGGCTAGATTAGGGTTCTGAAATTGATTTGGAAAGAAAGAGAGGCTAGGGTTTCAAGAGGTGATTTTCTCCAAAAAAGCTTGAAGAACACTTCCATGGGGTCTTTTTCCTCTTCCCACTCCTCCATGAGTGGCTAGTCTTCTTTTCTAGGGTTTTGATGAAACCCTAGCCATGTAATTAGGTTTTCTTTTTGATTTTCAATTATGTAAAGGTTTGAACAATTGTATGGTGTTTTAGAAGTTTCATATATATATATATATATTCCATTATTTCTTCAAGTATTCGACTTTCTGTGATTGTTAAATGTTTTCCTTACAAGAGTTTTCTATTCTTTCACATTCAAGGTATGAGACGAACCATACTATGAGGGACGAGTCATGTCACTACCCTAGTTTAGAGTGAACGATTCGTACTACTTGAGATGGTTCGTGCCCGTACATTGAACATGATGATTTTCTTATTAAATGCTTTGAACTTGTAGTTGCGAAGCATTATTCCGTTCGAACCATAACATAATTGATTTCAAATTGAAACCTTATTTACATAATTAGTGGTGAACTCATTGCCCTAGACTTTTTTCCAAATTAGTAAATCCAATTTTATGTATAATTGCTAGTTTAATCGCTTTGTTTACTTTATTTGTTATTAAATTAGATTATGAACAGTCAATCTTTTCATCAAAATTAATTTAGGAATTTAACAATTAAATTAGTTTAATTTCACAATTGTCCCTGTGGATCGACACCTGGACTTGCCATTATTCTAAAAAAATTTGGTATAGTTGTGTTTAATTTTGGTGTATGTAACGACCAATCAAATCGTGGCGCTGTTGCCGGAGACTTCTGATGAAGTTAATTAATTTAAAGTTACATTCTTATTTTAATTTTTAGTTTAGGATTTTATGCTTTTGTGTTGCTAAGTGTACAGAGTATTTGCAATTGGAACCATCACTAGAGTGCAAGCGAAGTGCAACCAAGTTTTTTAAACAAAAATATCGCAGCACTAAAGTGCTTAAAAAAAAACAGAAGCCAATACTCGCAAGCAAAGCACCAAAGTGCTAAGAAGAAAGACAAAACTCAATTGGAGGTTGGAGACAACGTCTACACGTCAAGCACCCGCAAGACGAGTAAAGCGTTGTCATTAAATCCCTGCGAATATTTCTCCCTTTGGTATTTTGCTTTCATACTTAGTGCACAGAATCGGAACTTGGTGTGTGTGTGTGAGTAGTGTATGCACGGGCGCCGTTCTTGTCGCCTTGAATTGTGGAGTTTGGACCTTGAAGTAGAAATGACTCTTAGGAGACTTAGAGCCTCTGCCCGTGTTCCTAGGTTTGAATATTTATATCCATACATTGAGCCATTAGAGATAGAAAATCCAAATGTCCCGAATGTGCCCAATTGGACCCTTAAGCATTATTTCACACCCACTGCATACACATCACCATCATGCATCCAATTACCCGACACCACTGCTGCTCATTATGAGATTAAGTCCAGCACCATACAAATGCTCCCATCATTCCATGGACTAGCTCATGATGATCCTTATAAACATTTGAATGAATTTTTGGAAATTTGCTCGATAGTGAGGATCCAGAATTTCACAAATGAGGCCTTAATATTGCGATTGTTCCCATTCTCATTAAAGGACAAAGCCAAACACTGGCTGAACTCCTTACTTGCTAATTCAATCACAACTTGGGACCAATTACAACAGCGGTTTTTAGAGAAGTACTTTTCCATAGGTAAAACCAACCAACTTAGGCGAGCCATCACCAATTTTGCTCAAATTGATGGCGAGCAATTTCAATAGACGTAGGAAAGACTTCTGTAGACCGCCTGAACTCCGCTCCGCGCGCGAGGGCGCGAATTGGGTTCATAGCTACTACAGTTCGGACTCCTGCCACGGTTCTGTATCTAATCCCATAAAGTGCAATGTAAGACTGATAAATCACCAAAGAGTCCAAATCCGACAAATTGTTTTGGAAAATCGATTTTAATCAAGAAGTGCCAAACATGGACCGCTTTGTTAGATTTCAGAGTCACCACCTAAATATTTTGTTTTGGGAAATTTAGGAAACCCTGACTCGTGCCAAAGGCCACGTGTCCGTCATCACCAAAGTTGCCTCGACTCGGGAACTTGGGTACGAGAGGGGAAGATCCTGAAATGAGCACTCCCGCTCGCCCGATCAAAGATCAGCCTCTACTAAGCATGATATGTTGTTTTTGAAAACACATGTGTTCTTATTTCGGTTATTAGCTAACATTACTACGTGATGCGCACAGCATACAAGTATAGACTCAATCACGCGGATTGGAACAAAACAACTCATGTTTGTTTTTGAAAGTGGTTTGAAAGTGCTACTCGCAAGTAGGCTAAAGCACGGATTTGCCACCCTCAAGTAGGCTTAGAAAAACATGATTTTTCCACTTCAAGTGGGCTTAAGACTCACAATCATCGAGTTGTCCCAATTCAGGCAATCAAGCCTTCACCCACAGGCATTCAGACAGTTTAAACACTTAAGCAGTTAGCCTCATGGCAAGCATGCTATCATGGCAGTCACTTACACACATGCAAGGATGCTAAAGCATAAACACTCACAGTGTATTCTGAACCAAAACAGAAGCTAGTTAGTAATCAATGCATGATCCTAGCTATGTCAACAATGCCTAATGCAACACATGCAAAAATGCAACTAAAATAGGCTCGGCTAGTTAAGATGGCATATGAATGCAACACTTGATAACATGCTGCTAAACACGTATTCAAGTAAAGTGTATTGAAATACAATGTAGTTTGAATGATGCGCTGAGCCTGGTGTATGCAATACGAATGAATAATGCACGTATGCAAAGCATAAGTATGCTAATCGAAATATGCCCTAAACTAACCATCAAAAGCTGATAAGTAAAAGGGAGAAAGAAATGGGGGTTGGAAGACATGCACACACACACGTACGCTTATTACAATATTTGCCCTCTTGACGGAGGGTCCAAATAATAAGCTAACTAGCTACGCTAATTAAACTAATTATTACAAACCAAAACTAATTAACTATTCCTAGTTAACTAATTATTACAAAACAAATCAATTAATTAGGCACATTAACTAATTAAGTACAAAACCGACGAATTAGCTAACTAAGTAAAGCAGCTAAAGCAGTTAAAAGAGGTCCTCGGGGCGAGGGGTGCATGCATGCTCAATCGCCTCGCTCGGAAATCCATTGCTATGCCCAGAATTGTCTCTGCTGGCATTTGATTTGATCTCTGAAAAGTGCACTAACTTCCAGATTGCTTCTGTTCCAACATGGGGACCTCCTGGTGGGCTGTCGACCAGAAAATGGGGCTGTAGACCACCCTTGAAGCACAACTTCAAAACAGCAACTTCAGAGGCAAAAACCAAGCCAAAACCACTCAAATACAACCTCCAAGAACCTCAGCTCAAGAGTGAAGGTGTTTCACTAGGTGTTTAGTGCAAAAGTGTGAACAAAACTCACTTTAAGGCATAAAATAGCACAAATATATATATATATATATATAGAGAGAGAAATATAGAGAGAGAAGGATATGTTAGCCCTAAGCAAATTTTCTGAACCTTGAACAAGAGGGAGGAGGCTCTCTTATATAGAATTTCATGCCTCAAGCTTGTTAGACAAGCTAGAGGCTTGAAGTAATCCCTTCATACACATGTATGGAGGATGCCTTCTGTGCCCAACAACTGGCACAGCTGGGAAGGAAAATATCTGCAGAAAATGCAGAAAGGCCGCCGACCAATTAAGGTGGTCAACCAACCACTCTCTCTAGTCGACCGATCACAAAAAGTGGTCTACAGGTCGGCAAGGGAGGAAGAGGGTCTGCAGAGAGAGTAGAAGGTGGTGGCAGGCTGCCGACCACCTTAGGTGGTCCACAGACCACCCACCGTAGCTGGCCAACCACCAAAAGTGGTCTACAGGGGGGAAAACTAGTCTACACTCCTGTTCCACCCTCCAGGCAAAGAATAACAAGGTTTGGTTCAAAACAAACCAAAAAGGAAGCAAGACAAGAGTCCGCAAGGCGAGGCACTTAGCCGGAAGCCCCGGAAAATAGTCTACAGGCCACTACAAGTGGCCTACGAGAGGGAAAGGTAGCCTACGGCTACAAAAAGTGGCCTACAGGCCTTTGTCTCCCTCTAGGAAAAGGAAGCAAGGCATGGTCCAAAAACCAGGCCAAGAGAAGAAAGTTAAGACATCCCGAGACAAGGCGCTCAACTGAAGGCTCCGGGAACTCGAAACGAGCACAAACATGCACAATCATCGAGCGCTCAATCAATGACGTTTGAGTCTTAAGGTCAGTCAAAATAGAGTGTCTACAGGTGCCCTCTTTGACAGAACTCGGAAGTCATGAAATGAAAGGAGTGAATGTCAAAGCCCAGAAACAACCAATTTTTGACAAGGCCGAAGACTAAGACAAACAGGTAAGATAACAAAGAGATGCGCCCGCAGGCAGGAGCAAGATGCAAATGACATGCACAATGCAGAACATAACTTATGATTATGCAAAGAGGGCTGTAAAGAAATGTCATGCAATTGTTATGCAAAGAAATACTACAGCAAACTCGTACATAAGCAAGTAAGTGAACATGCCACGCGCAAGAATTACAGGCCGAACTACATTTCATGTAGAAAGGATGTAAGCAAATTAAGCAATCTTCACTGCGCTCACGCAGAAAAGACTAGAAGCGACTATTGGGAACACCCAAAGTCTCAAACGAGACAACTCAAACGCGTACCAAATGCGAAAGGAAAAGGACATCCAAACGAGTATCAAACGCGGGAGGAGAAAGGTGACCAAACGCGTGTCAAACGCGAAAGGAGAAAGGTACGTCCAAACACATGTCAAACACGAGAGGAGAAAGGTACTTCCAAACACACATCAAGCGCGAGAGGAGAAAGATACGTCCAAACGCGTGTCAAACGCGAGAGGAGAAAGGTACGTTCAAACGCACATCAAACGCTAGAGGAGAAAGATACGTCCAAACACGTGTCAAACGCGAGAGGAGAAAGGTACGTCCAAATGCACATCAAACGCGAGAGGAGAAAGATACGTCCAAACACGTGTCAAACGCGAGAGGAGAAAGGTACGTCCAAACGCACATCAAATGCGAAAGAAGAAAGATACGTCCAAACGCGTGTCAAACGCGAGAGGAGAAAGGTACGTCCAAACGCATGTTAAACGCGAGAGGAGAAAGATAACCAAGAGAGTTCGAGGGAACATAAATGATCTTACCTGGAGCTCCTCTGACCGAAACACATACAACATCATCTGCTTGTGCCGGCTGCAAATGGACTGTACATACAATATTGTCTGGTTGCACCAGCCTCAAATGAACCGTACATACAATATCGTGCCTGCATAAGAAAGAAACTCAATAGGTACAATATAGTAGAAACACATGTTCAACGTTACATCAAGATACAATTCCAATAGGAGATAAATGCGTGCATATACAATGCAAGTGAAAAGGTGCATAGCAATGCAAGTGAAAAGTGCGTGGCAATGCCATGCGGCATACACATTCTGTGCACAATGACAAGGCATTTTCAGTGCCACATCAACAGCATGTTTGAAATAAAATGTCGAATAAGGAAATACACGCCTTAACGAGGCCAATTCAAACGTAACCTCCGATTTACCTCTCGGAGGGGTCACAATGTACTTAAAAAAGGATACACCTTGCTCCTGACGAGTAACGATGAGCCGTGCATCGAAGACGTGAATTGAAGTTCCCGCGGGGACATTTTGAGCCAAAAATAGTGAACTTTTCTTGCACTTTCTCGAGAGCCAAGGACTTCAAACAACATAAAAACACACAGAGAGGACAATAGGACCCTGAAGACCACCCTAGAGAGCTGTCGACCACCAAAACCACTTGTAGACCACCTAAGTGGTCGGTCAACCTGAAAAACTGGTCGGTCGACCAATTTAGTAAAATCCGGGGCAGTTTGGTCTTTTGAGGTTCGGCTCTTTAAATACACAACTTCAAAACACAAATGCTCACACACACAAGGCCGAAAATCACTCCTCTTCTTCCTAGACCCTTTTCCCTCTCAGATCCGGGCTTTGCACGCGTTTTCCAATGTCCCACGCGAAGTTGACTCACTAAGATCTTCCAATTTCCTTCACTTTGAACTGATCAGAATTTGTTTTTGGAACTTCTTTCTCCATTTTCACCACTTAAGGTATGTTTCTCTCGATGTTTAGCACCTTTTCCCGGGTTTTGACTTTCTTTGACTTTTTCTCTTCCCGAGAGTTGACTTTTGTTGACTTTTTGTAATTTTAGCTCATTTCGCTCATTTTTGCACTTTCTTTTCAGATGGCTAACGATGCTCCATACGACGAGGGTCCTCCAGGGATGGAGCCGGAGCCCGACATCATTCCGTTGCCGCCTAGGATTTGACCCTTCGACCCTACGACGTACCGTCTCGAGGAGCACATCTTACCACCCAGCACTTTTCATCATTTTACAGACTTTGCGTGACGAGCACCCGCGGACTTGCTACTACGGGAGCCGAAGTCTCACCTGTCTCACTACGCACCCAAGGTGCATATTGCACTCTTACATTTTCTGCGATGTATTTTGTATTTCTTGCACACTTCATGCTTTCGCTCTGTATTTTATCTGCTCGTTCTAAACACATTTACATACACAGCACTTCTGCTTATCTTAAACACAACTTACACATTGCATTTCTGCTCATTCTAAACACAGCTTACACACTGCATTTCTGCTCATTTTGAACACAGCTTACACACTGCATTTCTGCTCATTCTGAACACAGGTAACTTCATGTTCTACCCGAGGATATGGGTTGATTATAGCAAGGGAGTGGTACATGGAGCTCTTAGACGGTGTTCGACAGATTGTTGATGAGGCAGGGTTCGGCCCATTTTGCATGGGGTTATCGCGTCTTGCGGCGAGTAGGACCCTTCTGGGTGCGCTAGTAGAGAGATGGTGGGACACCACCAACTTCTTACATTTTTCAGCTACTGGGGACATGACAATGACCCTATACAACTTTGCTATGCTGACGGGCCTCGATGTGGGAGGTCGGCCGATCCCATACGACTCCGATATGGGTGAGTGGGAGGTAGCCTGGACTTATCTACTCGGAGCCCATCCGCCGATCTACCGATCATCAGGCCCAGTCAGATACACTTGATTCACAGAGCAGTACAGAAGGATGGTGTCCGAGACTGTTGAGGCCACAGAGCAGTACACCCGGGGATTCCTGATGTTCCTTCTTGGGACCACATTGTTCTCTGATAGGGGGAATGATGGGTCGTTGAACACACCAAAATTAAATACTAAACTATACCAAATTCTATCAGAATAATGGCAAGTCCAGGTATCGATCCACACGGACAATTGTGAAATTGAACTAATTTAATTGTTAAATTCCTAAATTAATTTTGATTAAAAGATTGATTGTTCATAACCTAATTTAATAACAAATAAATTAAACTAAGGAATTAAATTATCAATAATAAATGAAATTGGGTTTACTGAATTGGGGAAAAATCCTAGGGTAAAGAATTCACCACTAACCACATGAATGAGACTTAACATCAACCACTAATCGCAATTCGGTTTGAACAACCCAATATTTCACAACTACAAGTTTAAAATATTGATCAAGAAGGTTGTTGCATTCAATGTACAGGCACGAATCATCCCGAGTAGTACGAGTCGTTTGCTCTAAAGTAAGTTAGCAAAACGACCCGTCTCTCATAGTATGACTCGTCTCATACTTTGAATACAAACACAAAGAATACTAATGTATGGAAAGCATTAAACAATCACAGAGAGTAAAATGCCTGAAAAGAAGAACGAAACAATTATTTATAAACTTCTAAAACATTCATACATTTATTCAAACCAATTTACAATTAAGGCTCATGAAAAATTCCATTACATGGCTAGGGTTTCATCAAAACCCTAGAAAAGACGACTAGCCACTCATGGAGGAGTGGAAAGAGGAAGAAGATGAGGAAGAAACCTCTATGGAACTGTCCTTCAAGCTTTGGTAGACTCTCCTTCTCCAAACCCTAGCCTCTCTCTTTAGGTCAAAACAATTTCAGAACCCTAGAAAAGCCTTTTCCTTTTCTTTTTATACTTCTATTCACTTCCAAACAGGTTTAAAACATCGGTTTGACTTTTCCAGAAAAAGTCAACTCTGTCCAAATTTTGTCTTTTTGCCCATTTTATGCTCCGACGATGTACAACCTGATTGACATTCAACACACAAAGTATACGGTTTGACCAACAAGTGAAGTTAAGAGATTCTAATTAACGGCCTCAATGATGTACATTTCGGCCTTAATCAGGGAACACGGTCGGGCTACATCTTCTGAGTGCTCTAGCAGACCTATCCCAAGTTCGGCACTTCGATTGGGGCGGCGCTGGCCTTGCTACCCTTTATTGCTATATGAGCTCGACCTCCCGCAGGTGTGGGAACATAGTAGGCGGCTATTGGAGAGCCTGGGAGGTACATTCTGCCCTTTTGATTTACATTTCTGCTTTTCATTACTTGTACACTGCACACTCCATACATTGCACACATTACGTCCCATTACTCCGCATTCTGCACCTCGCATTCTGGATTTTGCATTCTGCATTCTGCATTTTTTGTAAATTCTGTATTCTCATTGCCACTGTCTTGCCTTTCACAGTTATGAGTATGCGCCTATTTCCTGACGCTTGCTCTTGAGCCGGAGGTTGAGACACCACTTGAGGTGCCGTACTCGCGTAGATTTGAAGGTCGATGCCGGCCTAGACCCCGAGAGACCTTGCCATATCTCAAGCATTATTTTGACACAGTACGGGCGACCAAGGTAATCCAGAACTCTCAGTTCTTTATGCTTTCAGCTTTGGTTCATCTTGCATATCTATGACAACTAATCAATTCATGCACTTGCTATCCACAAATCACCTGGCAGCCTTGGGTAGCGATGCCAGGGTTTTCTCGGTTCTAGTTTGCTGGGGCATGAGGCGCCTCCTGATACCGGATTCTACTTGAGGAACCAGTTGGCAGAGCCTGGTTTCTCGGGGAGCACTTCATGCACCAGACATTGGGCCATCCCATTTAGGAGATCCCTCCACTGCCTCCATTAGACATACGGTCCACAGAGAGTCTCTTTCCCTAGGAGGTTAGCGACCTTATGCAGGGTGCTGACGCAGTCATTTTCCATGAGGAGGGGGAGTACACGACATACCTCTACACATACCTGATGCCCCCGCTGACAGGTGTTCGTATCCCTATGAGGAGAGCTGCTGACATTCCCTCATCGAGCCGCGCCCGAGCTATAAATATCCCCTCGACTAGCAGGGCCAGCACATCGAGAGGTAGGACTAAGGGGATGCCCCCCACTTGGCAGTGTGTTGGGTGGCCAGATCCTCCGATCGAGCTGATAGGCTGGCGGTATGGGACGCCTTATCAGATTCCGCTTGAGCCTCCATTGCCAGATCATCAATATGTAGGGCCCCTGACTCAGAATTGGTATGCTTCACTGCTTTCATCTATCATTCAGATATTTAGACATTCATTCATTCACCGATGACTTGAACTTGCACTTGCATCTGCAGCCTTCCACAGGATATGTCGAGGGGTTGCTTGAGGCGATGGCCTCACTTGAGTTTATGGTTTTGAGGAGAGAGACGATGCTGCACTCCCATGGCATCCCGATACTTTCCAGTTTTCTTGCATTTATCATACGTTTTGCTGATATATCGAAACTGAACATTTCACTGCATTGATTCACTTGGCTGATGTATTCAAACTGCCTTTTCAGGTCACACATCTACAGCCCGGGCCATCCGGGCCTTTCCCAGTAGCAGGGAGAGGGATCCCGACACACGGCCGAGGTAGACGTTGAGCGCCTGCCAGACGTGATGACGAGACTAGTGAGGAGGAGGAGCCAGCAAATCCTCAGTCAGAGACATCCGAGGGCAAAGGTGGTGACGCCGGTTCAGGTTCTGAGGGCGGAGACGACGCCGAGGAGGATTTTGAGGATGGCGGCTCTAGTTCAGACGGGGGTGCCGATGGTGGTGGTGTAGAGACTGCTCAGCCGAAGAGGGTGAAGAGGCCTCCCAATCTTGAGCTAGATAGCACCGACTCAGATGTTTTTGCTTTGTTTTCTTTTTGCTAGTAGTTATAGCACATTGTATAGCGTTAAGCAGTTTTATTTTCCTTAAAACTTGTACTCTGTCGTAAAAAGAAACCATGATGGAATGAAAACAGCTTTTTGGTTCAAAAGTGTTACATTTTATATTCCGAGCATCACATCGCACCATTTTGCACAAAAATGAGATTGTTGGAAGTTTAAACACTCGTGTATTGCCAAGTCAGGTAGCGAACCAACACAACAAACTAAACAAAACAACTTAAAGAACAATTCGATAAGCAAAACAACGACTCAATAAACAAATTGCAACAACTCGATAAACAAAGCTCAACAACTCGATAAACAAGGTTAACAACTCGATAAACAAAAAAGCAACAATTCGATAAGCAAATGCATATTAGACAAACGAAACAACTGGACGCATCCGAAACAGAAATAAACTCAGACCTTCAGCATTCGTAGCACATAGGCAGGCTAGGGGCTCCCTGCTGGAGACAAGAAGTAGCTGTAGACCACCTAAGCTCATTGCCGACCACCAAAATAGATTGTCGACCACTTTTGTGGTCTGTCGACCAGAAAAAGTGGTCGGTCGACCAGTTATGTAGGGGGTTCTCCAGATTTTGCCACCTATCCTCCACTAGTGCCTTATCTTCTATAAGAGTTCCAGCTTCGTGACTCCTTCATTTTAACTCTATTTTTGCCCCAAATGGAAGTATTTCTTGTCCAAAACCTCATAAATTGGATTGCTAACTTGGATGGCTCAGAAAAGCTGAATTTTCGGGGCTTCGAAATAAATGCACTATTCACGCTGAGCCGTACCCCGCTGCGTTTTCCGTTCCTCCATGCCGCGGCTAGGTGTTGGAATCCGGTAACTCATGTTTTTAGCTTTGGCGGACAAGAGATGTGTCCTACTTTCGAAGATTTCCAGGCTTTGATGGAATCTGAGCGCGATGAAGAGATCTTACCCCAATTCCGCTTCGGCCACATCCAAGCCTTAAGACGGATGTGGGGGCTCACTTTGCATGACGCTCGGTCTTTGATTCGCGATGGAGAACTGGACATTCCGAGCCTAATTCGTCGGTTTTCTGATGCTGGTGACCGCGGCGATCATCACTGGTAGGGTTTTCGGCGACATGCGCTTTGCTTGTGCATGTTGTCTCATTTCTTGCTTGCCCCAGGCTCTGGTGGGTCTAGCATCCATTTGATTGAGTTTGCCCAGGGCTTGAAAGAGGGCAAGAGCTGCATTGCCATGACACTAGCTGAGACACTGATGGGTTTGGATGCCTTCCATCACCGGGAGACACTAGATTCGCAGGGAGTCCACTACTGCTGCAGGTAATGTTTCCCTCCCTACTCCGTGTGTATTCCTCATATCACTCGGCCCTCAGGCTCTGTTTTCTTTCAAACCCTTTTCTCACTTTTCTCTCCACGTGCACCTCTCTATTCTTTAATCTCTCATTTTTCATCACCCTCCCAGATATGGTTGACGGATAAGTGAAAGTGGTGGACTCATGCCTAGCATATTCAGCACACGACTATTTCTTCCGACGACGAGTCGAATGCCCCTGATGAGGGATGGTGGTGCGAATGGATGTGCAGTATGTCTGCTGTCAACATTGCTTAGCGCTGCCCCTGGCTCAATTTGCCGGCGATGAGTTACAGCATGTCTCACCAGCCGGGTATTCAGCTGATTGGCCTGACACACTGTGTCTTTTACTTCCCGTTCCGATTCTGGCGCCAATTTGGGCATGATCAGACTTGTCCGGAAGAAGGGATAGAGTACCCTGCCGCATTTCCAGTCCGAGGCGCACAGCTAGCTCGGTATGCCACAGCATGGAGGACGAGAGAGCTTCTGGCCCCGCTCCCACTTTCAGTTGCACCCTCTCTGATGAGTGCATAGCTTGGCTCGATGAAGAGGCGCAGGTTGGGCCTACTTTGGCATCAGAGGCTTCCACAAGCTCTGGGAGGGGGCGCAGGAACACCTGACTTGACTATGCCCCAAGTTTATTGCTTTAATCAGTACTTTTAAGTTTTCCTTATGAATGTAATAAAAAAGCAACTTCAATTTGTATTCAAGAGTAGGAGAACTCTGTACTGAAATCAATGTAATTGAAGGTTGTGGGTACTAAAAATTTTTCATTTTGTCCAAAAATGGTCTAAGTTGTAAAAAGATTAATTTGAGCAAAATCAACTTTTATTAAAACTTTTCAAAACCATTTTCGATATGGATCACAACTGGACATGCCTGAGATCTATCACTAAGATGTACAACCCCGGATCCAGAACAACTGGAAAGTTGCCCCTAGTCTGAATAGCACTGCACTGGAGATCACAACCGAGCTCTTGAATGCAGCATAGACAAAGATGACCAACATGATCACATCAACAAAGTTGATTTAGAAGTGTTTATGGCTGGACTTCAGAATGAAGTTGCCTACGTATCCCGAAGATGGGAATCAAGCCTTACGTAGTTCGGTTCAGGTTCACTTGTGTATTAACACTCTCCTTTTGCGCTCTAACTTTTGCCAAAGCCGCCCTTTCTGGGTTTTCAACCTTGCGAGCTCAGTTTTTGTTATTTCAAATTTTTCATGCTGTAACTTTTGCCTAGGTCGCTCTTTCGGGTTTGCGGCCTAGCGAGCCACTCATGGATAGTATTTCTTCAACTTGTCGATGTTGATCGGCTGGGAGAACTCAAGGCCATCTAAATCCATCAGAATGACAGCTCCACCCGACCAGATAGACTTGATGATGTAAAAACCAGTCCAATTAGGTCTGAACTTGCTCCTAGGGTCGTGGATGGGAGCTCGGTTGTCTTTGAGCACTAGATCCCCCGCTTTCAAATTCTTGGATTTAACCTTCTTGTTGAAAGCCCTTGCAATTTTTTGTTAATAACCCTGGACGTGGTACAGTGTTTTTAGCCTTCTTTCATCAAAGAGCATGAATTCTTCGAACCTGCTTTGCTGCCAATCTGCCTCAGCTATCTAACACTCAGCCAATATCCGTAATGACGGAACCTCAACTTCAATAGGCAGAACAGCCTCCATCCCATAAACCAAGTAATACGGAGTTGCCCCAGTAGAAGTTCGAATTGAAGTCCGGTAACTCCAAAGAGCAAATGGCAGCTTATCTGGCCAGTCCCTATAGGTTTCCATCATCTTCTGCAGAATGTGTTTGATGTTCTTGTTGGCGGCCTCAACTGCTCCGTTGGTTTGCGTCCGATATGTAGATGACTTATGAAAATCCACGTTGTATTTCTCCAATAAGTCGATCTCCTCCTTTTTGAAGTGGGAACCATTATCCGAAATAATCTCATTTGGGACCCCATAGCGACAGATAATGTTGTTCCTGATGAACTTAGCAACGTGTGACGCCTTTAACACAGCGTAAGATTGGGCCTCAACCTACTTTGTGAAGTAGTCTATCGTTACCAGAATATACTCATGCCCGTTGGACCCCTTTAGAGTGATAGCCCCAATCACATCAATCCCCCAGACTGAAAACGGCCATGGCGAAGTCATGTTGTACAGCTTTGACGGCGGAATGTTCATGCGGTTTGTATGGATCTGGCATTTGTGGCATCGCCGGACAAAGCCAATACAATCCTCCTTCATGGTTGACCAGTAATAACCCTGCCTAAGGATCTTCCGGGCTAGCATCACTCCACTCATGTGTGCTTCGCACTCTCCTCCATGGATGGCCTCCATCAAGCGCTTGGATTCTTCAGCATCAACGCATAGCTTATGCATCTCGAGATGACCCCTCTTGTACAGTTTTCCCCCGCAGACGATGAACTGAGCATCCATTCTTCGAATTGCCCTCTTATCTTTGGCATTTGTCCCTGGTGGATAAGCTTCCTTCTCCAAGAAGTTCTAGATGTCGTGATACCAGGGGTTCTGATCTTATATCTCATCTATGGCAGCAATCAGCTCGTAGGCCGGCACGAATTCCTGTTCAATGATGATCAGACGCATCCGGACTCCAAAAAGGATGTCTATTATAGAAGATAGAGTTGCTAATGAATCAACGAATATGTTGTTCTCTCTTAATAGATGAGCGAAGTTTAGTTTTTCAAACCGAGGAATCAGAACATCTAAGGTCTGGTGATAGATTCTCATCTTTTCTTCTTTAACTTTCCAATCTCCTTTAGCTTGAGATATAACAAGGTTCGAGTCCCCGATGACATCCAACCGTTTTGTCCCTAGTTCCAGGGCGCTTCTAATCCAGCAATACATGCCTCATACTCTGCCTCATTGTTCGACACTTTGAACTGGAGTTTGAATGCTAAAGGTATACGGGAATTGTCGGGTGCTATTAGCAACACCCTTATCCCATACCCGTATTGGTTTGACGCTCCGTCAAAGTACATCATCCAAGTTTTTCTTCGACATACAGAATGGCCTCGTCTGGGAACAGATATTCAACTGCTTTATCCCCTTCAACCGGGTGGTCAGTTAGGAACTCCGCTATCGCTCTCCCTTTCACTGACTTGCGCGTCATGTACTTCAGATCAAATTCAGAAAGCAGAAACAACCAACGAGCTAGCCTACCCGTAAGTGCTGGTTTCTCGAAGAGATATTTGATAGGATCTAATCTCGAAACCAGTATTACAGAGTGAGCTAACAGGCAGTGCCTCAACTTCCTGGTAGCCCATACCAAGGCCAGACAAGCCTTCTCCAGCGGAGTGTAGCGGGTCTCGTAATCCAGCATTTTCTTACTCAGGTAGTAGATAGCCTTCTCCACTTTGTCCTCAGACTCCTGTGCAAGCATGCAGCCCATTGTCATTTCGGTCACTGATAGGTACAGAATCAACGGTTTTCCCGGCTCAGGCGGCGACAACACAGGTGGGTTCTGCAGATATTGCTTGATATGCTAGAAAGCTACTTGGCATCGGTTGTCCCATTGGAACTTCTTTCCTTTCTTCAGGAGACCAAACAGTGGTTCACAAATCAAGGTTAATTTTGCAATAAACCGTCTTATGAATTGCACTTTACCCAGAAAGCCTCGCACCTCCTTTTCAGTCCTCGGTGGTGGCATTTCTAAGATGGCCTTGATTTTAGAAGGATCGACCTCGATACCCCTTTGTGTAATCAAGAACCCCAGCATTTTTCCTGCTGTAACACCAAATGTACATTTTTGAGGATTCAGTCTGTCACGACCCAAACCCGCCCCTATGGGTTTAGCATCGTAACCGGCCAGTAATCCGTGATTACCAAAGGCTTGCTTAACAGTAATAACAGTAGTACAGTATAAGAGGGGCTGGCAGAAGCCAAACAGTAATAAAAAGATGTCCAATGAGCTGTGAAAATCTGAATGCGAAAAGACTTTTATGAACAAGCCACATTCATAACCAAAACATATGTACATACGTTATATCTACAAACAACCAGGTTAGGGACCAAATCCCTTCACCATAACTGTACAGTCAAGTCTTATTTAGTCAATACAAAACAGAGACAAAAGGGTGAATCTGAAACACCCCAAAACAGCCTTAGCTTGAACGAACTCGGAACCTCGAAGTGAGGCACAATGGTTGGCTCGACAAAACGAGAGCTTAACTTGACGCTCCTAGCTTCGGTCCGGTGCCTAGACACCTACATATAAATATAAACAGTGAGCTCAAGCCCAGTGAATAAGTAATGCGTAAAATGGTTAAGAATGAATGTCCTTTCATTAATTAAAATAGTCATTTGCATCAGTAAATCAGTTATTCAATTAGTGGCTCATATTTCATGCCATATCAGTCATTTAGAAATCATAACAGTCATACGTGGTACGTCCAATAGCAAAACAGTACAGTAGGTCTTAATAGACCAAGCAGTCAGTTGATGGCCATCAAAACAGTAAACAGTAGTAGTTCCAAACATTGGAACTGACAGAGATCTCTGTAACAGTAGCAGTAACAGTAAGTTACTATGGATGCCATGAGTACAGTTTACAAATAGGACAAACATTCATTCAGTAAACAGTGTTATTTCAGAAAGCAGCACAATCAATCATTCAGAATAATTATAATTGAACGTATCTTTACAACATTGTTACTTACAAAGCTACTAGGCTATAGACAGGCTAGTCAGCGTCCTCGGGTGCCAACCCTACACAGTTGCAGAACGAACACACACTAAGTTATACACTGGGATTAATAACTTAGCCCCTATCTTGACTTGGTGTGGTTCTATAACATTATCCTCATTAGATGCCTTAAACATGGCCTAGGAATGCCTAGGATGGGATGAGGATGCAAAGATGCACTTTAAAACACTTTTCAAAATTTACTGAAAACAGGGGTCTCGCTCGAGCGTGGCTTTCTACGCTCGAGTGGACATGTAGACAAAGAAGCTCCGCTCGAGCGTGACTTCCCTCGCTCGAGCGGACTGTAAACTCATAAAAAGTACTGATTGCACGTTTTTCACACTCGATGGACACTCGACCCACGATCGAGCGTGAGACTCAGACCCTCGCTCGAGCGCAGATTACCTCGTTCGAGCGGACTGCAAAACACATGAACTTCTGGGCATATGCATTTCACGCTCGAGTGGAAGTGCATGTACTTAGAGTGTACGCTCGAGCGTGAAGTCCTACGCTTGAGCATGGATAAAAAATCTGGAATTTCTAGATTGATCCTCAAGCACAAAACTCAACCTCAAAAGCTTTAAATCCGATTTTTCTGGGCTAATTTTCTGGAAAACACTTAGAAACCCATAATACAATGTGTTTCAAAGATCATTTTATAAAATCAAGCCCAAAGGTTTGCCAATTGAACACTAGTTTCAAAGAAACTTGAAGAACAATGCAAGAACATAACATACATGAGTTCCTATGAACTCTAATGCTCCAAAACATGATCAAATGCAAGATTGAGCTCAAGAACATGATAAATTCATGGACTACAACCAAGATGTGAACATGCATGTAAGGATTTCATAGAAAACAACCTCAACATTCTATGATATGGACATGCATGCATGAAATCACTCTCAAAACAACACTTTAAATTAATTCTTGACTCAAATCACTAATTTACCATGAACCATGCATGTGACAACTCAAATTCATAATTAAAAGGGTGAATTTCCTACCTTAGGTCTTGAATTCCAAGTATGGAAGCCCAATTTTGCAATTCCTCTTCAATTCTCCTAATTTTCCAAGTTAAATCTTGATGAAATCAATTTTCTCCTACTCTCTCTCTCTCTCACGATTTTGGTCTAGGAAATGAGATGAAGAATGATGCCAAACATGAAATCAAACCAATGGCCTAGAAAATGCCCACTAATGGCAAAAGTGTAATTACCTAGGTTCAATTAGTTTAACATTATTTAATCCAATTTAATCATTCCAAATCAAATTTTAATTAAACCTATCATAAAATCACATAAATCTTAATTAGCATATTAAACTAATCAATTTCTGAATCAGTCGCCGATAAGGCCTTCAATTTGCAATTCAAAGTCAAAACATGAACAGATCATTAAATGACAAATAGATAGAAATACAATTAAAGCAACACACTCATACAAACAGATTAGGATTTCATTCTAATCAATTACTTATCATGCTTAATCACAGTTTAACGCTAATCAGAGGTGAGGGTTGTCACACAGCCGCAACCGATACGCTCTGATCCATTGGAAGAATTTTTGCAAGACGGTGTAGTGGACCTCTCTTTCCTTGGACTTGACAATCATGTCATCCACGTACACCTCAACCTCTTTATGGATCATATCGTGCAAAATCGTGGTCGCAGCCCGTTGATACGTAGCCCTAACGTTCTTCAAGCCAAACGGCATCACCCTATAACAATAGGTTCCCTACGGGGTGGTGAAAGCAGTCTTCTCCTTGTCTTCGGGTGCCATCAAAATCTGATTGTAGCCTGAAAACCCATCCATGAACGAGAGCAGCACATGCCCAGTAGTGAAATCCACTAATTTGTCGATATGCGGCAGAGAAAAGTCGTCATTCGGACTGGCTTTGTTCAAATCCCTGAAGTCCACACATACCCGAATTCTACCGTCCTTCTTCAGCACCGGAACTATATTGGCCAACCAAGTTGGGTACTCAGATACTAATAGGAACCCTGCGTCAATTTGCTTTGTGACCTCTTCTTTGATTTTCAGAGCCCAGTCCGGGCGGATCCTTCGGAGCTTCTGCTTAACAGGTCGGGCCTCTGGGTCAAGAGGGATCCGGTGCTGTACAATCTCAGGATCGATTCCAGACATGTCTTCGTAGGACCATGCGAAAATATCTTTGAAATCTTTTAATAAAGCGACTAAGCGCTCGCGCTCCTCCAAAGACAACGTGGACCCGATCTGGACCAGCCGCAGGTCCTTCTCAGTACCAACATTAATTGTGGTGATTTCATCAACCAAAGGATTTACAAACCTCTCCTGCTCTTGATCATTCAAACGTTGTAAAACCGGAGGAATTTCTTCCTCGTCGTTTTTATCAAAATTTTGAAAGTCTTGATCAATGCAATAAATTAAAGGCACAGAAAAGTACTCGGAAGCCACAACCGTACCATTCTCATTAATAACATCCAGTCCTCCTGATTCCTCTGTTACAACAGACTCAAAAGAAAAAGAAAAAGACGACCTGGACAGGACAGTGGCATCCGAGTTATCACTCCCAAGAATACCGGACTCAAACTCAGAAGAGCTGGAATCTGATTCTGACTCCACAGACTCAGTGGAATCAGATTCCGGCTCACTACCTGACCCGGAACTGCTCGATAAAAAGCCCTCCTCATATTGCCAGATGAGGGAGGGTGCGATGGATGCATCGAGAATGCCTGAAGATGGGCCCACAGCCGCTTCATCTCCGATCATGGAAACTGAGAAGTTATCCCCCAAGCGCTCCGGTGCGATCTGAGGATCTAAGAGGAGACAAGCCAGCGCTATCCCCATTTCAATTTCAGTGCTGTCGGACTCTTCCTCCTTGCACTGCTCAGCCTCAGTTGGTGGGTATGTCTGCTCTTCGGCAACTTCATCCCCGGACAACTGAAGATCAAAAAAGATTTCGAAGCCGGGCAAGCGCCGCTTCTCTGAATTCATCCAGGGCTCCAGAAAGCTGCAGAATGGGAAGTCTTCCCCCTCCCGGACAAAGCGTCCGTTCAGGGTCCCCTGGATAGGTCAGTGCACCAACTCATAATGCTTCCCGACTTGCTTTGCCCTGGCTCTTCGGGCCATCTATCTTCCTTTCCTCGCCCAATCTTCTTTGGTAGGTAGATAACCTAAGCCAAAGGTATATGGGTTATGCGGCACTTCGGCCGATGCTGCAACGCCGTTCCGGCCACTTCGCCCCAATCCCATCCCGGGGATGTACTGAAGCTTGTTCATAAGTTAGACAGACTGTGCACTGACGTATAGCCCCTTATTAATAGCTAGTATATTATGTACAACCTGGGCCTCAGCTAGGGTGAATCTTGACAAAAATACATCTTCCGCGCCATGCTCAATCTCCAGAACCGGTGTAGAAACCTCTGGTGGCGGATGTATCGAAGAATTCCCAAAAACGATTGTCACCCCCTTCCCGTGGGGGTACTTCAGCATTTAGTGTAAGGTGGAAGAGACGACTTTCACCTAGTGCATCCACGACCGCCCAAGGAGTAGATTGAAGGTTGCTGGTACATCCAAGACATGGAACTCAACGTCCTGCTGCCCTGGACCAACCTAAGTCTTAATCCGTACGGTCCTCATCACCTCTCGGTTGGTATTATCATAGGCCCGAATCACCTGGGCCGTAGGCACGAAATTCGCGGGCTTCAACCCGATAGCATACGCCGTTCTCGACGGACATACATTGATTACGGACCCCGTGTCGACCAAGACCACCGGTATCCATTTCTCTCTACACTCTACAGAGATGTAGAGTGGTTTGTTATGATCTGAGCCCTCGGGCGGTAGTTCTTTGTCGGTGAAGGTCAAGGTCGGGGAAGCTCTTCCCGGGAAAACCAGCCCTACCAACTGCTCTGGAGTTGTATCGATTGAAAGCTTGGCCCTATCCATAGCTGTAAAGACGGCCTGTCTGTGAACCCTCGAGGCCATAAGCAGTCCGCAGATGGAGATGTCTGCTTGAATTTTCTTAAGCTGTTTCAGTACAGCCTCCTCCTCTAGCAGTTTTTCTTTCTGCCTCTCTGCTTCTTTGTCCTTTCCGGACGCCTCCGGCTGGTCCAAGTGTGGGGGCTTGAAATACCGCCCACTCCTAGTCATATGGTTAACCTCCTCAACATACCAGGTGTCATCTAGTTGGTTCTGCCCCCAATCCTCGTTAGTGTGGAGAAGACGTAAGTCGTCGTCTTCCCACCACATCCCGTCGGCAACCGACAGACAGCTGTCCGGTTCCGTTATAACTGTTTTGGTGCTCACAGCACATTCCGCACCCTCAGGCGCCTTGGCTTTTTTAGCTCTTTCAAGATTCTCGATATTTTCCTGCTCAAATCTTTTCAATGCAGCCTCTTGTTCGGCGTCTGCTGTACATAAACTGCCTGGTTCCCGTGCATAATTCTTCGCACTGGTGCTCTCTAGCGATGCATCCTAATTCTTGGCCATTCCGTCCACTGCTGATGTTCTCGTTCCTGACGGTCCCTGTTCTGGCTGAGATTCTTTAACAACATCTGGCTGGTCACTGAGCCACCACGTATTCTCTGCCGACCCATCCAAGTTGAACCAGTTGATGTTCATATCCCCTGAGTCTTGCTCTTCCAAGAACTATAGGTTTGCAATGTCCTCCTCCAGCTCTGCTAGGTCATCTAACCCCTGACTAGGTCCATCCTCCCGAACTACACTGATCTTTGCCCCAACTGGAAACTCTACCCTCGGCTTTACCTGATCCGACGATACGATATAACCACTCGGGTTGTATACTCCCTCGGTAAAGCTCCCAGATCCCTTAAGTTCTGAATCAACATTCTCATCTGCCTCCAAAGTCATCCCAGTTCTATCTTCGACAGTCACCACCACCGGTTCAGGTTGGGTTTGGGAGATGCTCAACATGCACAAGTCCGTGCTGTATGGGATGAACACCTCAGGCTTGGGTAGATGGGAGGTTATGATATATATGCTTGGGTCATATGGAATGGCTGTGGTTTGGATCAGGTTGATGTGTTTGGGTGGTGGAGCTTGGTTATGTGGTGGGAGTGGGTTGGTGGTGACATTTGGTTTTTCTAGAGGTGCAATCACCTTATTGTCAATGAGATCCTGAATCTCATGACGAAGTCTATAGCACGAGTTAGTGTCATGACCGTGTTGTTGGTGAAAGGCACAATATTTGGCCGGGTTATGAGAAGGAGGAAGTTTGTCTGGTAATGGTTACGGCTCCAGGGGCTTCAAATGCCCTTTCCTGATTAGAACCCCCAGAACTTTGGGCAGAGGCATGTACAGTGGAGTAAAGCTTCTCTGGCCTCGAGGTGGATATCTGGCTGTTTGTGAGCTGGTTCCAGACGTACCGGTGAAGGGTGTAGCTGTAGGTGTTTTTAGAGTGGTGGTGGTGACCATGCCCACATCAAAAGTTTTGGCAGCTGCAGCATTACTCGTGCCTGCATTTAAACTGCGTATAAATGCCCTCTTGGGCTGTTCCCTGTCTTGGTCGATCAGACCCTGCTTCATAGTGTCCTCAATCTGTACCCCAATCTCGTGTAAGTCCGCAAAGGTGGGGAGGGGTAAGACGATCATTTTCTGCATTAGCTTGGGCTGGAGGTTGTGCACAACCATCCTTATCTGATCCTTCTCCAATGGCCGAGTTGTCATCATGGAGGCTTTGGCCCTCCATCGAGTGACAAAGTCAGAAAAGCCTTCCTTCGGCTCTTGCCTAGTCGCTTCAAGATCACAGGTCGTGACCTCAATCTGGGTGTTATATGAATATTGTGCGACGAAGGCCTCAGCCATCTCCTCCCAGTTCCTTTTTACTGAGTCCTCTAGTTTGGCTTACCAAATGGCCGCAATACCCGACAGGGTCCGGCCGAAGAGTGATAGTTTCTGGAGTCTCGTCAAGCCCATCAGGCGCAAAATATCTGAGAACAGCCTCAGATGAACCATAGAGTCGCCTGAGCTGTCAAAACGATCTATGTGGGGCATCTTGAATCTGTCCAGCAATGTTACCGCCGAATCAGTGTAACCATCCTCTATGTCTGGAATGGAATTGACCCCCTAGGCCTGTTAAACAGCTTTTCAAGCTTACTCATCTTCAGAGCAGTTGGGTCCATCTCAGATTCTAACGGTGTATCTGTTAGGAAGGCCGGTGTCTTTGAAATCTGCAGTAGAACTGGTGGCAGAACTGGTCCTGTTGGGGCGTTCGTATCTTCCTGGACGTTTGCAGTATCCCCAAGTATTGGAACTCTAGGTGGGGGCGGGGGTGGATGCGAAGCAGACGCTTTGGCTTGTTGTGGTTGCTGCTGTTGCTGGAGCCTGGCGATCAGTTCTGCCTGTTGGGCTATAACCTTTGCCTGGCGGGCAGCATCCCGTTGCATGGCCTGCATGGTCTCTTGGAGCTGATGCATCATGTCCTCCATTTCGACTGTAAAGTGTGGATCTGACTGAACCGGTGTATGTTCCCTCTCTGCGGTAGAAACAGAAATCTGATCCCTACTGTGCACAGGTGGGGTAGACAAAGACCTCTGAACTGACTGTTGTACCAATACTCTCTGCCTAACTGTCCTCCGTCTTGTAACCGGGGGTAATGAAAAGAACATTGCTTGTCCGTCAACTAGATACTTAGATCGATGAAGCCTTCTACCTCTAACCCAGAGTGCTTTGGGGGAAACTGCCTCTTCGGAAGCAATGATGCTATACTACCTTGCAAAAAGATAAATAAAGCAAAATAAGGAAACAAACAACCAGAAAAACGGACAGCATTTCGGCTTAAATAAACACAACACACAGTTGACATTATAACCTGAACACACTGTTCTCAACACTGATTGGTGTCCCCAAATTACTGCCTCAAATCTGATACCCCCAAATACTGATGTCCTCAGACTGATATCCAGACTTGCAAACTGATGCGTGCATTCCTGTAGAGACACACTCTAAAAGCACATAGCAAGCAAATAAGAGCCAAAACACCCCTATAGAGGGGTAGGGTTTCCCTGTCCTAATTTCATCAGGAACTAAGGTTTCACTACGCACGCAGCGGTTTCAAACAACCTACAATCGGGTAAGCAACTTGTCCTAGTTTGGAATGGTCACTATGGCTTCCGATATGCAACTAGGTCAAATGGTCAAAAAGGGTGCCTCGGTAAAAACTGAGGTTTGTGTTCCCATCGTGGCAGAGCCCGTAACCGATCAGCCTTATGACACGCTTTTCTAAGCAAGCCTCCGGCAAACCGTTCAGGAATAGCAAACGGCAAACACTATGACTTAGGCGCACCTATACAAATGCAATGCAAAGAAACACATAAGTGTAGACAGAACAACATATCATGAGTTCGAGTCAAGTTCTCTAAATTCCCAGTAGAGTCGCCAGAAACTGTAGACCGCCCGAACTCCGCTCCGCGCGCGAGGGCGCGAATTGGGTTCATAGCTACTACAGTTCGGACTCCTGCCACGGTTTTGTATCTAATCTCACAAAGTGCAATGTAAGACTGATAAATCACCAAAGAGTCCAAATCTGGCAAATCGTTTTGGAAAATCGATTTTAATCAAGAAGTGCCAAACATGGACTGTTTTGCCAGATTTCAGAGTCGCCACTTAAATATTTTGTTTTGGGAAATTTAGGAAACCCTGACTCGTGCCAAAGGCCACATGTCCGTCATCACCAAAGTTGCATTGGCTCGGGAACTTGGGTACGAGAAGGGAAGGTCCTGAAATGAGCACCCCCGCTCACCCGATCAAAGATTGGCCTCTACTAAGCATGATATGTTGTTTTTGAAAACACATGTGTTCTTATTCCGGTTATTAGCTAACATTACTACGTGATGCGCACAGCATACAAGTATAGACTCAATCACGCAGATTGGAACAAAATAACTCATGTTTGTTTTTGAAAGTGGTTTGAAAGTGCTACTCACAAGTAGGCTAAAGCGCGGATTTGCCACTCTCAAGTGGGCTTAGAAAAACATGATTTTGCCACTTCAAGTGGACTTAAGACTCACAATCATCGAGTTGTCCTAATTCAGGCAATCAAGCCTTCACCTACAAGCATTCAGATAGTTTAAACACTTAAGCAGTTAGCCTCATGGCAAGCATGCTATCATGGCAGTCACTTACACACATGCAAGGATGCTAAAGCATAAACACTCACAGTGTACTCCGAGCCAAAACAGAAGCTAGTTAGTAATCAATACATGATCCTAGCTATGTCAACAATGCCTAATACAACACATGCAAAAATGCAACTAAAATAGACTCAACTAGCTAAGATGGCATATGAATGCAACACTTGATAACATGTTGTTAAACACGTATTCAAGTAAAGTGCATTGAAATACAATGCAGTTTGAATGATACGCCGAGCCTGGTGCATGCAATACGAATGAATGATGCACGCATGCAAAGCATAAGTATGCTAATCGAAATATGCCCTAAACTAACTATCAAAAGCTGATAAGTAAAAGGGAGAAAGAAATGGGGGTTGGAAGACATGCACACACACACGCACGCTTATTACAATATTTGCCCTCTCGACGGAGGGTCCGAATAATAAGCTAACTAGCTACGCTAATTAAACTAATTATTACAAAATAAATCGATTAATTAAGCATATTAACTAATTAAGTACAAAACCGACAAATTAGCTAACTATGTAAAGCAGCTAAAGCAGTTAAAAGAGGTCCTCGGGGCGAGAGGTGCATGCATGCTCAATCGCCTCGCTCGGAAATCCATTGCTATGCCCAGAATTGTCTCTGCTTGCATTTGATTTGATCTCTAAAAAGTGCACTAACTTCCAGATTGCTTCTGTTCCAACATGGGGACCTCCTGGTGGGCTGCCAACCAGAAAAGGGAGCTGTAGACCACCATTGAAGCACAACTTCAAAACAGCAACTTCAGAGGAAAAACCAAGCCAAAACCACTCAAATACAACCTCCAAGAACCTCAGCTCAAGAGTGAAGGTGTTTCACTAGGTGTTTAGTGCAAAAGTGTGAACAAAACTCACTTTAAGGCACAAAATAGCACAAATATATATATATATATATAGAGAGAGAGAGATAGAAATATAGAGAGAAAAGGATATGTTTAGCCCTAAGCAAATTTTCTAAACCTTGAACAAGAGGGAGGAGCCTCCCTTATATAGAATTTCATGCCTCAAGCTTGTTAGACAAGCTAGAGGCTTGAAGCAATCCCTTCATACACGTGTATGGAGGATGCCTTCTGTGCCCAAAAGCTAGCACAGCTGACAAGGAAAATATCTGCAGAAAATGCAAAAAGGCCGCCGACCAGTTAAGGTGGTCGACCAACCACTCTCCCTAGTCGACCAACCACAAAAAGTGGTCTACAGGGAATAAAACTGGTCGGTAAGGGAGGAAGTGGATCTGCAGAGAGAGTAGAAGGTGGTGGCAAGTTGCCGACCACCTTAGGTGGTCCACAGACCACCCATCCTAGCTGGCCGACCACCAAAAGTGGTCTACAGGGGAGAAAACTGGTCTACACCCCTGTTCCACCCTCCAGGCAAAGGATAACAAGGTTTGGTTCAAAAACAAACCAAAAAGGAAGCAAGACAAGAGTCCGCAAGGCAAGATACTCAGCCGGAAGCCCCGAAAACTAGTCTACGGGCCACTACAAGTGGCCTACGAGAGGGAAAGGTAGCCTACGGCTACAAAAAGTGGCCTACAGGCCTTTGTCTCTCTCTAGGCAAAGGAAGCAAGGCATGGTCCAAAAATAGGTCAAGCGAAGGCGCTCAGCCAAAGGCTCCGGGAACTCGAAACGAGCACAAACATGCACAATCATCGAGCGCTCAATCGATGATGTCTGAGTCTTAAGGTCGGTCAAAAATAGGGTATCTGCAACTTCGTAACCTTCTCTAACAGTGTCCCCACCACCAAGTGCCTGATTGGCAACTTGTTCAAACATTTTATTATGGCTTAACTGAGCCGCACCGCTAAATAGTGGATTCATCCTGTGGTGGGACATTCATGTCCAAAAATGATGCCGAGGCATGGAAATTGTTGGAGAACCTAAGTGATAATTCCCTTCACCATGCCTTCGCAGCTCGGCAAGTCCGCAACCAGTAGTTAGAGCCCCGAAGAGAGGGGGCATTTATGAGATCGGGCAAAACCTAGAGTTAGCCGAACAAGTAGAGGCATTGTCCCAAAAAATGGACCAATTATTAGCTGCGGGACATGCCCCTACACAGCAAGATCAACCTCAATTTCACGAGGCATGTGCTATATGTGCGAGCCCTACTCATAACTTGAGTGAGTGCCTTTCGGCATCACAATTTCTGGAGTTAGTCCAAGAACATGTGAATGCAGCTCAAAGATTCTCCAACCCAGGTAATGACCCATACTCCAACATATATAATCCAGGATGGAGAAATCACCCTAATTTTTCATAGAGACCCCCTTCACAAGTGTAACAACCCCAACCCGTGATTAGCGCTAATTCATGTTTAAGTATGCCTAACAAGTAATTAAGGAGAAATCCTAAGGTAATTACATGTGCATTGTATTATTTTGTGTTATATCTATTTAACGTAGAAAGATTTGTTCATGTTTTAGCTTCGGATTGTGAATTGAAGGTCTTATCAGCAACCGATTCAGAAATTGACTCGGTTTATGTGTTAATTGGATTTTTTAAAATTTTATGGTGGGTTTAATTGAAATTCGATTCTGAACGATTAAATTAAATAATTTAAGATCTACTTGATTAACTTGATCAATAAAGAATATCATCTTTGCCCAAGCCTATATAAGGCAAATTGTTGAGTCAAGACTAGGATGACACATTTTCAATCCCTCATCTTGTGACTCAAACAAGAAAAACGTGGAAGACAGAGAGAGGGAAGGAAAATTGAGATCAAAGTTGGGATAGGAGAGAATTGCTAGGAGATTTGGTGAATTGCTCAAGATTTTGCTTAAATGGAGCTCAATTGAGTAGCCTAGGTAAGAGCTCAACCTTACAACCTTGAAATTGAGTCATTTAGTACATGAATATAAATGGAATAGGTGAATTCACATGGAGTTGAGCTAGAATTTAAGAAAGCAAAGTCATTCCATGCATGCATGTCCATATCATGAAGTTTTGAAGTTGTTTTCATGAGAATTCTCACATGCATGTTCATGTTTTGGTTATAATCTAAGAATTCACCATGTTTTGTGTTGGATATTTCATTTGATCATGTTTTGGGAAACTATGAACTCAAATTATACATGCATGTCATATTTATAGCATGTTCCTACATTTCAAGTTGAATTTTGCATAATTAGCAAGCTATTGGGCAATGATTTCTTGAAATGATCTTTAATTCATGATGTTTTATGAGTTCCTAAGTGTTTTCTCAAGTTTTAGCCCAGAAAAATCAAGTTTGATGCTTAAAAGTTGAATTTTGAGCTGGTAGAACAAATCTGGAAATTCCAAAATTTGCATCTACGCTCCAGTGTAGGAGTTCACGCTCGAGCGACCACTCTGAGTGCATATACTTCTGCTCAAGTGACTTGAGGCCCGCTCGAGCGTGAATTGCATGTTTCCAGAAGTTCATATGTTTTGCAGCACGCTCGAGCGACAAAAGTCACGCTCGAGCGAGGATCGAGCGTCCGTCGAGTGTGAAAAATAAGCAACCAGCACTTTTTCAAAGTTTTTAGACCGCTCGAGCGAGGGAAGTCACGCTCGAGCGAACCCTTATATTTTGCATGTCTGCTCGAGCGAGGAAAGCCACGCTCGAGCATGGACCCTGTTTTCAGCAAGTTTTGAAAAATGATTTCAAGTGCATTTTTGCATCCTCATTCCATCCTAGGCATTCGTAGGCCATGATTAAGACACCATAATAAGGATAATGAGGTAGAAACGTACCAAGACAAGAAAGGACTAAGTTATCATTTACGGGCGTATAATTCAGTATACGTTTGTTGTGTAACTGTGTAGGTCACGCACCTCAAGGAAGTTGAATTGTCCACTTGCAGCAGTTGTTATCTGTGAGTAATAACTTAGTAAAGCTGTGTTCAACTTTATGTATTTTCTGTATACGAGATAAGATCTGTTGAAAGAAATGCCATGCTTTATAATATGAATGATTGTCCAACAATAACAAACATTGATGATATTATGCCATGATTCAAGTATGTTATAAGTGATATTATGCCATGATTCAAGTACGTTACAAGTGATATTATGCTATGATTCAAGTATGCTACAAGTTCCCGGTACCGGAGGTTCCTTATGGAACTGACAAGTTATCTATACTCGGCTGGAGGTTCCTAAGTGGAACTGACAAGTTTACAAGTTCCCAGTCCGGAGGTTCCTTTATGGGACTAACAAGTTATCCTTACTCGGCCGGAGGTTCTTCTATAGAACTGACAAGTATGATTTAAGTCACTCTGTATGAGATCTATCAGCACTAACGGATATAATACGTAAGATTAAGCATGAACTCTGATTTTTTGTATACATGCTCAGAACGAGAATACGAATGTGAATTTCAGTTTCAGCCATAGTTACGGGACATCATTCATTTACCCCTTTACTTTGTTATTATTCACTAGGCCTTCACTCACTAGTTATTTATTATGTATGTAGGTGAGCAGGCTCGTGATCAGGCTTAAGATGATGCCTAGGGTATTTTGGTGTTAGTTAGCCACCTTTTGCGCCTCACGAGGAGGTTCCAGATCAAGTCATGGTTTGTGGCTGTGTCAATATGGATGTATAAGACTGTTTCTTTTGTTTCATGAACAAGTTCTCCTTTGTATGTACTTGATAGTGACATGTAAAATACTGTACCTATGACGTCACTCGTATGTTTATAAAGTTTAAGATTTTCAGTTCCATGTATGTCTGCACAGCTCGCTGGACTATGTATATTTCTTTATGTAATTACTTCCACAGCCCCTAATCTCAAGTCAAGTCTTAAGAGGCCTTTGGTAATCCAAGGATTACTGGCCGGTTACGACGCTAAACTTATAGGGGCGGGTTTGGGTTGTGACAATAAGGCACTTCTTACAATCCTCCACCACAAAGGCAGAATTTTAATAATTTTGCCAACCAATTATCTTACCGACCACCGCAACCTTATCGACCACCACAACCGTACCGGCAACCACAACCCCCGCCTGCTCCTCATAGCAACTCTACCTTTGAGACTCAGGTATTGAAAGTTCTCTCAGAACTTAAGGGGTTAGCACTAGTAGTTCACTCCCATACTCATTCTATTGCCAAGCTAGAGGCCCAATTAGGTCAAATGGCTAATAACATGAATAGGAGTGAGGAGGGAAAATTATCGAGTCAGACTGTGGCCAACCCTAAGGGTCAATATGGGGCAGAGAGTACGGGTGGGAATGGAAAGCACCATGAGCAGGTGCAAGCTGTGATTACCTTGAGAAATGGGAGGGAGTTAAAGCCTCGGCCAGTTGCGTCTGATGCAACTAGAGCTAAGAAGAGTGACCACGGTGGTACACCCAATGAGAGCAAGGGTGAGGGAGAAACACCTAAGAGAGATGACTTAGTCCCTAGCACTTCACATGAGCCTAAGGCACCCTTTCCCCAATGCCTTGATACACCGTCCCCTTTTAATAAGAAGACGGCATCCATGGAAGCAATGATGGAGGTTTTTAAACAAGTGAAAATCAACCTCCCCTTATTGGAGGTGATTAAGCAAGTACCCCCCTATGCTAAATTTCTAAAGGACCTTTGTACGCAAAAGCATAAATCTATGACACACATGTCCCAAAAGGTCATACTCACGGAGCAAGTAACCTCCATCTTGTTGAATGACACACCCCCTAAGTTTAAAGACCTGGGTGCCCCAACCATTGCATGCATTATAGGGGACCATTTCATTGATAGGGCCTTATTAGATTTGAGGGCTAGTGTCAATTTATTGCCGTACTCTGTGTACAAAGAATTTGGGCTTGGCGAGTTGAAGCCCACTACTGTTACTCTCCAGTTGGCTGACCGGTCCCTCAAAGTGTCACGTGGCATGATTGAGGATGTGCTAGTAAAGGTTGATAGGTTTTACTTTCCTGTTGACTTTTTGGTGTTAGATATGGAACCGGTAGCCAGTTCTAGAAAACAAATCCCAGTGATCTTAGGTCGACCTTTCTTGGCTACGGCCAACGCATGCATAAATTGTCGTACCGGGGTTATGGAAGTTTCATTTGGTAACATACAAGTGAAACTTAATGTTTTCCAAGCATCCCAACAACCCCGTGAGAGAGAGGAGTGCTTATTTGTGGATGTTGTGGATGGCATTGTGGAGGAAGCTTTGCCCTCAATTCTTGTAAAGGACCCTCTAGAGGCTTGTCTAGCTCATCTTGGGTTTGAAAATTTTGATACTGACGGGTCGGTTGAGGAGGTGAATGCCTTGCTTAATACTTCTTCTAACCAGATTTTCCTCTGTGGAAAGCCCGGTTTGAGTCACTTCCTCCTTTGTCGAGAGAGCCCACCATACCATCTTTGGTCACACCACCTACACTTTAGTTGAAGCCACTCCCAACCACACTCAAGCATGCATTTTTAGGGCCCTGGGATACTTTACCAGTCATCATTGCATCTGACTTGACCGCAAAGCAGGAGCGTCAGTTAATGAGTGTTCTCGTGGCATATCAGAGTGCTATAAGGTGGTCGGTGGCTGATTTGAAAGGGATAGATCCCTCCGTGTGCATGCATTATATACACCTAGAGGAGGACACCAAACCTTCTCGTGAAATGCACGGAGGCTTAATCCCAATATGAAAGAGGTGGTGAAAAATGATTTATTAAAATATTTGGATGCGGGTATTATATACCCCATCTCGGATAGCAAATGGGTGAGTCCCACACAAGTGGTGCCTAAGAAATCGGACATCACTGTTGTTGAGAATGAGATAGGAGAGTTAGTCCCCACATGAACCACTACTAGGTGGCAAGTGTGCATTGATTATAGGAGACTAAATTCCACAACTAGGAATGATCATTTTCTCTTACCTTTTATTGACCAGATCCTAGAGCGGTTAGCGGGGCAAAGTTTCTATTGTTTTCTTGATGGTTACTCGGTGTATAATCAAGTCCCGGTGTACCCCGCTGACCAGGAAAAGACCACATTTACTTGCCCTTTTGGCACTTTTGCTTACAAGCGCATGCCCTTTAGGCTATGTAATGCACCGGTGACTTTTCAACGGCGTATGATGGCCATTTTCTCCGATGTGGTGGAGAAATTCTTAAAGGTTTTCATGGATGATTTTTCAGTGTTTGGACCGTCTTTTGAGAAATGTCTTAGGAACTTGACTAGAGTTTTGGAACGATGTACCGAGGCCAACCTAATTTTGAGTTGGGAAAAGAGCCATTTTATGGTTCGTGAGGGTATAGTTGGGACACATTGTGTCACCTCGAGGTATAGAGGTGGACAAGGCTAAGGTTGACCTCATTGCAGGCCTTCCTCCACCCAATTTCGTGCGTCAAGTTAGATATTTCCTAAGGCATGCAAGTTTTTACCGTAGGTTCATCAAAGACTTTAGTAAAATATCACGTCATTTGTGTAGTTTACTTGTTAAGGACACGCCTTTTATCTTTGATGAGGCATGCTTGAAGGCTTTTGAAACATTGAGAATGGCCTTTACCACCACCCCAATCATGAAATCACCGGATTGGTCGCTTCCCTTTGAAATCATGTGTGATGCCTCAGATTATGCTGTAGGGGCTGTGTTGGGTCAAAGAATCAATAGGGCACCATATGCTATATACTATGCTAGTCGCACTCTCTCGGATACACAATTGAATTACACTACCACCGAGAAAGAGTTGCTAGCTATGGTCTTTGCCTTAGATAAATTCCGGTCCTATCTCCTAGGTTCCAAGGTCGTAGTCTTCACTGATTATGCCGCTTTGCGGTGTTTACTATTAAAGAAAAAGACCAAACCTAGGTTAATTCGATGGATTTTGTTGCTTCAGGAATTTGATTTGGAGATTCGAGATAAGAAAGGATCTGAGAATGTGGTGGCGGATCACCTCTCCCGAATCCTTGTCGAGTATACTAGTAACCCTCTTATTTTGTATGATTCATTTCCAGACGAACAACTCCTTAAGCTGTCACGAGCAAGCCCCCCATGGTTTGCACATATTGTGAATTACTTGGCCATTGGGCAAATTCCTCAAAATTGGTCTAAACAAGACAAAGACCGATTCTTTTCACAGGTCAGGTATTATTTTTGGGAGGATTTGGAGTTGTTTAAATATTGCTCTGACCAAGTGATCCGACAGTGTGTGCCAGAGAGTGAGGTGCATAGTATTCTTACATTTTGTCATTTTTCTGCATGTGGCGGTCATTTTAGTGGGCATAAAACGACCGCCAAGCGGGTTTTATTGGCCCACAATTTTTAAAGATGCCCATCAATTTTGTAGAACTTGTTTGTGTTGTCAACAAATGGGTTCGATATCTCGGCGTGATATGATGCCAATGTCCCTTATTCTTGTAGTAGAGATCTTTGATATTTGGGGGATTGATTTTATGGGACCTTTCCCGTCGTCATTCAGATTTGAGTATATTCTCTTAGCAGTGGATTATGTGTCTAAGTGGGTGGAGGCGATAGCTACCCGAACAAACGATCATAAAGTAGTAATCAAATTTTTGCATGAAAACATCGTTAGTCGTTTTGGGTTTCCTAGAGCCATAATAAGTGATTAGGGTACACATTTTTGTAACCGGTTCTTTGAGTCGGTAGTTAAGAAATACTCTATCACTGATAAAGTTGGCACTCCATACCACTCTCAAACTAGTGGCCAAGTGGAAGTCTCAAATAGGGAGGTAAAGCACATAATAGAGAAAACGGTGAGGCCAGATAAGAAAGATTGGTCACAACGGTTGATTGATGCATTATGGGCCTACCGCACTGCTTATAAGACACCTATTGGGATGTCACTGTAATAACCCTCACCACTGATTACCGATTAACTACCGATTACTGCTAAACTGAGACTGATTATGATTGATAATTGAATTGATCGAAATACTGAACTGACTAACTGAAATCCGAAACTGATTGATTGACTGTATCTGTTTAAATGCATTTTCTATCTGTTGATTGTTAATTGATCTGTTCATGTTTTACGTTTAAATTGCAAATTGAAGGCCTTATCGGCGACCGAATCTGAAATTCATTGATGTTCTGTGTTAATTAGAATTTATATGATTTTATGGCATATTCAGTTGAAATTTGATTCTGTATGATTAAATTAGATTAAATAAGCCAAATTAATAGAGTTGGACTTATTTACATTAGTGCCACTTAGTGGCCCACTTCATACCATATTTGAGGCTTGAATTATATCCTTAGGCACACCATTTCATCAGCCATTCCCTTGTTATTGCCGACCAAGAGGGAGAGAGGGAGAGTAGTGAGTGTTCTTGAGAGTTGACTTAGAGAACTTGAAGAATTGAAGGACAATTGCCTAATTAAGCTTCTAGTCTTGTGATTAAAGACTTGGGTAAGGAGACTTAACCTCTCATTGTTGTGTTTAAGTTGATTCTTGCATGGTTCATGATTAATTGAGGAGCCAAGTCATGATTTAGTTCTAACATGTTGAATTATAGCTTAATTCGTGCATGCATGTTTAGATTGTTGAGTTTTAAGTTGTTTTCATGGCAAAATGTCACATGCATGCTCATAATTATGTTAAGTCCATGATTTCATCTTATTTTTGAAAAGAATGAGCTCACTTGAGCAAGTATTTGAAGCTTTGAGTTGTTTAAAGTTCATGCATGTGCATGTTCATCATGTTCATGAAATTTGGTTTGAAATTGGATTTAATTGAACTACCCTTGGGCTTTGATTTCTCAAATTGATTCTTGAAACATGTAATATTTTGAGTTTTGAAGTGTTTTCCAAAAAATTAGCCCAAGAGGATCGAATTTGATGCATTTAAACTTGGTTTTGTGCTTGGGACTCAAATCTGGGTTTTCCAGATTTTGGACCCACGCTCGAGCGAGGAAGTCCACGCTCGAGCGTACACTCTGTGATCATGCCTTCCGCTCGAGCGAGGAAAGTGACGCTCGAGCGTGAAATGCGTGCATCCAGTACTTTGCATGAGTTTATAGTCCGCTCGAGCGAGAGAATTCACGCTCGAGCGAGGACTTGTGTCTCACGCTCGAGCGAGGGTCGAGCGCCCGTCGAGCGTGGATTTTGAGCATCCAGTATTTTCACTGTAGCTTGCAGTCCGCTCGAGCGACGGAAGTCACGCTCGAGCGGAGCTCCTTTGTCTGCATGTCCGCTCGAGCGTAGAAAGCCACGCTCGAGCGAGACCCTTGTTTTCTGAAAATTCTGAAAATGTTTTCTGAATGCATCTTTGCATCCTCATCCCATCCTAGGCATTCTTAGGCCTAGTTTAAGGCATCTTAATGAGGATATAGATGTAGAACACACCGAGGCAATTAGGGATTAAGTTATTATCTTTCCCAACTGTGTAGCTTAGTGTGTGTTCGTTCTGTAAACTGTGTAGGGTTGGCGACGGAGAGCGCTCTAGCCTACTGTAGCCCAGAACTCTGTGAGTAACAATTGTGTAAAGATATGTTCAAATGAGATTTTCTGACTGTTTAACTGAACTGTTTTCTGAACTGATACTGTTAACTGAATGAATGTATGTCCTATATTCTGAACTGTATTGTGGCATCCTTAGCAACTACTGTTTACTGTTACTGTTACAGAGATCTCTGTCGGTTCCCTTGTTGGAACCACTACTGTTTACTGATTGATGGCCATCATTGACTGTTCGGTCTTTTTAGACCTACTGTTTACTGTACTGTTATGCTAATGGATGTACTACATATGACTGTTTACTGTACTGAACAACTGATATACTGATTGAAATAATTGTTTTCAATACTGAAGGACATTCCTTCTAAACCCCTTTACGCATTATGTTATTCACTGGGCTTTAGCTTACTGCTCATATATATATATGTAGGTGTACAAGCACCAGACCGCGGCTAGGAGCGTCGGGATAAATTCCAGTTTTGTCAAGCCAACCACTGTGCCTCACTGTGAGGTTCCGAGCCTGTTTAGCTGGCTTAGGGGTGTTTTAATTTCCCCATTCTGTTCTGTTTTGTAATGACTGTATAGACTGTTACTGTACTGTTTAATAAGGATTTGGTCCCTGTTCTGAATGGTTGTAAATATTGTGCATACTGTTCTGTACTGTGTATATATATATGTATGAAAAATCTTTTTTGCATACAGACTGTCACAGCTCATTGGACATTGTTTATTTACTGTATTGGCTTCCGCCATGCCCCTGTACTCTGTATTACTGTCTTACTGTTAAGCAGGCCTTCGGTAATCTCGGATTACTGGCCAGTTACGGCGCTAAACCCATAGGGGCGGGCATGGGTCATGACAGAGTGGTATCAGAGCGATACTTACCACGAGTTATACCGCACACACGTGTCCAAATGAGCTATAGGGTGTTCTAGAAAAGCAATTAGGGCATCGCATGAGCATGAAAAGTGTGTGGCTATGACATGACTGAATATATGTTAATGCGATAAACTGCTTAAGTATGCAACTGCTTATGTTGATAATTGTTATAACTGCTTATAGTGAAATGGATAATACAAGAACTGCAAATGAATCTAAATCCTTATCCTCTGAGGCAAGAATGGCAAGACTAGAAAGGATGATGGAACTAATAACTTAAAGATTAGATCAACAACAGAACCAACAGCCCCCACCTCCTCCTCCGGTACAGCCGGAACAGAATGTGAATGTTAATGATGGGGACATAATTGCTCTTACCCAGAAGTTCAGCAAAATGAAACCGCCATCCTTTCAGGGAGGCCTTGAACCGTTAAAGGCTGAAGCATGGGTTTGGAGACCGAAAAATTGTTTGAAGTGTTTCCGTGCTCGGAGGCACATAAAGTACTGTTGGCCACCTTCACTTGCAAGAAGAGGCTAGAAGGTGGTGGATGCTTACCCGTGATGACAACACTGTTATGACTTGGGCTCAATTCAAAGGAGCCTTCTTTGAAAAGTACTTCCCTCAGTGTGTCAGGGACAGAAAGGTGACTGAATTTGAACAGCTGAGACAGGGCACAATGTCCGTTGCTGAATACGAAACAAAGTTCACCGGGCTTGCTAGATATGCACCACACATGGTGGACACTGATTACAAGAAGGCCAGAAAGTTTGAAGGCGGCCTTAATGTTGCAATACTCGACAGAATAAGTGTCCTGAAATTACCGAATTATGTGAATGTTCTTGACCGAGCCTTGATGGCTGAAGCGAACATCGAGGCACTGAAAACTGAAACACCAGCGTCTGAATGGCGTGGTAAAAGGCGGGGTTTTAAATTCAAGAAAGGCAAGCATAACCCATTGAACAAGAAACAGAATACGGGGTCAACAACTAGCCCCAGCCAAGGGAGTGGTTCCATACCGCCCTGTTCCGAATGTGGTAAGAATCATAAGGGAGTTTGCTATAAACTATCTGGTGCTTGTTACAGGTGTGGCAAGGTGGGCCACATGGTTAAAGATTGCCCTTCCACTGCTCAGGGCAATAGTAAAGCTGCAGGCAGCGCCCAGCATCAACTGTTGCACCAAAACCGAACCCCAAAGCTACCGGGAAAGAGCCTATGAGGCAGGGCCGAGTGTTCGCCCTAGTACCGGGAGATGTACAAAATACTGAGACCGTTGTGTCAGGTATCCTCTCTATTTGTACTCAAAATGCATATGTACTGATTGATTCGGGGTCTACACATTCTTATGTATCGCATGCTTTCTGCGAAAATTGAATAGACCCTTAGAACCCATGAATTATCTGTTAGCTGTATCATCACCCGTTGGGGGATCCATGACTTGTGCATATATGTACCCTGCTTGTGAAATTATTGTTGGAGATGCACATTTGTTTATTGACTTACTGCCACTGAACATTGACCATTTTGATGTAATATTGGGGATGGACTGGTTAACGAAATATCATGCCACCATAGACTGTGTAACGAAACAAGTAGTTTTCCGTCCACCGGGTTTACCTGAATTTGTGTTTAATGGGGTTGGAGTAGTACCTCCTCCGTATTTGATTTCATCTGTGAAAGCTGTTAAATTGATTAGAAAAGGGTGTAAAGGGTATCTGTGTTCTGTATTGACTGTATCTACTGATGATAATGCTAATGTGAACAGTATTCCCATAGTCAGAGAATTCCCAGATGTTTTTCCAGATAATCTGCTAGGGGATTTGATTGACAGGGAGATTGAATTCACCGTTGATGTGGTTCTGGGAACACAGCCAGTATCTAAAGCTCCTTACCGAATGGCTCCGACTGAATTGAAAGAATTGAAAGTGCAACTACAAGAACTGTTAGATAAGAAGTTCATCAGGCCTAGTACTTAACCGTGGGGCGCACCTGTTTTATTTGTAAAAAAAGAAAGACGGCTCACTGAGACTGTGTATTGACTACTGTGAACTGAACAAGGTAACTGTGAAAAATAAATACCCATTGCCCCGTATTGATGACTTATTTGATCAGTTACAGGGTGCTCAAGTGTTCTCTAAGATTGATCTCAGATCCGGATATCATCAGTTGAAAGTTAAACCAGAAGACATTGATAAAACTGCTTTTCGAACGAGGTATGGACATTACGAATTTTAGTTATGCCTTTCGGAGTTACCAATGCACCTGCTGCATTTATGGACCTCATGAACAGAATCTTTAAACCATACCTTGATGACTTTATTGTTGTATTCATTGATGACATTCTGATTTATTCCAAAAGAGTAGAAGAACATGAACATCATCTGAGACTTGCCCTACAGACCCTAAGAGAACAGAAACTTTATGCTAAACTGTCTAAATGTGAATTTGGCTTGATCATGTTATGTTTTTGGGGCATGTTGTTAGCAAAGATGGAATTTCTGTTGATCCGCAGAAAATTGAAGCTGTAGTAAACTGGCCTAGACCAACAAATGTGACAGAAGTCCGAAGCTTTTTGGGTTGGCTGGATATTACAGAAGATTTGTCAAAGATTTCTCCAAAATTGCCTTACCGTTGACTCAATTAACTCAGAAGGGATATCATTTGACTGGACTGACCAAAGGGAATCAGCATTTCAAGAGTTGAAAACTCGACTCGTGACTGCACCAGTTCTTACCTTACCTTCAGGTACGGATGGTTATACTGTATTTAGTGATGCTTCTCATAAGGGTTTGGGTGTGTTTTAATGCAGAATGGGAGAGTAATTGCCTATGCTTCCCGACAACTGAGACCGCATGAAAAGAACTACCCGACCCATGACTTGGAACTTGCGCAGTGGTATTTGCATTGAAAATCTGGCGTCACTATCTTTTGGGGCGACATGTGAAGTATATACCGACCACAAGAGTCTGAAAAATTTCTTCACACAGAAAGAACTGAACATGAGACAGCGGAGATGGCTAGAACTGATTAAAGACTATGACCTACAGATTTTGTACCATCCGGGAAAAGCCAACACCGTTGCCGATGCATTGAGTCGGAAATCGATTGGAAACTTAGCTTGTTTGCTCACCGGACAGAAAGAGTTGCTTTGTGACCTTGAAAAATCTGAAATTGAAATTGTTTGAGAGAACAAGGTGGAACAATAGCTGCTATTTCTGCTCAACCGGCACTGATTGAAGAAATTAAAGAGAAAACAGCAACAGGATGACTTCTTGAAGAAGATCATCGAAGAAAGAAAGGGTCTAAACCAAGACCGGGTTTCAAATTTGAGAAATAATGTACTGAAATTTCAAGAAAGACTGTGTGTACCGAATGATACTGAACTGAAAAGAAGAGTTCTGCAAGAGGGCCACAACTCAAAATTTTCTATTCATCCGGGGAATACGAAAATGTACCAAGACCTGAAACTGAATTTCTGGTGGCCGGGAATGAAGAAAGAAATTGCTGATTTTGTATCAAAATGTCTTCATTGCCAACAAGTCAAAGCTGAACATCAACGACCCGCAGGCTTATTGCAGCCCTTACCGATACCGGAGTGGAAATGGGAACATATTACTATGGATTTTATTGTGGGATTGCCTCGCTCCAGTAAAGGTATGGACTCAATTTGGGTTATTGTTGATAGACTGACTAAATCTGCTCACTTCTTACCTGTTAAGAATTTATAATGCGGACAAATTGGCTATACTCTATATTGATGAAATTGTTAGACTGCATGGAGTGCCTGTGTCCATTGTTTCTGACAGGGATTCGAAGTTTACATCGAGATTTGGCAAAGCTTACAGACTGCATTGGGTACTGAACTGAGACTGAGTAGTGCCTATCATCCTCAGACAGATGGCCAGTCAGAAAGGACCATCCAGACTCTGGAGGATTTATTGAGAATGTGTGTCCTTGATTTTCAGGGAAACTGGGAAAGCCATTTGCCTTAGCTGAATTCGCCTACAACAACAGCTATCATTCAAGTATTGGTATGGCGCCTTTCGAGGCATTGTATGGCAGAAAATGTAGATCTCCGATTTGCTGGGCAGAAGTTGGAGATGGGCCTTTGCTTGGGCCCGAGATTGTTTATGAAACGACTGAGAAAGTGAAACTGATACAACAGAGACTGAAAACTGCACAGAGCCGACAGAAAAGTTATGCAGATGTCAGAAGGCGAGACAGAGAATATGAAGTGGGTGATCACGTTTTTGTGAAAGTGACACCGATGAAAGGCCAGACTCGTTTTGGAGTCAAAGGCAAGTTAGCGCCAAGATATGTCGGACCGTATGAGATTATTGAGAAAATCAATCCGGTGGCGTATCAAGTTGCGCTTCCTCCTGAAATGGAGCATATGCATAACGTCTTCCACATTTCTATGTTGAGGGACTACCTCCGGGATCCTTTCATGTGATAGAGCCTACTCGTGTAGTGCTGAGTGATGACTACACTTACGAGGAACGGCCTATACAGATTGTAAACAGACGGATCAAGAAGTTGAGAAACAAAGAGATCCCGTTAGTGAAGTTGACTGGCAAAACCATGGTGGGTGTATGCCACTTGGGAAAGGGAAGATGACATGGCAAAAGATATCCTGAACTGTTCCCACTGAATCCTGTTTTCTTCCAGAATGAAGGTAACTCGAGTTTAGAGGACTAAACTCTTTTTAAGGAGGGGAGACTGTAATAACCCTCACCACTGATTACCGATTAACTACGATTACTGCTAAACTGAGACTGATTATGATTGATAATTGAATTGATTGAAATACTGAACTGACTGACTGAAATCGAACTGATTGATTGACTGTATCTGATTGATTGACTGTATCTGTTTAAATGCATTTCTATCTGTTGACTGTTGATTATCTGTTCATGTTTTATGTTTAAATGCAAATTGAAGGCCTTATCGGCGGCCGAATCTGAAATTGATTGATGTCTGTGTTCATTAGAATTTATATGATTTTATGGCATATTTATTGAAAATTGATTTGTATGATTAAATTAGATAAAATAAGCTAAATAATAGAGTTGGACTTATTTACATTGCCATAGTGGCCACTTTAACATATTTGAGTTGTTATACTTAGCATCATATTGAGCCTGATTGATAATTATTCCTTAGGCACACATTTCATAGCCATTCTTGTTATTGCCGACCAAGAGGGAGAGAGGAGAGAGAGAGTTAGTGAGTTTCTTGAGAGTTGCTTGAGAACTTGAAGAATTGAATGACAATTGCCTAATTGAGCTTCTAGTCTTGTAATTAAAGACTAGGTAAGGAGATTCAACCTCTCATTGTTTGTGTTTTAGTTGATTCTTGCATGGTTCATGATTAATTGAGGAGCTAAGTCATGATTTAGTCTAACATGTTGAATGATAGCTTAATTGTGCATGCATGTTTAGATATTGAGTTTTAAGTTGTTTCATGGCAAAAGTCACATGCATGCTCATGTTTATGAGGTAAGACCATGATTTCATCTTGTTTTTGAAAGAATGAGCTCATTGAGCAAGTATTTGAAGCTTTGAATTGTTTTAAATTCATGCATGTGCATGTTCATCATGTTCATGAAAATTGGGTTTGAAATTGGATTAATTGAAATACCCTTGGGCTTTGATTTCTCAAATTGATCTTTGAACATGTAATATTATGAGTTTTGAAGTGTTTTCCAGAAAATTAGCCCAAGAGGATCGAATTTGATGCATTTAAACTTGGTTTGAGCTTGGGGTTCAAATCTGGGGTTTCCAGATTTTGGACCACGCTCGAGCGAGGAAGTCCACGCTCGAGCGTACACTCTGTGATCATGCTTCCGCTTGAGCGAGGAAGTGACGCTCGAGCGTGAAATGCGTGCATCCAGTACTTTGCATGGGCTTACAGTCCGCTCGAGCGAGAGAATTCACGCTCGAGCGAGGACTTGTGTCTCACGCTCGAGCGAGGGTCGAGCGCCCGTCGAGCGTGGATTTTGAGCATCCAGTATTTTCACTGTAGCTCGCAGTCCGCTCGAGCGACGGAAGTCACGCTCGCGGAGCTCCTTTGTCTGCATGTCCGCTCGAGCGTAGAAAGCCACGCTCGAGCGAGACCCCTGTTTTCTGAAAATTCTGAAAATGTTTTCTGAATGCATCTTTGCATCCTCATCCCATCCTAGGCATTCTTAGGCCTAGTTTAAGCATCTTAATGAGGATATAGATGTAGAAACACACCGAGGCAATTAGGGATTAAGTTATTATCTTTTCCAACTGTGTAGCTTAGTGTGTGTTCGTTCTGTAAACTGTGTAGGGTTGGCGACCGAGACGCGCTCTAGCCTTACTGTAGCCCAGAACTCTGTGAGTAACAATTGTGTAAAGATATGTTCAACTGAGAATGTTTTCTGACTGTTTAACTGAACTGTTTTCTGAACTGAAATTGTTAATTGAATGAATGTATGTCCTATATCCTGAACTGTATTGTGGCATCCTTAGCAACTACTGTTTATTGTTACTGTTACAGAGATCTCTGTCGGTTCCCTTGTTGGAACCACTGCTGTTTACTGATTGATGGCCATCATTGACTGTTCGGTCTTTTTAGACCTACTGTTTACTGTACTGTTATGCTAATGGATGTACCACATAGGACTGTTTACTGTACTGAACAACTGATATACTGATTGAAACAACTGTTTTCAATACTGAAGGACATTCATTCTAAACCCCTTTACGCATTATGTTATTCACATATGTAGGTGTACAGGCACCAGACCGCGACTAGGAGCGTCGGGTTAAAATTCCAGTTTTGTCAAGCCAAACCACTGTGCCTCACTGCGAGGTTCCGAGCCGTTTAGCTGGCTTAGGGGTGTTTTAATTTCCCCCTTCTGTTCTGTTTGTAATGACTGTATAGACTGTTACTGTACTGTTTAATAGGGATTTGGTCCCTGTTTGAATGGTTGTAAATATGTGCATACTGTTCTGTACTGTAGTATATATATAGTATGAAAAATCTTTTTGCATACAAACTGTCACAGCTCATTGGACATTGTTTATTTACTGTATTGGCTTCACCATGCCCCTGTACTCTGTATTACTGTCTTACTGTTAAGCAGGCCTTCGGTAATCTCGGATTACTGGCCGGTTACGGCGCCAAACCATAGGGGCGGGCATGGGTCGTGACAGTCACCATATAGGGCGGTGTTTGACAAAGCTTGTCATCTCCCTGTTGAACTTGAGCACCGAGCATTGTGGGCCATAAAGAAGTTTAACTTTGATATGGCTGCAGCTGGGCTCAACCGGAAATTGCAACTCAATGAGTTGAAGGAAATTCGGAATGATGCATATGAGAGTTTGAGAATTTTTAAAACTCGGACTAAGGAATTCCATGACAAGCACATTAATAGAAAATCCTTTGAACCCGGCCAAAAAGTGTGACTTTTTAACTCCAAATTGAGACTCTTTCCGAGTAAGCTTAGATCAAGGTGGGATGGTCCCTTTGTGGTTGTTGATGCATTTATTCACGGCGCTGCTAAGGTGCAAGATTCAAAGAATGGTCACACTTTCAAAGTGAATGGCCAAAGACTGAAACCATATATAGAGGGGATTGGGAATAGGGATATGATTGAGTCCATTTCTTTGATGGACCCTTTTTACTATGATTAAGAGATTAATGTCTTATTCTTTTTTTCTTTTTCTTTTTTCTTCCTTTCAATTCTATTCTATTTTTCTTTGTTCTTGTTGTGCTTTATGTGCGTCTAGGAGACTTTAAATCCTCTAAAAGTGTAATTCCTTTGGTGTTCGCCGTGCCCGAACGGCATCTGACGATCTGGTATAGCCACCTAACTGTGTTTGTAGTGAGTTCCTAGGAGACTAACTGAGACGGTGGAAATTAGAGTTCGAATGGCAAAGCCTAGAACACAAAGGTTTAGAATTTCCGAGACTAGAGTCTGGTTTAAATACCTAGGGGTGTGGAGATTGCTTCAAAACCACCCCGGCTTAAACTCTGTGTGGCAGCCCCCAAAGTCAAGTTAGCTTTATGCGCCTCGATTCTGGATACCGAATCAACCTAGTCTGTCACCCTGTTGGAGAATAGGGAAGTTACAAACACTGTTAGAGAGAAAAGTAATACCCGTAGTTTTCGCATGAAGGTTATACCTTAGTGAGCATTTAGTTATTTCTGTAATGTTTTATTATTTTGGATGCGAAACTAAGGTAGAAATGATTTGAATTTTTACCGGGATTGTAATTCTTTATAATTTTATCTGGGGTTGCATTAAAAAAAAAAAAAAAAAGGCTCCCCCCTAGGATATAACAACCTGACTAAGTCATATAGTTCACCAATACTGCACAATTGGTTGAACCTAAAGTTTCATCACATACACCATTTATTTCTTTTCCTGATAATCTCACACAAAAATAATAAAACAACAAAACCTTCTTCTATTTTCCAAGATAAGAGGTTAGTTCAATTTATAGGAAATGAAACTTGGTGGGCAAGTTTCTTGGAGGAGAAGAAAACTTGGTGCAAAGGGAAAAAAAAGAAAAAAGAGTTACTTGGAGGAAAAGAAAAGAAAACTTTGAGGAAAATAAAAGAAAACTTGAAAGAAAAGAAAAGTAGTTTGAAGAACAAGTTGTTTGAAACCCAAACAAACAATATAATTTATAATACATTATAATATTAAAATATCTACTAACACTATACAAATAGAACTATAACAAACACTCAACACAGGCAAAAGTATGACTCCATTTTTTTCATTCCAGATGCCATACAACAATTTTGAAAATATAATTATTGTTTTTCTATAATAGAAAACCATCACACAGAAAATGTAGAGTAAAAACTATGTACATTCCCTTGTATTTTTAGTAAATTTTTTTCCCGGCCTATAAGAACAAACAAACGCTTTAAATAGAACCAAAAAAAACAAAAAAATGAAAATCCATGTTCAATGACATCTAAACAGAACTATAACAAACACTCAACACGGGCAAAAGTATGACTCCATTTTTTTCATTCCAGATGCCATACAACAATTTAAAAATAACTTCTGTTTTCATAATATAGAAAACCATTAGAGAAAATGTAGAGTAAAAACTATGAACATTATTTTTTAGTAAAAATTTTTTCCCGGCCTATAAGAACTAACAAACACGTTAAATATAAAAAAAAAATAAAAATTATGAAAATCCATGTTCAATGACATCTAGTCTAATTTGAACTGTCATAAATCTCCCAAAAACAGAGCTTTGTGAACATCAAGCCCCGCTATGCTGGCCTATTAGGGCCTCAAAATTGTCTCATTTAGTGTAAAACTCAACAAACCCATATCTATAAATTGTTTACCAAACTAAACCAAATCATCCAAAAAATCTCATCTGATAATAAACTAATAATTCCATATCTCACTTAACCATCCAAAAAATTAACAATGGCCTCATACCCCAAACATGTTCTCTTTTTCCTTCTATGTACCCTTTCCATGCCCTGGATAGCCCAATCGGGTGACCCAATATAAATTGACTTGGACAGAAATATAAATTCAGAAATCATTCCTTACAATTCAATTGTGATCATAATGAAAAATTACATGAATGAAAACACTGATAGAAAAACACTGAAAGCAAAAGACACACACCATCACAAAGTAAAATGACTAAATTGAAACTAACATATACATATTTTTCTCTTTAACTTAGATTGCCATTGCCGTGGGATTATTGACAGCTGGGCATGATTTTCTAATCTCCCCTTCCGTGCCAGTGAGAACTTGGACTTTACCAAATTAACCATGGCATGAGGAAATCTGATATTAAAGTCAAGCTCCAATGTTGCACCTAACACTACAAGAACTGTTCGTAGGTCGTTTACTAGCTCTTGGTCGATTTGAAGGACACCTCTGTGCTTTAGTATTTGGTAGTAGTAAGAATTGTCGACAATGATTGAAGTTCGAGGATTCTGATCAAGATTAGCAATGTTGTCAACAGTAGCATTTCGAGGACATGTAGATCTCAATTTGGTAAGCAGCTCATCATTCATAGATGGGTCAGGCTTTCCGGTGTTCTTAAAATTATAGAGACGGTCTATGAAGGTTGAACAATGTGCAACTCCAACTGTATGAGCACCTATATATGTATTGGAGAGTAAAAACACAAAATATTCATTCAGGCATTTAATTGATTGATTTGTCATGCTTAAATTAGAGACTTGGAAACAAAAATAAATTCAATGTACCAAGAAGATAGACCATGTCAACAAAACCAAGTCCTTTTTTGTCAAATGCTTTGATGGAGTCTGACACTGATATATTAGGAGTTGGGATATCTACTGTATTTTGAGCAAGAGATATAAAACCGTCCCTTCGCCCTGTTTGTACATCATATCGCACTCCTTTACTCTGCATAAACATTGTTAGATCACCACCAATTTGAAAAGGTTAATGCTGTGTTCGGTTGGGTGATTTGAGGAAAGATTTAAAAAAAGAAACGGAAATGATAGATGAAATGTAAATAAAATATGCCTAAATTTCACTTAATTTTACACACCTTTTCCCTTTCTCTTTCTAAATTCCTCTCCAAATCTCTCAATCAAACACAACATAAGTTGTGAGGAGAAATAGATTGAGAGAATAAGATGCACGAAAATAGACAGAATAAAGTGTACAATGACAAAGATAATAGGGCGAGAAGATTTGCATCTAGATATTTTGTTCTAAAAATTTAAACTATTAAAAATTATATCTAACAATATATATCAAGCTGACATAGGCAATCCAACATCACCTTTTGCGAAGCTGTCATTACCATTATTAGGAATGGATCTAGGATTTTTACATAGGGGCAAAAATATATATACTAATAAAAAATTTAATTAAGAAGAATGGAACAATTTTCTACCGATATATAAAAAGTAAAAATAAGATGTTAACATATACAAATAAACATTTTAATTTTAGCCACATTGAAAAAGATAATAATTATAAAAATAATTTATTTACTAAAGTGAGATATTTTGAATTGTGTTTGACGCATGTTGTCATTAAAAGTGTCTATGATAGAATCAATTTTAATAATTAGTTAATACATTGTTTTATTATCAAGAAAAAAAAAAAAAAAAAGGACTTGTTATCAATGGTGGTTATAAAAAAATATTTAATTTTATTATATTTTGTCTTTTTATTTTTTTTTTAAAATTTTATACTTTGATCCAATTTTTATAGATATAGAGGAGCAATTACTTAAATTTTTATAAAATCAAGAGATGATAACCACTTAAAAATTGTAAAAAAATATACTGAGAGGGGCCGAACGCCTATAATTTAGAAATAATTATAATTAACACCACTACCACGGGCGGAGGCAGTGTATGCCCAGGGGGCACGTGCCCCTCTCAAGTTTTGATAATTATATTAGTACCCTTATATATATAGACTATATCATATATATCTTATATAAAATTATAATAATATCCCTTCTTCAAATTATAATAGTTCCTCTATTATAAATTTTATTTCTAATTACAATGAACCCACTAAAATAAGTTCTTCTATTATACACATCCAAAAGGGGTGTACCATATACTAGTTATTACTTTATAGTATTGATATTATAAATTTTTATAACCAAATTATTTTCATTCATAACTAAAATGACTACTATACAAATTATAACCAAACAACACATCTTCAATTATAAAAAATAAAATAAAATAAAAAATAAAAAATTACAATAAGTCATAACTAATATCAGAGTGAGTCATTACAAATCATAAATTACTTGATGTATAATCAAAGACCTCTTCAATCATAACCAAAATAACAATCACAAGAAGTTATAACTAAGTTATATCCAATACTATAATATGTCAAACTAAAGATCACAAAAATCATAACTGTGACATATGATAGATTTTTTTTATTTTTATTTTTTTTGCGGTGTGTTTTTATAAAATTTCTCTACTAATTAAAATATATAATTTCTATCTCAACTTATTTTCTTTTTTAATTTTTCAATCCATCTAAAATAGTTACTCCACAATATTTGTATAAAATTTGACCTCAAATCCTTTAATTTAAAATTCACATTTATCCAAATAAACTCTTAATAGTTACATTTAATAATATCTCATTATTGTTTATTATGAGGAAAAAATAAAATCAATATTGTCATTAATATGTGCCCATCTTCACTGAATTCTTGGCTCCGCCACTGACTACTAGCATCATTGTTAACTATAATTTTTGCATTGTTTGTGTTTGTCTATTCATGTAATGGAACTACTATAATCTATTCATGTCATTATCACACTCAAAAAATATTTTTATCTAGTCAAGTGGAGGTATATATAGAGTATAGTTCTTTGCAGTGAAGCAAATGAAGGTATAGAGTGATCACCTTAGCCACTGAGTCTCTGGTAGCCATGACAATGATATCAGCACAAGAGACTACTCCAGGGCACACTGCCTCCACAGCAGCCTTTGCAGCATCAATAATGTCAAAACCCCTCAAATGTAGATTTATGGGTGCAGTTTTCTCACTGTTACTACCATCCAGTAGGATTGATGCATCACATCCCTTTTCATGCAAAGAACAATGTTAGCACATTGAACCCAAAAATAAAAAAAAAAACAAAAACAAAACGGACCCATTAAATTGGAGACTTGATGTGTTATAGTCTTTATTGTCGTTTGGCAAAAACTTTTTTAGTTAGCTTTTTGGAATTGAGATATTTTTAGTTTGAGACTAAAAAGCTTGTTCAACAAAATTTTTTTGGCTTTTTTTATTTTTGTGAGAGAAAAAATGAAATGATTATGATTTGGATGTAATATTTTATCTTATTGACTTATTTAGTATAATTTGCCTTTTATGTTTTTAATCCTAACTGGGATAGCCAAACGAATTATTTGGCTAAAGCTATTTGGAAAAAAATCTACTAAAGACAAATTTTATCAAAACGAACTTGCAAAAATGGGCTTATTTTTTTCTTTTCTTGATTTACATTTTTTTATAAATATTTTTACGATCGTCTAACTAGGAGGGATATAAAAAGTAGATTTGATATAATTTAAAAAATCAAAAAAGTTTATAATTGGATTATTTTAAAGCTAGTTTAATCAAAACAACAACAACAACAACAACAACATGTTTTTTGATGTTTTATATCGCTAGTTCATGACTATTAAGCACAAAAAAATAAGAATAAACTTGAAACACTAAATTTTTTTAGGAGCTGACTTTGATATTTTTATTTTTGTTTTAAGTTAAACTTTTTTAAATTGACAATAAATTTTACCAAATGAATATGAAGTTGATTGATTAATATCATTTACAGTAATGGCAAATATAGAAATTAGGGTCACATGTGTTCTTTTTCCTAAAATTACAATTGATACAAATTTATTTATTTATTTTTTTTTTTGAAACAGCCAAAAGGAAATATTATTGATAATGATCAAACAATAATACATTGACAATCATAAATAAAGAGAGGGGGTGTAAAGAGTACCATAACAAAACAATCCGATCCTAACTGAGTTGGCACCGAGAAGCATGAAACATATAAACTATAAAATTGATACATATAGCAAACAATTCAATTATAAACATATAAACTATAAACAAATAATGAAACACAACATACAAGAATGAATAAAATTTTACAAAATTTGTTAATAGAACTCACTTCTAAAATTTTTATCTATTCATATGATTTTCGTGATCAATTTTTGTGCACCTAAACATTTTTTACCTTTGTCAATTGGCTCAATTTTTGTGTTCCTAAACATTTTTTTACCTTTGTCAATTGGCTCAAGTGCCAACACTGGTTACAACCTAGCATTACCCGTGACTCAACATGATGCCTAAATTTTTATGAATTAAAAATTGATAATCAAAAAATTAAAGTTCGAAGCACTACTCTTAATTTGTCAATAATTAGGGGTAGTGTAGGGATTAGATTTTTTAGTGGGTTTTTGATTTTTAACAAAAATACTTGCAAAAAGATAGAGAGGATTAATTGACCTTTTATAATGACCTTATTTAAGTTTTTTTAACCCATAACCTATAAGCACAAATAATCTTAAACACGATGTTGTTACATATTTTTTTGTTTAAAAAAAATTCAATAAGTTGCAGTTAACGGGATCTAAGCCTTCTTACTCTAACGAAGCAATCATGAAATTGCAAGCGGAGGAGGGCTGCCACGATCGTGGGGTCGTCCTTGATCTTGGTGGCAATGACACTGCCGACGATGGCTTCCACGTCTTTGCCACCACATTTTCCCTTGTAGAATCCTACTTCCAGTTGACCATAGCACTGGCCTGTGAAGCTGCTCATGAAGATGAGCCCAAGGGCTAGTCCTACTAAAACTGGCTTGGACATTTTCAACTTAAACTTGTTTTCCAAAAACAAAAACACAAAGTTTTGTGTTGAATGGTTGGTTGGTATGGAATAAGTCTCACATTGTTCATTCCTATTTATAAGGGCATTCGACCTTCCAATCCCACTTTAATGATTTGATTTTTTTAGACCTTTACGTGTAGATTGTTTATAAAAATAAAAAATTAAACTATATAATATTTGTTGTTACATCATTTGATAAAATTTGTCTTTAAAAAATGATTGATTTAGTTTTTAAAGTCAAATTTATTGTCAATATTTTATAAGCAATGATAATAAAATTATATAATTATAATTATTAAATTAATTGATTTTTTTTTATAAATAATATATGCACAAAAAATTATAAAATTAACAAATTAAATCACCAACCAACTCTAAGCCTTCGTTTGGCTAACTTAGTTGTGTTAAAAATGTACCAAAGACAAAATAGGTTAAATAAGTCAATAAGACAATATGTCACATCTAAACTATAATCATTTTATTTTTTTTCTCACAAAAATCAAATAAATCAAATAAATCAAACCAAAAAAAATCTTAACTCAAAAAAATTAATTAAAAAAATCAATGTCAAACGACGGCTAAGACGATCCGAAGATCCAAGACACGCCACTTTCAAAAGAAATACCATCGCCATCTCCGAAGTTATAAATAAATAAATAAATTAATTAAATAAAATAGTGCACTTCGCGTGTAAGCTAGTTATATGATGTATTATGTATCCATCACGTGCCTAAAATTAGGGGTCCACTTTGGACTGACTCAACACAAACAATTTAAACTTAAGAGTCTGAATTTTTTTAAGGATTGAATAAGATATTTTTGAATTCAGTACGGGTTTAGATAAAAATTTAAAAGTTTGAATTAAATTTGGACGGACTTGAGCAAAGATGTCAAATAATCCGAGCAATCCAAAATCCGAATTATATATATATAGATATATAAAAATATTAAATATACATATAAATTATTAGCCATTACATGATATTAAAGTAATTTAGATTATTAAATCATGTTAAATATATATTATTATATATACGAATAACATAAAATTTTTATCTTTTTATTTTATTTTATTTTCACTCATAAATTATAAGGACTACTATAACGGTATCACTCTTACATTATATAAATTATTTGTTTTGATGGTATTAATGATTTTTTATATTAAAAAAAATGTAAATAGAGTCAAATTTTAATAATTTAATAATGTAACTGGAAAAAAAATGAAATTAATTTACAATTCGGGCAACTCGGTTAATTCGGGTTTAACTCGGGTCGGGTTTGGGCAGGCAACCTCGAGTTACAATTTGGATCTGGACAGGTCTCAGCACAGCTTAGATTGGGCTTGGACAACCTCCCAACCCGCCCGAACCTGCCCGAGTTGCACCCCTACCTAAAATCAAGGATGAGTTTGTTGGACAATCACTGTATTTAATGAAAAAAATTCTGTTTGTGTACAAATTAATTTGTTGAACAAATTTTCTGATCAAGTCCAATGTTTAACACTGTATCCTTAAGACAGATTCGTCCTCTTCACGGTACTTTTAGAATGTGGACGTCTATCTTCCAGGATAAAATGATCAACAGCAAACAATAGTAGCACTACAAATTGTTTGCACAACAAACACACTTTATGTTTACACTCTTTCTCACAAGAAAATAATACAGAAAAATGCAAAGAGAGCAGGTAGAGTTAGGGACGAAATTGGAGTGAAAGAATCAAATGAGAGGCGGCCTATTTATAGATAGAATGGTGACTATTTGGTTTGAATTCAACAGGTATGGTACCTGTTTGATTTAAATTTAAACAGATACAAATCTATTTGAATTTAAATTAAACAAGTAAGGGAGTGTCCGGACATATTTCAAATTTGTACAGAAAGGTGCAAATTTTCGAACCAAAATTTGAATTTAAACGGTTAGATTTTCAGAATTAATTTTTGAATTCTGGACAGATTTTATTTTACTAAAAAATAAAATTAAATTCAAATATTTTTTGCCCAAAAAGAAAGGTATTAGGCTGGACAAGCCCAATCCAACCTCACACCACGCACCCGCGCCCAAGCCCAGCCCAACTCGCCTGACAGGCCGAACGAACGGTGGCGGCGGCACGCGCGTGTGTGTTTATTTTTGGATCTAATGGGTCTAGCCCAATTTGCTCATAACCTCTCCCTCTACAAACTTAGGGTGCCCCTTGGGGCCCTCCCCAAGTTACAATCCCAAGCTTTATAAACCCATAAAGTTCCCATCAAACCAATGTAGGATAAGCTTTTATTCAAACCTTAAGGAATTTTCACCAAAAACTCCATTTCCATGGAGGTCACTTTGGTTTCAATTTCTCATTCACCCGATAATGGTTTTGAATAACCAAATATACCACATAAATCACAACACGACATAGAACACGTTACCACTTTGACCCGCGAAATTCGGAGCTTGGGTCCTACCTAAAAATTAGACCAAAATTGAGGAAAAATTCTGTTTTTCCAAAACTTCCAAAACCCATTTCTAACAATCCCCCACATGAATGGAATTTGATGACAACGAATATGCAACAATATGTAGAATTTGTCGAAAGAGTATAAATCGAAAATATCTTGCATGGATAGGTAGCTTTCGGCCTTGAACTTTCCCTAGTGATAACCTATCGGACTTACTAGTTAACCAATGGACACGATGCCTTAAATTGTTCAGCCGTTTGTATAAGCCAAGACAACAAATTTCACACAAAATATCTTCTGACACATCGTGGTTCTCACGGTTGTATTCATTTTGGCCTTGAACGCTTTTGGTTGTTCATGAGTGCTTCTAGAGAATTTAGCCCCTTTATTCTCATAGAACCGGCTCTAGTTCAACACTCATATAGGTGATTCTTATTGTGAGTATCTCTTATACTCGTCTTGATTTTATGCCTAAATCAAGATATAAGTAATCATTAAAAGCGAAACTTATCCTTAAAACCCTGCATACAACATATGTTGCAGATATCACTCTCACCGTAGGAATGAGTAGGAAATTTTAATCCCTTGGTGATTTTTGGCGAACCACACATAACTTAGTTGTCCCTTTGAACTTAGTTCTTGGGATCTCCAGTCATATACGTAGGGTTACCATTATAATGACTCTTATGTAATACACTTTAATCCCATTCCCTTTGATGAACTATACAGTTCTTTTGTCAAACCTTTTGTTAATGGATCTGTAATATTCTCTTTAGATTTTATATAATCTATTGAGATTATTCCATTTGAGAGCAATTGCCTTACGGTATTATGTCGACGACGAATATGTCGTGACTTACCATTATATATATGATTCTGTGCCCTGCCTATTGCAAATTGACTATCACAATAAATGCAAATAATTAGCACAGGTTTTGGCCACATTGGAATGTCTTTTAAGAAGTGACGAAGCCATTCTGCTTCTTCTCCTGCTTTGTCTAAAGTAATGAACTCAGATTGCATTGTGGATCGTGCGATACATGTTTGTTTCGTGGATTTCCAAGAAACAGCAGTGCCTCCCAGAGTAAAGACATATCTACTAGTAGATTTTGAATCTTTAGTATCTGATATCCAATTGGCATCACAATAACCTTCGAGTACAGTTGGATATCGTATAAAGTTCAAACCATGATCACGGGGTAAATCTTAGATATCTAAGAACCCGAATGATCACTTTCCAATGTTCTTCTCTGAAGTTACTAGTGTACCTACTAAATTTACTGACAACATAAGCTATATCAAGACGAGTACAATTCATTAGGAATATTAGGCTTCCAATGATTTAGGAGTATTTTAATTGAGACACTGCATCACCTTTATTTTTTGATAAATAAAGACTGATGTCTACAGGTGTTCTAGCTACATTCATATCATCCTTGATAAATTTACCAAGAATTTTCTCAATATAATGTGATTGAGATAATGCATATCCGTCAGATGTTTTAGTAATTTTCATTCCTAATATAACATCTACGACCCCGATATCTTTCATATCAAATCTTCTATTCAGCATTTGCTTAGTTGATTGATCATGTTTTGACTGCTTTCAATGATAAGCATGTCATCCACATAAAGACAAACGATGATATAACCTTTGTCAGTGTTTTTAACATAGACGCACTTGTTACATTTGTGAATCTTAAACCATTAGTAAGCATAGCATGATCAAATTTTTTATGCCATTGTTTAGGTGCTTGTTTTAATCCATAAAGAGATTTTACAAGCCGACAAACTTTCTTTTCTTGCCCTAGCACTACAACCCCTTCAGGTTGCTCCATATAGATCTCTTCATTTAGATAACCGTTTAAGAAAGCTATCTTAACATCCATTTGATGTATTTCTAAATTATACAATGCTGCAATAGCAATAAGAATGCGAATGGATGTTATTCTTGTCACAGGGGAATATGTGTCAAAATAGTCCAGACCTTCTTTTTGTCTGTAACATTTTATCACAAGTCTTACTTTATACTTGTCTATTGAACCATCTGCTTTTATTTTTCTCTTGAATATCCATTTATATCCAAGAGGTTTAGAACCGGATGGAAGATTCACCAATTCCCAAGTATGATTTTGCATAATGGATTCAATTTCATTATTAACAGTCTCTTTCCACAAAGGTGCTTTCCTTAAAGCTTTGAGATTCATTTTCTAACAGGTATGTCAAAAAATCTAGACCAAAAGATTTTGATGTTCTTGCTCACTTACTTTGTCTTGGTTCACCATCAGTTAAATTCTTTTGGTCAAGACCATTACAAGTCTCTTGTGTTTGATTATCATTAGTCTCTTGACTTTGTGTACAATCATAAGTTCTTTTCTGTGAATTTAATTCCTGTCCTTTCTTGTAAGGAAAGACATATTCAAAAAACGCAGCATTCCTTGACTCTATAATAGTGTTCACATTTATATCAGGTATTTCTGATTTATAAGTTAGAAATTGATATGCACTACTATTCTGAGCATTACCAATAAACACACGATCCACTATTTTTGGTCCTGTCTTAGTCTTTTTAAGAACAAGAACTTCTACCTTTACCAAACACCCCCACACTTTTAAGTATTTGTATAAAGGTGGTCGACCTTTCCATAATTCATAAGGAGTGATGTTGGTTTTCTTGTGGGGTATTCTGTTAAGAACATAATTAGTAGACAATATTGCTTCCCCCTACAAGTTCTGTAGTAAGCCTGAACTTAGTAACATGGCATTCATCATTTCTTTAAGGGTTCTATTCTTTCTTTTAGCAATTCCATTTTGCTGTGGAGAATAGGGTGCCGTAGTTTGGTGAGTGATGTCATGTTGTGCACAAAATTTATTTAATGATGCATCATATTCACCACCCCTATCAATAACCATTTTAATGATTTTTTCAAGTTGATTTTCAACTTCAGTTTTGTAGAGTATAAACATTTATAGACTTCATCTTTACTTCTAAGTAAGTATACATAACAATATCTTGTACAATTATCGATAAATGTTATGAAATACTTTTTACTTCCTCTAGTTTGAACAAATTTAAAATCACATACATATGTATGAATTAATTCTACAGGTTTAGTTTTTTTTTTCAACCGATTTAAATAGAGCCTTAGTCAGTTTCGCTTCTATACAAATCTCACATTTGTGATTAGGATCAATTTCAAACTTTGGTATATAATCCAAACCAATTAATCTACGCAAAGTATCAAAATTTACATGTCCTAATCTACCATGCCATAAATTCGACTCAAGAATATAAGCAAAAGATGTGTTATTCTCATTAATAGCAACTTTTAGTGCAACCGTCATTACATTCAACTTGAAGAGACCATCACTCATGTATCCCTTACCAACATACATACCACTCTTTGTTAATACAAATTTATCAGACTCAAATACAAGCCTAAAACCATTTTAACTTAACAAATAACCAGAAACTAAATTCTTTCGAATGTCTGGTACATGCAATACGTTGTTGAGGGTAAGTTCCTTCCCTGATGTCATCTTCAAGATCACTTTTCCTTGTCCAACCACAGTAGAAGTAGAACAATTTTTCATGAAAAGTTGTTCACCATTTGTAGCCTCATTGTAGGCAGTGAACATCTTCTTGTCCGCACAAATGTGACGAGTTACTCCAATGTCAACCCACCATTTCTTGGGATTTCCAACCAAATTAGCCTTAGACACCACAACAGAGAGATTGATGTCATTTACCTTATCAGAGATGTAATCTAATTCTGTTACATTGGCCTGATTGATGGTCTTCTTGCTTGTACTTCCGCGATTCTTCTTAGGGCGGCGGCAGTCAGAAGCTCGATATCCGATCTTGCCACAATTATAGCATTTTCCTTTGAACTTCTTATTGTCATTGTTGTCGCCTTGTTTAGGACCATCTCCAATAAACTTCTTCTTTTTGTTATGTGGTTTGTGCACTTGTTCAACCACATTAACCTTGGACTCAATAGGATTTTTACCATTCCTCTTTTCAGCCTTTCGGTTATCTTCCTCAATTCTTAGTCTTACAATCAATTCATCCATGGTTATCGCCTTGCGTTTATGTTTTAAATAATTTTTGAAATCTTTCCAAACTGATGGTAACTTTTCCACTAAAGCAGCAACTTGAAAAGACTCGCTAAGAGACATACCTTCAGAATGAATATCATACAAAATTAATTGAAAATTTTGAACTTGAGAAATTACCGTTTGGGATTCTACCATAACGAAGTTTAGAAATTTACCAACAACAAATTTCTTTGTGCCGGCATCCTCTGTCTTGTATTTTTTCTCCAAAGAATCCCATAATTCTTTTGTTGTTTTCAGAGAGCAATAAACATTATACAGCATGTTGTCAAGGCCACTGAGGATATAGTTTCTGCACAGAAAATCAGAATGTTTCCAAGCATCTACAACGGCAACAACTTGCCGATCACGTTTATCCTCTGTAAGTACTGGAGCCTCTTCACGGAGAAACCGGGCCAAATTTAGAGTTGCAAGATAGAACAACATTTTCTGCTGCCATCTTTTAAACTCAGTGCCATTAAATTTTTTCCATTTTTCTCCATGATTTATCGGAACTTGAACATGGTTTTAGATAGGGACCAGAGTTGTTATAACGATCAGATTTAGAGTACTACTTTCAGCAGCCATAATATCTGATTACAAAAATCAGAAAGAACCAAAGCACAAATTAATTTTCTAGTTTCTAAAACCAGAAAATAAATTATAACACAAAATAATTTTATTTTCCTTATTACTAAAACTAGAAAAAAAAAATACCACAACAATTTTTCTGTAGTACAAATTAATATTCTGCAATTGTTAATGACACCAGTATATTACTACTAGTTGTCAAAGAAAATAAACAGTATATTACTACTATTTGTCAAACAATATATTACTACTATTTGTATTTTCCAACCGGAATATCACTTTGTGAAAGCACAGAAAAATAAATACAATGAAAACACCAAAAAAAAAATATTTTGTCTTAAGATTGTTGGACAATTTTCACTGTATTTAATGAAATAAATTCTATTTGTGTACAAATTAATTTGTTGAACAAATTTTCTGATCAAGTCCAGTGTTTAACACTATGTCCGTAAGACAGATTCGTCCTTTCCACGGTGCTTTCAAAATGTGGACGTCTATCTCCTAAGATAAAATGATCAACAACAAACAATAGAAGCACAACAAATTGTTTGCACAACGAACACACTTTGTGTTTATACTCTTTCTCACAAGAAAACAATACAGCAAAATGTAGAGAGAGCATGCAGAGTTAAGGACGAAATTGGAGTGAAAAATCAAATGAGAGGCTACTTATTTATAGATGGAATGGTGACTGTTTGGTTTGAATCCAACAGGTATGGTACCTGTTCGGTTTAAATTTAAACAAATACAAATCTGTTTGAATTTAAATTAAACAGGTAAGGGAGTGTCCGGACATATTTCAAATATGTACAGAAAGGTGCAAATTTTCGAACCAAAATTTGAATTTAAACAGTCAGATTTTCAGAATTCATTTTAGAATTCTGGATAGATTTTATTTTACCAAAAAATAAAATTAAATTCAAATGTTTTTGGATTTAAACGATTAGATTTTCAGAATTAATTTTTGAATTCTGGATATATTTTATTTTACCAAAAAATAAAATAAAATTCAAATTCAAATGTTTCTGGCCCAAAAAGAAAGGTATTGGGCCGGACAAGCCCAATCTAACCTGCCCGACCGGACGGATGGCGCGTGTTTATTTTTTGGTCTAACTAGTCTAGCTCAATTTGCTCATAACCTCTTCCTTCTACAAACTTGGAGTGCCCCTTGGAGTCCTTCCCAAGTTACAATCCCAAACTTTATAAACCATAAAATTCTTCCCACCAAACCAATGTGGGACAAGTCTTTATTCAAATCTTAAGGAATTTCCACCAAAAACTCCATTTCCATGAAGCTCACTTTGGCTTCAATTTCTCATTCACCCAATAATGGTTTTGAGCAACCAAATATACCACGTGAATCACAACACGGCATAGAACGTGTTACCACTTTGACTCGCAAAATTCGGTGCTTGGGTCTCACCTAAAAATTAGACCAAAGTTAAAGAAAAATTCTGTTTTTCCAAAACTTCCAAAACCCATTTTTAACAGAGCTGACCAAAAAAGAAGTAAGGGGACGAACTTCTCTTCAGTCCTAAATCAGATTGGAGAGATGCAACCCGGTTCATTGGGTCCATTTTCAGATTTTTGTTTCGATGGTTCAAACTGTGCATTTTAAGATTTGTTAAGTACATCATCCCTTTAAAAAATCAAGTCGATCAAATAATGTCAATCATGTGTTCATATTAGTTTTGTATGAAAAAAAAAAATTTATTAGATAATTTTAGAGTATTATATAATAGTGTTTATGTAGTATTCTTTATAAGCGATCACAAAACATATTTTACTTAATAAAGATGGATTATCATTTTTCACAAATAAAATTTTTCAATACGTTATTGGTTAAAAATGTCACATGCACATTGTTACATGATATTTCAGAACAATGGAATGGTTACACCCTTTTTTAAGTATTATGTGAATTTACATTTAAATTCAAAGAAAAATGGCAATTGTACATTTAAGACCAATAAAAAAAAAAGAAAAAATTAGTGAAACATCTCTATCCAATTTTGTATAGTAGAAGAGGTTTAAGATATTTTTTTTATTAGCTAAGGTCTCTCAACATTTCCACAGAGAAAATTCAATTCATAAAAATTTTGCCCGACTCAGAGAAATTTTGAAATTTCTCTGTGAAATCAAAAAAATTTCTCTGTGAAAATAGAAATTTCTTTGACTTAGGACGAAATTTCTCTAAATCGGACAAAATTTCTCTGAATCGAATTTTCTCTGTAGAAATATTGAAGGGCCTTAACTTCTATAAAAATATTATATATTTTTTTTCTTATAAAATCTTAATATCAAGAACCTTAAAAAAAATTTCCTAAAAAAATAGGAGGTATATGTCAACTATCGAATATTTTTTTATACAAATCCAATTAAATAAAATAACATAATTTGAGTTTTGTAATTTATTAGGATAGGTTTGAAATACAGCATGACTAGAGAAAATTATATTTTCTATTTTTTATTTTGAGTAAATTACATTTGTAGTATTTTTTGAATTGAAAATTCAAAATTTTATATTCCTAAATTAAAAAATGATTGAGGTTATCTAGTCAAAATTAAATAAAAAAAAAAATTTTAACACAATTTTTTTTTCCTCCCACTTATATGTCCCTTGAAAATGGAGTTTGACGGGTATACAAGTTTTGTTTGGTTTTTAAACTTAAATACATATTTTGAATTTTTTTCCTTTTTTTTCTTATTTTTATTTTTTTAATGAATATTTTTCATATTTTAATTAATTTCTTTAAATTTTAAATATACTTAATAAGTAAAAAGGCAAACACTTTGAGGTTTAAAGAAATTACTGCTAATCCCATACTTTTAAAATAATTACACTAATCTCTAATGAATTTGACGAGGGCTAGCGAACTTTGTAAATTACAATTTTACCCTCTGTATCATAATAAAATTACAAGTTTATCCTTACACAATCAAACTATAATCTTTATTTGGTTTTATTTTTTCCCAATTCTTATACCTTATTATAGGCTTGACCTCCCTCCCTCCCCCCCTCAAAAAAAAAAAAAAAAAAAAAAATCACCAGAGTCGTGACCTAAAACCCTATTTCCTTTTCTCTCAATTTATTTCTCAATAGAGGCCTTTGGAGGTTTATGGCATTGGTCGGTGAGATAGATACGGATGCTTGTTTGGGTTTGATAAAATGTTATACAAATTAGGGATATGAGTGTTTGGATATAATAATATGTGTACACCAGAATAATTAAAGGTAAAATAGTGTTGGCTTTTTTGGCTTTCGAAGGTTAATATTGTAATTTTAAGCGTGCCAGTAAGGATTAATCAGTCCTTACAGAAGATTAATTGCCAACCAATTATCAGACGATTGTGTTTTAGCTCTCTCAGCCTCAATAAAGAGGACTTTTACTGGTGGCTTGTTTAGGAGAATTTAGTAAATAACAATTAAGTGAAGAATAATTTCAGAATTTCATTAAGTAAAATGAAAACTTATAATGATCTGACCCAGTCTCGTAGAGGTTTACAGCAGCAAGCTATTTGAAACTACTCCTATGAATGAAGTGCAGTATAGGAATTTGAAGTACAGAAATGTAAAGAACTGTAAAAACTAGAAGTGAAAACAAAGTCAATAAAACTGGTTTTTTTATATGAGTCTGAATCCTTCATTTTGGGGCATTCTCTGCTATTTATACTTCTCAATGATAACCGTCGAAGTGGGCTTCTAACCGTCAAAATGTCCTCCTATGATTGCTGAGCATGCTCTCTCACAGTCAGTCCTACTATGCCAAATTTGCAGTTAGGTTTCCCTCCTGATTTTGAATTTGAACTTTGTGAGTAACCGTTAGGCCACATCACCCTATATCCCTCAATTGTTCCAGTGCTACGCTGATCCATTATTATCAATATGGGCTGACACATGTCTGACTTTCGTTGGCAACTTGTATTAACTCCCTAAATTGCCCTCTTCATGCCATGATTGGCTTTTACAAATTATACAGCTAACATTACCCCCGCACGAATATACTCAACACTTGGTGATATTAGTGGATTAAGGCATTTTACCCACATCCTAGGACGTGCATGGGCTTTGCATCTTCTTAGAAATGCAACTGACGTCCATCATTACAATGTTTGTAGTGCATTAAATTCTCTTCTACGTCTTGAACATTTCCCACTATATGAGCATTCGAAAAGACTGATACAGTTCTTATGGCCAAATAAACCTTTTCTTACATTGATCGAGCATACGAGGAGTCTATGAAAGATGATTATAGGCCTCGAAAGAATCTCCATGCATTTATTGATTACACTTATTCGCCTCCATTTATGCAAGTTATGGAAGCTTTTGCAACGTACCAACCTTTAGATCCAAAGTTTGCCAATTACGAACCCTTGGGTCAAGCATTTGCAGAAATAGATCTTGGAAACTCTTCTTCCGCCTCACCATCTTCTGCATGGGACACAGCTACTTCTTCCTCTACCCCACCACCCTCTGCATGGGACACAACTGCTCCTTCTTCGTCCAAGTTTACTAGTTGGGAAAGCTGGCCAGAACCTGATGAATCCAAACTAAGGGAGCGAATTCACCATTAATTCGTCGAATTCGCTAATCTTTTGTCTATCCTTTCTTTTGTTCGGAGCTCGGTGGTTTACCCCTATGTACCCATCGATCGCCGACGCTGTCTGGAGGACAACTTACTTGTAACATGGTACACATCTTCCATGCCTATGAAGATAGTGCGAGCAACTCCTTGTCCAGAGGAAGCACAAGGATACAATCCGTCATTCTTGGCCAACAGAGCAAAACTTTACTCTTCTAACTGGCTTGAATGTGTGAATAATCCCTAGTTCCCTTCTTCTTTTGGGGTGGACCCTCTTGCACCTCCTCTTCCTCAGAATCCTCACTGGATGGAGGAACTGAAACTTACTTTCTTCGAGAATCAGTTTCTTCCTTCCTACCAACCTTCAGATCTTTCTATTATATTTGAGCGATATCAAGCTCAGCTTTTGCTTGCAGCCTTTTTTTCACTTGCCTTTTAATGTTCTTGGAGATGATATTCCTCTTAAGAACTTTCGATGGGCATGTGACATTATGACTCAAGGTCACATCCTCAACTCTATTGCTCAAGCAGAACTTCAGATGTTTTTGGACCAACTTCTGCTTTTTCTCCATTGGTACCAAATTTCTTTGGCCACCACTAATTCTTTGGACAGAATCTCAGCCCATCGAATTCAAACCCAGTACGAAGTAGAAAATCTTATTAATGAATATAATGACTTCAAGAATAAGGATTCTACATACTGGGATGATCTAGATATGGATGAGATTGAACAAGGATTGAAGAAAATGGAATTTGAAATGAAAGCTGAACAGCTTTTCCATCAAATAAGAACATATCAGCTACAGCAACCCGGCTTGGATAGGACAGATGACAGAATAAAGAAATAACATAAATTTATTGACCACTGTTGGGGCAAATTTCATGACCTTGTTATTATTTCTATTCCTTATTTTTATGAACTTGAATTTGTAGCCAAGAAGGCCTTCTAATGTAATTATTTTTCATATCAATAAAGCTAGGTTTTTTCCTTTCTTTATTCGGAATGGTCTGATTTTATATTCCAATTGCATACTTGCAACCATTCTATAACAAAATTAGAGCTTCGATTCACCAATTTTGTCCTTCAAAACCTGATTTAAACATTTCCAATGGAATACTTGAAACCTAATTTGAATATCTCCAACATGTGGAGTAAATTGACAATCTTTGCCTTAGGTCTTCTCATTTCAATCATATGGTTAACACAATCAACAGCTTCGAATTAACTATCTTTGCTTCGAAAAAACAGTTTACGTGTTTTGAAGTATGAAAACTTCCCTTAGGAATTAAACCCCTTTATTTGAGTGAGTCCCTTTGGGTTCTTTCACTACTTAACCAAATATTGGTTTTTTGCCACTTCGAAGTCTAAACACACACAAATTCTAGCTGTAGAGTATTTCAAAGTTTACTTCGAAGGATTTTATTTTCAACAAGAAACCTAAAAGCAAGTCTTTAATCCCCTTGAAGCAAACAAAAACCCGAGCATTCTTGTACTCTTAGGTATGAAATGTGTTTCGAAGTCAACTACCTTCTTTTGAAGTCCTTGCAGGATGTTGGCCGTTTGGCTTTAAAGCCAAATCTTAATTTCGAAGCCAAATACTTGCTTTTCGAAGCCAATCTGGATATTCGACGTATGTTTTCCTCCAGAAATTTTTCTTCACTTTAAATTTGGGACCCTCCATATTTTAAAATATGGGTTTTAATTTCACATGGACCCAAATCATAAAATAATCATTTCGGATCCACTTGACCCACTCAACTTGTTCGGGTAACCTTTGGATAGAAAGGTTTAAAAACCCCTATCTTTCGTATTCCACCTATCTACTTGCTCAAAAATTCCTTTCTCTCCCTTTTGAACTTGTCTGCAACTTTCGCTTCTTACTCACCTTCCTTTTTCACCCCTTCAGTAATGGCTTCTTTAAAAGTGCAAACCGTTGAGCGTGTGAGTCCTTCTGTAGCTTTAAGGAGACTCATCAATGAAGAATGTGAAAAGTGCAAAGCTGGTGAATGGTGTGTTGTTGATGGACGCATTCTTATTCCTCGCCATCATGTTCAAGGAGAGTATGTACTTGGACCCATTTTCAGGGAGGCCCCTGCTCAGCTCCCTGCCTTTTACTCGCATCTGAAGGATCATTGCTTACTCTACGAAAGGGCTTTGACTGGGGAAACTGGAGGTTAAATCGACCCCACCGCTGCTGGCCCACAATGAGACCTGAATGGGAAGAATGGTATGATCGAGTTGTCCCTGCTAGGACACTTGATCTTCGGGATTTCTGCCTCCTTGATGCCCTTTGACTGGCCAGGTTTTCTATTCCTAAAGACCCTTTCCTTATACCTACTACATTATGTTTTTGGAATTCTTCTTTTAATTTTTTCCAATTTCGATGTGATATAATGGCCCTTACCATTCTGGATATATGTCATCTTCTAGGTTTATCTCCCATTGGCATTCCTTTTGGTCCTGACTATCCCAATCTTAATGTGCCCTTTTCCATCCCTCCTTTGAACTCCTCCTTCAGTGATTTTGCGCAGTCTGAAAATCCAAAGGAAGGCCCTGTGATAGACAGAGAGTTCTTCGCCTTTCTTTTGTACTGGCTTTGTAAATTCTTATTTTGTATCTCTTCTCAGAGGATTATGCTTGAGTTTGCTCCCCTTGCTAAGGCTCTGGCTTCGGGGAAGAAAATAGCCTTAGCTCCATATGTTCTGGGCTATGTATATAGAGCATGCTCCCAATTTTGTGAAAAACCTTTAGATACTAACTAAGGGGGGCCACTCTAGATATTACAGCTCTGGATTTTTGCTTATTTCACTGCTTTGCATTCTAAGTGTTTGAAATTTTTGCTATCAAACCCTACCTTTTATGGAATAAAATATGCTAGAGTTTCACTTTATCCCTTCACTTTTGCCTTCTATTTTACTTTCTTTTATTAACTCCCAGCTTCCCCTTCTTCTCATACCTCCTTCTATCCCTTCGAAGCCAATACTGGCCCAGCCTGGTTGAGGACTTTCTTGGCTGATAGAAACTGTTCCCAGCGTCAGCACAGGGATATGTGGGCTTCTATTTTAACTCCCAGAGAGAGTTTCATTGGCACTTTAAATCCTAGAGCTTACAAGTGCATAGCAGAAGCCTACTGCCCTGCTCAATTTGCCAAGCAATTTGGGCTTGCCCAAGGGATCCCTATCTCCCTCTGCAGTCAAACCAACCCCAATCTTACCACCAGAGAGCTGAAAGTTCAAAGACCTAGGCTAGAGGAGGCAACCTCCAAACTCATTCAGGACTTAATCAAATTTTAGTTCATTCCCTTCATCCCACAAAGCACTGTACTGAAGAGGTATCAGAACTGGTGGTCAGCAAATATGGAGGTGCTCCTGGCAATACCTCCCAAAGACCTGCTGGTGGGACTGGACTTGCCTTCTTAGACCCAGCCTAAGGGGACTAGGCTCATCACTCATTCTACAGCTCCTGCCATCTCAGTTTCTGCTCCTACTGCTACAAAGAAAACTTCTTCCACCTCTCATCCTTCTCCTAGAGTTACTAGGGTTGTTTCGAAGAAAGGCATGCATTCTTTATCTTTCTTTTTCCTTCTCCTTATAATGCTTAATTCTTTTATTTATAACTTTCTTTTTATGCAGGAGCTTCACAAGTAGAGTCTCCTCAAAAGGCTCAAGCCCTAAACATTCTTAAGGATAAGCAATAATAGCAAAAGAAAAGAAAACTTGTGTTTAGTCTTGAAGAGGAGAAAGTACCCGAAAAGGAAGAAGAGACAGAAAAATAGAACGAGATACCACTGAAAAGAAAGAAGAAAATGACAGTTTCTTCCTTTGACCTTATTGGGGACTCTACTCATGAAGCAACTGCCAAAGAAGTAGAAGAGGAGTACTCCAAAGAAATTATTGTATTTCAGAGGTCTAAGAAAAGGAGACAGCAGCAAGTACTAAGGGACGAAGCTACTGTTGCTGCTGATGCACTCCAAAGAGAAGCTACAAGGAGGCAACAAACTGCTGAACATTATACCCTTCACAGTTCTCCAACCACTGCTACCACTTCTGAAACTGGTAATTTCCTTTTGTGTCTCTAGTTTCCTTTCTCAAGTTTTCAATACTAAAACTTAACATTGCTTTATATTTCTTATTCTGCAGCAACAATTACTCTACATCTTCCTTCAATAAGGGTTTCTTCAGTCTTATCTAAAGTTGAAAGACCATTAGAAACACCCTTGAAAAGGAGGAAGAAAATTGACACTAAAGTTCCTTTAAGTGTAGAGCCCATTCAGGCAATACTCTCACTTTTTGGTTCTATACTTTTTACACCTTTTTTGAGACAAAGCATTCATATATCTTTATCCTTTGGTTTAACTCCATATCTTCCTTATCTAACCTTTAACTCAGCCCAATTTACTCTCCCTACAATCCTCGCTGCTCCTTTCCCTCCTAAGGAGATCCCAGTTATTACTTCATCTCCAATGATAGTTGATTCTCCCAGAGAAGATACTGGTAGCTCACCAATTCTTTGTCCGCCATTACTATCCAGCTCCAGCCCTTCTTCTCTTGACTTACTGGTGGCCAGGACTATGAAAACTGGTAAGGACACTTCATCCTCCTCTCCTATCCCTATGCAGCCATCTCTTCTTTCCACTAGAGCCCTTTTTGCGCCACTAATGTCAATGGAAGAGATGTACATTTTCGAAACTAGACTGGCTAGCCTTTTTGACTTGCCTTCTATCATTCCAACAGCTAGTAATGAAACTGAGCTATTGGTTCTGGCTGATTCTCTCTTGGAAATTTTTTAGAGTTCTTCAACCATCAGTAGGGCTTCCTTACCTTCACTGGACTTGGGCATCTATTTGGAGTTGCTGACATTATTCTCGAGGATCCCATTTGAAGCCTTGCAAAGACCTATTATCAAGAATGGTTTCCTTCAGTGCTGCAAGGTCATTGAACAATCTAATATGGCTATTTCAAGTCACTTGTCTCAAGCAGCAGCTACCATAGATTTTTATGTCAACATCTGTCATGTTGCCAAAGCTGTAGAGGAGAAATTGTTGAGAGAGCAGGAATTTGTTTACCATATACATGCCGAGGTGTTTGAATTGAAAGAACAACATTCCTCTGTCTCTCAATTTCGAACCCAACTTTTGGAGAAAAAAGCTCAATCAGAGGAAGAGTTATCAGCAGTTAACCTAGCTTTGGATCGAACTGCTACAAAGCTACAAATCACCAACCAAGGGCTGGCTGATCGAAGGCAGGAGATGACTACAATCATTCAGTTGTTCCCATCCCTTAAGAGTAGAGAATCAATTGTAAGGGAATAATAAAACATTATACTGACTTTTAGGCCAATCTATGGCTGCATGTACTTAGCTCCTTATGAAATGAAATCTTTATTTACTATTTGAGTGTTTTCATGCTTCTCTTGTTTAGCATTTTCTATACTCTTTGTGTTTCCCATACAGTTGGATAATAAGGTTTCAAGTACCTGCCATTAATTTTCTTAGGGTGTACATGGTATGCTCCCCAAGGCAAGACTCTATGAACTTGATATGATCCTTCCCAATTAGGTTACCATTTGCCAAACTTATGTCTTTTAATTCCTATTGGGAGTATTGTCTTCCATACCAAATCACCTTTATCAAAGCTAATGTGCTTGACTTTCTTATTATAGTTTTTGGCTGCTTTCTTCTTTTGAAAAAGAATGCTTTTTAATGCCAAAATTCTAACTTCATCCACATTTTCTAATTCCAAGAGTATGCTCTGATGGTACTGCTTAGGAGCTAACTGATCCTGGCATCTCACCCTTAAGGACTTAATGTTAATTTCTACAGGTAACACTGCATCATGCCCATATACTAAGGCATAAGGAGTAACTCCTGTACTTGATCTTGGAGAAGTCCTATAAGCCCACAATACATCTAACAACAAGTTATGCCAATCCCTAGGATTGTCTTCCACAACTCTCTGTATTCCTTTTTTCAAAAACTTATTGGATGATTCTGCCTGACCATTTGCTTATGCATAATAAGGGGTAGAATTAACAAGACTAATTTCAAACTCTGCCACGAAAGACTTTACCATCTTTCCATCAAATATAGTCTCATTATCCATTGTTATGGTCTGTGGGATGCCAAACCTGTGAATCAAACACTACAACAAAATTAAGTTTTCACGGCTTGCAATGCATGCCGTAAAAACTCTTTCACAGCATACACACAAATGCCGTTATATGACATGCCGTGAAAAGTTGAATATCATTTACGGTATGCAAGTAAAGTTGTAAAAAGTAATAAATTAAACATTAATGACATACTTTGTATGTCGTATATAATTTTTTATGACATTTTTTACATGCCATAAATCATTATATTTTTCATGGCATTATTTTGCATGTTGTAGAAGGTTATTTTTAATATATTTATAGCATACTTTATATGCCGTATATAATCTTTTACGACATTTTTTTGCATGCCATAATATTACACTTTTCACGACATAATTTTGCATGCCGTAAAAAGTTATTTTTAATATATTTATGACATACTTTGTATGTCGTATATAATATTTTACGACATTTTTTTGCAAGTCATAAATCATTATACTTTTCACAGCATAATTTTGCATGCCGTAGAAAGTTATTTTTAATATATATACACACACACAAGAACATAACCTTGCCTAGCCGTATGCACCTCCAAACAATGGCAGTAGCTTATAAAGTGCGGCAACTTGTGAACAAATCAAGCAGAAGCAGCAACTATGAAATAAGGAAAACAAAACTAACATCCACACACCAAACAACCTGCATACTAGCTTCCATCCTCAACTTCTATCATATCAAGCTAATAACAACCTCACAAATGTACAAACTAAGAAAAGTATCCAAATCATATGATTCACTAATTTCCAAAATATGACTTTAAATATGCAACTCCACCTACTAATTTCTTGGGGGGAAAAAAAAACACAACCTACATAAATAAAAGAACAAAAACAAATCAAAGAATATATCATTGGTATTTTACATGGTTCAAAAGCTTATAGATTACAAGACCAAGTAAAATAAAAAGTTGCATCCTTCAAAGAAAACATGCATTGTTCCAAAAATTTTGAATGGGAAACAAAAAGAGTACAAAAGAAAAGAAAAGTAGATAGATGCATCAGATTCTTAAATACAATAATTCAAAAATAAATAAAAAATGGCTTTCGTTTTACAACCAAAACTACATCCCAAGAATCAACCTTTGGCACACTGATTCTAAGAGCTAGAAGAAGGAAGACTCCCACTCCCAATCCAGCAATCCTATTCCAGAATAAAAGATATCACCAAAAAACAAAAAAAAACTCCATAAAACGAACAGAAAATCAATAGCTTCAACAACATATATATATATATATATATATACCTCAAAAGGCGATGGATTGAGTCAGGATCAACATATATATGGTATACAAATTATATCAATTGTGAATTTCTTCAATGAACAAACAAAGAAATAATAGAATAAATTTGTAACCTTTACTTCGCGGTAGTGAACAAAAACAATGTTCGAGCACTCCCTGCAGCAAGTGTCATCCAAATAAGAAGCAAATGAGAATGTGCGGCAAAAGCCCTTCCAAAATAACAACTAAGCAAACAAAAATGGACAGATTTTCATTAACTTCCATAAATTAATTCAATTTTCAAGGTCTGTAGTCAATTTCATGGAAGTTCATACAAGGTAACATGAGTTTATAGCTATAGACATCGCTGTAATTCCAAACATTAAAATGATTAGTATGACAAAGAAAACTAGTGAAACTTTAAACCATATTTCATCTTTTTTCCCTCACAGACAAAGGTAATGGGACTTCCAAAGCAGCAAAACTGTTCCAGAAGCAGATATAACTACTGAACCAGATTCTACTCAGCAATTGATTTATTCAATGGTAAATAGTATCAGAGGACTGTACTTATGCATGTACATATACAAGAAGCTGCAAGTAGGCATTTACATTTAATCAACCTTTATACGCTAATACTAATTAACAGATAAACTTCATATTAAAAGCAATTGCCGAGAGGTGGTCCATAATACAGACAGATTTATATATATGTATATATATATATATATATATATAGAGAGAGCAAAGTGCAAAGATTTGACAAAATAACCACAAACTTCGATAAAAGCAAGGCAAACTTTTTGACACTCACTCTTCAAGCAACCAATAGCTTCGCCTCTAGAAATTTTCATTTTCTTCTCCATGGGCATAGTAGCAATGCAACACATCAACACTCCAGCCTGAAAGGACATTATACAAGCAAATTACTTTGGAAGTGTAATAAAAATATACAGCATGAACTATTCATTATATCATATAGTGCAAAATTCCTGAAAGTCACAAACTTCTGTCTGGTGTAGACAAAATCAACTTAAAAAACAAAAATTGCAGTCAACAAGCATCATCCTTTCACATAAACCTTGAGCCTCTCATGAGCTTCCTTCACTGTCTTTCTATCTTTCTTCCTCCTCTAGTTATGGCCATCTTTGTGACGTGAAATGAAATTATGGAACAAACAATAGATTTAGGTCATATTTGTGATGTGATCCTTAACAAAGTAGACATTGATCCAGGTTGAAAGTGCCAAAAAGACAATAAGGCGGCCAAAATAACATTGCTTTGAGGCCATTAGAAACTGTTAGAACTGATTAAAAAAGACAGATCCATGTAGCAAATCCCAAGTAGTTAAGATTGAGGCTTGTTGAGTTCAGTTGTACTGAGTCATTTATTCAAATCCTAGAACATGTTTATAGGTAAATTAATCCAGACCAAGAGATATTGAAAACGAAAGAAAATCCTTGTGCATGACTTGAAATACACATGCAAATTTTTTCCACTCAAATTTTGGGAAAGTTTCTGAATGAACTAAACTGCTATAGAAGCCTCTGTATGACCTCACAAACACCGACAATTTTTTCCTCTTTCCCCAGAAATCAAGGTTAAGTGGCCAAACCAGGTACCACTTGGCCTACACTGGTAGTGGTATAAGGTAGACAAAATGGAAGCTTAGAACTTCCAAGTTTTGCTGAAATTTTTTAACCTTGTTCCAATGATATCCTTTAACTAAAGAATGCAAGACAACAGGGCATCTTTCATCTTAGAAATTTGCTAAAAACAGAGAAGGCAAAGCACAAAAGCTACAGAACCAAACACACTATGTTAGGTAAGCTAATAAAATTCTGGAAAAAACAGAGGACACTAAAGAATGTTTAAATTTGATCACGCAGACAGAATGTTTCTGGATATTGGTGCTACTTGGAATGGAGTTATAGAAGACATGAGTGATGTGAAGGAATTGGTATGAACTTATCTGAAAATTAAGAAAAAGTACACCTTTTTCTAGTTCGAATGCCATGATATTTGCATCTTAATGTCTTCATTTGATTTTGTGTGACTTTTGTCTTTCCTCATTTGCATTAGTCCATCTATTACCAAAAATGGTTTACAAGATATGTATATTCACAATTATGCATGTATAGTTATTCATTGGGACCAATTATTATTTTTTTAACTTATTATTATTATTTTTTCCTGTAAATCTTAGGTTCCCGAGCTGTTTTACCTCTCGGAGATGTTGACCAATGAAAACTCAATTGACTTTGGTACAACACAACTTGGAGAAAAGCTTGGTATGCATTTATTTGTTTCGATAGAAAAATTGGATCTATGTTCTCTTTTAGACTGTAAATGTAACATAAATTTTTCCTTCTTCTTCTTCCCCCCCCCCCCTCCCTCCCCCAATTCTAGATTCTGTCATTCTGCCTCCTTGGGCTGAAAACCCTGTTGATTTTGTTCACAAGCATCGGAAGGCTCTTGAAAGTGAACATGTTTCTGCACATTTGCATGAATGGATTGATCTTGTATTTGGGTAAATTCTATAATACTTTTGAAGGAAACTTGATTTTTTCTTCAGCTTGGTTTTCTCATTGTGTTAATTTCCAAATTTTTTAGTATGGCTTAGAGTAGATGTACAAATAATTGTCTTTTGCCCATCAATTTTGCATTGTTTTCTCTTACAAAGGTGTTCTACATCTGAATGATTTAAACCTTTCAGGTATAAACAGCGAGGAAAAGAAGCTATAGCAGCAAATAATATGTTCTTTTACATTACCTACGAAGGGACGGTGGATATTGATAAAACTTCAGACCCAGTAAGTCTACACTCTTTCATTAAGTGTTCCTTTGAGTTGTATTACTACTACTTACTTTCCCTAAATTTCACTAACAGGTACAACAACGTGCTACACAAGATCAAATTGCTTACTTTGGACAAACCCCATCCCAACTTCTTTCTGTCCCTCACTTGAAGAGGATGCCACTAGTAGATGTTCTTCACTTGCAGGTAAACCTTGATTTATTGTTTGTGACTGGATCTTTGTACTTTGAGTTGTCTTATGGCTGTTCTTGCATTATTGCATATGTTTGTTCATGTGTACACTTGGACCTCTCATCATGTTTTTCACTGTGCATTATGTACCCTATACTGAGGAGAGAGAGAGAGAGAGAGAGAGAGACGGTGGTGCTCACCTTAGTAGATGATGGTCCTCGCTTCCCTCGCCGGTGCAGATGGTGGAGGCGGTGGAGCTTCGAAATTGCCAATCGCTCTGAGATTGAATCTGAGATGAATCACCAATCACTCTGAGATTGGATCTGAGATGAATCACCAATCGCTCTGAGATTAGATCAAACGGGGCTGAAGAAGGCTGATTCGATCGGTTGAGAGAGATTAGGGTTTAGAGAGGGTAGAGAAAGAGAGAGAGATCGAGACCAGAGGCTGAGTGAGAGAGTAAGGGGGCCTAAAATGTTTTTCAAGTTTTTTGTTTTAGTTATTGTAATATTTGTAATATTTTAAATAATTTTTTTTTTAACTTTTTAAATTCAAATAATTTACATATACTTAAAAGAAATATTTTATTTTAATTTTAATAATGTTTTACTTTTTAATTTGTTTTTTAAAAAAATCACTAAATTCAAAAAAATATAAAATTTAATACATTTCATATATATTATATTTTATTATTTTTTTTACAAATATTTTATTTTTTAGTTGTATTCAGATTAAGCACATCTAAAAATTAAAAAATAAATAAATTATTAAAAGAAAGAAAAATATCAAATCAAGGTAATTTAAAAAAATAATAATTACAAATTAGTAAGAAGCCATATAAATATTAATCATTAAAATTATAAACTTTTTCATGAATGTGTAATTTTTTTTCCCAAAATCCCACTGGGTGCAATTATCCCTTAAAAAAGACACTAAATTATAAAATAATGTATAAATTATTTTTTATGTTGTCCTCAATTAGGAACATTTTAAGGTGAGAAGCTTGGTTGGAAATTGTTAGCTTTTTTAAATCAAAAAAAAAAAATCGGATTGAAATTTTTTTAATAAAAGTTTTCACGACATGCTAATGCATGCCATGTAAAGTTATAATATTTTACGACATGAAATATATGTCATCTTAAGTACAAATATTTTATGACATATTTTTGTATGCCGTGAAAATATACATTTTTTACAGCATGCTTTTGCATGCCATAAAAAAATTCTGATTGATTTTTTTTTTTTTTTTTTTTGCAGAAGTTTTCACGGCATGTTAATGTATGCCGTATAAAGTTATAATATTTTACAACATGAAATGTATGTCGTCTTAAGTGCAAATATTTTACGACATATTTTTGTAAGTCGTAAAAACATACATTTTTTACGGCATACTTTTGCATGCTATAAATATATGAATCAATGACTTACATGGTATGTATGCTATTATTGACAAAACATTAACGGCTTGCAAAAAAAAAAAAATGCCGTAAAATGTACTAACTTAAATGCATGTCGTAAACATGATGCCGTAAATAGTTAGTTTTGTTGTAGTGAAATCTTTAATAAACCCAATAACTTCAGTTTGGTCTACAACCTTATATGGTTTAGCTTCGACCTACTTAGTGAAGTAGTCTGTGGCCATTAAGATGAAACAATGGTGCTTCGAAGAGGGTGAATGTACTTTCCCTATCATATCCATAGCCCAACCTCTAAATGGCCAGGGTTTCACAACTGCATGTAAATCAGTTATTGGTACATGTCCTATCATGCCATGCTTTTGGCATGCCTGTCAACTTCTAGCATACTCCATGCAATCTTTAAGGATGGTTGGCCAATAGTAGGAATGCCTTCGAAGCAACCATCTCATCCTCACACTAGGCTGATGGGCACCACAAATGCCTTCATGAACTTCAGCCATGGCTGTCAATGCTTCCTTCGGCCCTAAACATTCCAATAACAATCCATCCACTCCCCATTTGTAAAAAGCATTACCATACACTATGTATTGCATAGATTGTAATTTGATCTTTCTGCTGGCTTTCGAAGATAGGCCAGTTAGGTACTGCATTATTGGATGCCTCCAATCTTGATCTTGTAAGTCATTATGATTGACTTCTAACACCACATTCCTTTTAGTTAAAGGTAGTATTAATTTTTGATATGTTACTTGACTTATGTTCATTTAAGTGTCATCCCTTCTCCTGAAATTCGAAGCTTTCTAAGCTACATCATTGGCTTTGTTATTCATGATTCTTGGGATATAAGTCACGTTTGCTATCTGAAACTGAGAAAGCAAATGTAATGCAACAACATAGTATGGCAACATGCTTGCACTTCGACATTTGAAAATTCTTTTCACTTGGTTGACCACCAATTGAGAATCTCCAAATATATCAATCGCATGAGCTTATAATCCAATAAGCATTTCCAGTTCCATTATTAAAGTTTCATATTCAGCTTGATTATTAGAACAAGTAGTTTCATCTACTCTGAAACCGTGTGTGGTTTCTATCCCCTGTGGTGACTTAATTATAATACCAATTCCAATCAGACCATTGGCCTTTGACCCGTCGAACCACATCTGCCATAGCTCAACATTGATCATACCAAGATCCATTATCTCCTGGCTTTTTGTTTGACATGGATGATCTGCCAAAAAGTTAGCCAAAACTTGTCCTTTTACTGCCTTTTGGGGGACATATTCTAGATGGAACTTTGACAAGGCCAATATCTGTTTGCCAATTCTTCCTCTCAACATTGGTCTAGATAACATATACTTAACCAAGTCTATGGTTGTAATTACCAAAACAACATTAGGCAAAAGATAATATCTTAATTTTATTGCTGCAAAGTATAATGCAAGGCATAGCTTTTCTACAATTGAGTATTTATATTCACAAGAATTTAAAAACTTACAAAGGTAATAAATGCTTGCTCCTTGCTTTCTTCATTGTCCTGGGCTAGGAAATCTCCCAATGAATCTTCTGCTGCAACAATGTATAACTTCAACGGTTTGTCACTCTTTAGTGGCATCGGCACTGGAGGCTTGGCCAAGTAGGCTTTAATTCTTTGAAAGCAGTTTGATGCTCTGCTGTCTGCATAAACTCCTCTTCATCTTTCAACCTTAATAAAGAAGAAAATACCTTAGTTTTCCCTGTAGTGTTAGAAATAAATATTCGAAGAAAATTAAATTGTTCAACGAATTTTTGTACTTCTTTCTTACTTGATGGAGGCTTGGCCTTAATGATGGTTTTGGCTTTATTCTGATCAATCTGTATTCCCTTCTTGTGTGCTACATAGCCCAAGAAGTTTCCAGCTGATACACCAAAAGCACATTTGAGAGGATTAAGCTTCAACTTGAACTTTCTCATTCTTTCGAAAGCTGCTTCCAAGTGAACTAAATGTTCCTCTAACTAGGATTTTACTACAATGTCATCAATGTAACACTCTAAATACCCTCCAATGAGATCATGAAAGATAGTGTTCATTGCCCTTTGATATGAAGCCCCAGCATTCTTTAGGCCAAATGACATTTTGACCCATTCGAATGTGCCAATGTTCCCAGGACATCTGAATGTTGTCTTATGGACATCCTCCTCTGCAATGCAGATTTGATTGTAACCAGAATGCCCATCTATCATAGATAAAATCTTGTGCCCTGCTGAACTATCCACCAATAAGTCCACTATGGGCATGGGTACTCATTTTTTGGAGTTACTAAATTCAGGTTTCTAAAATCGATGCATACCCTCATTTTACCATTCTTTTTAACCACAGACACAATATTGGATAGCCATTCAACATATCTAGCTGTTCTAATAAAGCCTGCCTTAAGGAATCTAAGAATTGCCTCCTTGACCTTCTGAATTACTTCTGGACTCATCCTTCTTGACTTTTCCTTGTATGGCTTGAAATTAGGCTTCATAGGGAGCCTATGTTCCACTAATGACCTATCTAATCCTGGCAGTTCATTATAAGACCATGCATGTCACGACCCAAACCCGTCCTAAAAGTTTGGTCCATGACCAGCCTGTGCTTAGGCCTCAAAACAAAATTTCACAAATATTTATTCAAATACGGGGCCTTAAGCGGAAGCAAATACCAAAATGAAGAAAATGCCCATTGAGCTTGTGCATACATGAAAACTAGATTAATTTAAGCATTTAAATACGCTTTCCATATTTACATATATAATCACAGAACTTATACAGATCTCATACACATATACATAAGACTCAATGAAATACATAATTCTCCAATACAAAATTAAAGCCTTGACACGGAGGTGTAACCTGACGGCTTGATAGAGAGGTGGACCTCAATACAACTCTAGTGTCGATCCCTGATGGCTCACTTACATAAATATATATAAAAACGGAGTGAGCAAGGCTCAGTGAATAATAGCAATGTAAGGAGGTTAGGGGAACAAGCATAGCATTGAAGAATATGAATATACATATATCAAACCATATACAGATCTTATCCATAACCATATTTCAAAACGGCCTCAGGCCTACATGTAATACAGAACGGCCTTGGTGTCATGACCCAAACCCGCCCCTATAGGTTTGGCACCGTAACCGGCCAGTAATCCGAGGATTACCTACGGCCTCTGAACAGATTAACAAATAGTAAGGGGCTGCGGAAGCAAATATACAAAATAACAAGGTCCAATGAGCTATGATGACGTACATGAGACAGAAAATTCAAAACTTATTTATATACATAAACATGCTAGTCAGATACACCAAATATGTACAAAGTATTTACAAAATGTAATCCCAAGATCTGACGTTACAAAACAGATACAACAGACTAGCATGAAGTGCAAAAATAGCCATGGCGTTAGGCTTCAAGCGGAACCTCCTCGGGAGGCGCAACGGATGGCTGACCAAAACAAAACAGAAGGCCATTAACTCCGGCCTGGGTCCTGTGCCGCCTCACCTACATATATATAGTAAACTGTGAGCGAAAGCCCAGTGAATAATAAACAGAGTAAAGGGGTTTCAATGAATGAGTTCGTACAGATTTCAGAAATCAATTCATATGATATCAAAAGCATGCTTGATCACATAGAAATCATAATTCAGTTTTATCAACTCATACTTGATCGGATCATATACCGACAGAAATCATAAGTCATAGTTACATTTACGTGATACATCCATTAGCATAACTAAACAGGACGCGCAATGCGTAAGGTTATGAATAACCTAGTTCCCGCGAAGGAACCTCCGGATCCGGGTAACAGGACAGCTAAGCCCCCATGGCGGGCCTCCGGTACGGGCAACAGTGCACAAACAGGACGCATAAGCGTAAGGTTACAAATAACCTAGTTCCACAAAGGAACCTCCGTTACCGGGTCACGGCTGCAAATCTCACATGGTACTAAGGATGTCACGAATACGTGTCGGAAATTGAACAATCATTCATTGTACTTAACATATCATTTCAGAAAACAGATCTCATTTTGTCACACAGAAAATAAGTACTATTGAACATATCTTTACTAAGTTATTACTCACAGTGGGCGTTGAAACAGATAGACGGAGCCAAATGGTCAAACAGAACGCGGCACACGACCTACATAACACATAACGGATACACACTTGAAATACACAATCCAATTATACCAAACTTACGTCACTGGTTCGTAGTGTGTTTCTACCCTTGAATTCCCCTTATAGAGTCTTAAACATGACCTAGGAATGCCTAGGATGGAATGAGGATGCAAATATGCCTTAGAAAATATTTTGCAAAACTTGCTGAAAACAGGGGTCTCGCTCGAGCGAGCCTTCCTTCGCTCGAGCGAGCTTGCCAAAACAAAAGGTTCGCTCGAGCGTGGACTCCTTCGCTCGAGCGGTCTGCAAAAATGAAAAAGTGCTGGATGTTGGAAAACTCCGCTCGACGCTCGCTCGAGCGTAAGACACAGTCCTCGCTCGAGCGTACGTCTGCGTGCACCAAGATTCTGAGAGCTTGAAATTTACGCTCGAGCCACCATTTCTTCGCTCGAGCGGTGCTCAGAGTAAACGGTGGTCGCTCGAGCGTAGAATCCTCCGCTCGAGCGAAGAAGCCAAATTCTGGAATTTCCAGATTTGCCTCCCAAGCTCAAACCAAGCATTCTACAGCTCAAAACTCGACCTCTTGGGCCTATTTTCTGGAAAAACATTTCAAACTCATAATATGACAAGTTTCAAAGCTCAATTTGTAAAATCAAGGGCCAAGAGTGAGTCAATTTGGTCACAAATTCAATAAATCTTCAAGAACAAAGTTTAAACAAACATACATGAGTTCAAATAAATTTCAATGCTCCAAAACATGATCCAAAGCAAAATTAAACTCAGAATTTTGATGGATTCAAATATGACCATACATGTGAAGATTTGATACAAAACAACTTCAATTTCTAAGAACATGTTCATACATGCATGATATGGACTTCACTTCAACATATTAAACCCAATTCTAGCTTTAAACACTAATCTAGCCATGAGCCATGCAAGAAGTGATCTAGACTCACAATTAAGAGAAGAATCTCCTACCTTAAACCTTGGAATCAAAGTGTGCTAGCTCAATTTGTTGTTATCCTCCAATTTCTTCTAAGTTTCCAAGTTAATTCTTGAGCTAAGACCCAATTTCCTCAATTCCTCTTCTCCCTCACGTTTTTCTCTCTTGTTGAGGCTCAAATGTGTAAAATGAAATGCAAAGGGGTGAGTTAGTGGAGTAAAACAAGAATAAAGCAAAAATAGCCTATAAGTGGTGTTTGGCTCAAATTAAATAGATGGCATTATTTTAATCGAGTTTAATCGCCCCAAACCGAATTTTAATTAAACCCACCATAAAATCACATAAAATCTAACTAGTCTAAAACACTAATCAATTTCAGAATCGGGTGCCGATAAGGCTTCTAATTCGCAGTTTAAAGTTTGAAACACGAACAGATATTTTGACACCAAACAGATAGAAACACATAATTCATACAATACATATGCAAATTAATTCCAGATTTCCTCTTAATTACTATTAGGCATAATTAAGCACCAATTAGCGTTAATCAGGGTCGGGGTTATTACACTTGGGCCCATGTATGATACGAAACAGCCATAGGCCCAACATAACAATAGTTGTCCAGAGCAATATAGGGAAGATGAAATATCGGCATGTCTCCATCTCCCTGGGCGTTAGAGCCATTAGTCATGTACAATTCATAGCATTATAGGGTAGATGGAACATCGGCATGTCTCCATCTCCCTCAGCCTTAGGGCCACGAGTCATAAACAATTCACATCATAACAGCCTCGGGCCCACTTTTATTAATAGGAACAAAACGACCTTAGGTCCAAATCAATGCCATCGTTCAATCATGTCAGTTAATTCAATCAAAGCACAATGTCAATAGTATATGCCATTCACAAACAACGATATATAAATCATAATCACTGGAAGTAAGTAAAACATATCGTTACACTACTATTACTCACAGTGATGGGCTTCTAGTAACAGTGGGACGTTGTCCTCATCTTGACCTACAAATACAATGCACATAGCATAATATGAGAATATAATCGATCCCTTTCTTTGCTTTTTAATCAATTAGTCATGTTGGTTCTAAACTCATTAGTCCTCAATAGATCATAATCCATGTCTAGGAAAATAGAAGGAATCGAAAGGAAAATGGTTTAGAAGAAGAAATGGTATAAAATCGGTAGACAAAAAGTTAACAACCTTCACTAATTTGAGCATATCTATTTGTGTACTTAGAATTTGGGTGTGAGGCTACTACCATTAGAAACTAGACTTCCGGGGCTTGAATTTAGGCTCAAGAATCACTTAAAACGGAGTCCGGATGAAAGAGATATGCTTAGTTGAAAGTGGGCTGAAACAGGGGTGCCCCGTACCTACGGGAACAGGGCCGCACATGCGGGAATTGAGCCGCACGTACGGGACAAGGTGCTTTTATTTCAGAATCAATTTAGGTGCTGGAAGTGGACTGCCGCACATGCGGGAAGCCCTGCCGTACGTGCGACTTAGGGCAAAATTTGCTGTCCAAAATTCTTGTTTGCTCTAACACTTGTTTTCTCCACTTTCTAAGCTAGATTTCAACTCTAATCACCCAAAAATATGTAAAATTACCCCACAACATGATAAACTAACATCATTCAAGTGTAATTTCATCTCAAACAATTCAATCTTTGCCTCAAGTTCAAGATCAATGTTTCATCTTTCATAATCTTGAAATTTCCCAAAACACAACCCACAAACACACTTGATCCTTGCATAATCTTGTTCTATGGACAATCTAGAGATCATTTCATATGTCATTCACAAGATTGAGCTCCAATCATAAACAAAATCAAAAGGACCCAAGTTCTAATTTCTTAAATTTAGCTCAATTAAATACAAAACACAAAACCCTAACCCAAATGGGTTTCAAATCTTCCAATATCATTATGATTTCATGAAATTGATGAATTAATCATAAGGATTCAAGATAGATTTCCATACCTTAGTTCAATCTTTGCCTTTCTCTTAGCTCTCTTTAATTTTCCCAAGCTTCCATAGTTGATCTTCTTCCTTTCTCTTCAATCTCTTCAATTTATCTTCAAACCCCCATGAATGTTGAGCTCTCTTTCTTAGAGAAGCTTTCTCTATCCTTTGCTCTCTCTCTCTCTCTCTCTCTCTCTCTCACGGTTCTCTCCCTCTCCCTCAGATATTTTGGACTCAAAGTGATGAGTTCAACTCATATCATATATATATATATATATATAAGCTTATCACAATTAGGGAGAGCCAAATGCACCCTTACGAATCGTACGAAATCAAATTTCAATTAAACTTCCCAGATGACTCTAAAAATCATACTGATCATAACTATGTACTTCGTTCTGGTTTCTAAAGCCTCTAAGGCCTTCAATTTGTAGTGCAAAGTTAACTACCCAAACATACCTTAATAAATTAGACGAAATAAATTTCCAATTAACTTTCCCAAATGGCTCTAAAAAATCCCATTAGCATATCCATATACTCAATTTTGATTTCTGCCTTCAATTTGTAGTGCAAAGTTAACTACCCAAACATACCTTAATAAATTAGAGCCTCTAAGGCCTTCAATTACGTCTGCAAAGTTAATACCAAACATACCTTAATAAATTAGACGAAATAAATTTCCAATTAACTTTCCAAATGGCTCTAAAAATTCCCATTAGCATATCCATATACTCAATTTTGATTTCTGAACCCAAAAAGTCGTCAATTTCAGTTTTAAAGTCGTAACTCAACAGATAATTATTCAATTCAAACAGATATCATTAAATTAAAGTACATTAACCCACAATTAGTTAAAGATAATTTCTGATACGCATTTTGGGGTTGTTACAATGCAAAACAATCTGTATATCTCTTTAAGACCATCAATAACTGGTCCCTGTCAAGAGCACTTAACTAAGCACTGATGTAAGTGGGTTGCTGTGCAGAACCTTCCCCTAAATTAACTTCTTCCAATGAGTCTTATATTTGAGAACTCACTAATGCTTCTCTTTTGATTTCTTCTGCCCTCGAAGCAATTTCTTTACTTTGTTTTGCTCCCACTTTCTCTGATTCAACATTTTTGCCTTCTTTCTTATAGACAAAGTCTGTCCATAAGGCTTCTTCTTCCTGTATTTCCTGGACTTTTGTTTCGATGTCCAATGCACAGTATTTATCAAAGGTCAAAGACCTGACCTGTTGTTGTTCCTGCTTACAGCCAACTACCATGGCTTCCTTCTCTTGTTCCTGAACTTTTTGGACTATTGATTTTAAGTCTAATGCTGAAAACTTGACTAAAGCCAAGGGTCTGGCTTCTTGGGTTTCATCTTCTTACCTACAACCAGGTATTATTATCATCTTTGATGACGAATTCTTCATCAGCACTCTCCTGTACTAAGTGCTTCAGGTGTGCTACTTCCTTATCAGCCATCACTTCGGCTAAACCATCAAGTTTTCTTAATATACTGAGTGGTGTCACTCCTTCAGTATACAACTTGGCTTCTGTAAAGTCAGCACAAGCGACAAAGGATTGAGGGTCTGCATTGATCTCTTCTGTCTCTCCATTGCATAAGGCCATCATTATCTTTTGATATAGAGAGGAAGGCACACATTTGTTGGTATGAATCCAATCCCTGCCAAGTAAAGCATTATACTTTCCATTACTATCAATAACAAAGAATGCCATCATACAATCTATGGTTCCCACACTCAGGTTGATGGGCAAAATACCCTGAGCCATTTGCTTATCCCCAGCAAAACTAGCAATGGTTGTGCTGGTTGGGATTAATTTAGGATTCCTTTTTCCCAAATTCTTCAAAGAGGATTTCGAAAGTAGGTTCACTACTATCCCATTATCCACCAATACCCTATTTATTTGTATCCCATCGAAAAAAGCCTTGATATACAAGGGCTTGACATGCTGTGTCATGGATGTTGTAGGATACTCAAAAGGATGTGAGAGATTAATACTCACTTCCTCACTCTCGTCTTCAGTTTCCATTGGTGTGGCCACTTCAGATTTATCTTGAACCATGCTAACCTGTGAATCTTCACTAGAAACTGGAATATGGTCAATCTCCTAACCTTCTTGGTTTCCATCTTCAGCCTAGAACTCCTGTGGTAGTATATGCACCATATTCACTGACACTAGAGGAAATGAGCCAAACTGAACTACTGGCTGCATTTGTTTCTTTTCCAGGCTAACTTGTTCAGTTATTTCAGAAGCATCTTCCATGCTGCATTCTGGCACTTCAGTACTAGTGACTTCCTTCGAATGGTCTATTCCTGCTAGTTTTTTGACCAAAAAAGTATGTTCAACCATGAAGGCTTCAAACATCTCCTCCTCAACCATTTCTTTCCTTTGGCCTAGGTCAACTTCTCCTTCTGTCTCACTGTCGCTTTCCATCAAGGCCTTTTCAAGACCTGCTAAGCTGGATCTTTCCTTGGCTTTCAGTTCAGAGTGAACTTTAGCCAACTGCTCTTTGCTGAAACTTCTTTTATTCTGAGGAGTCAATTTTGGACTATGATCCAATTTTGGACTTTCTCTTTCCTTTATCTGGCCTTTTGGCTGGGCCAATAAAGAACTCTCTCTACTTTTCTTCAGATCCTTTTGGTACTGAGTGCACCTTCACTGGATCTTTTTCCTTTGAGATCTAGAAATTATTGGAACCATATTTGGTTCCTTTGTTTTTGGGTGCTTTAGTAACACCCAATTATTTGGAGCCACCAAGGGAGATTTAACCATTCTACCCTGGTCTCCAACAACACTTCTCTGGGTAGGCATTTCCTTAGGCTTATTCTGCATGACAAACCAATCTGAAACCCCAGGTACCCATAAACTCACTAGTTCAGTTGCTGAACTAGCTCTTTCTGCCTTCGAAGCTAGCTTTGAAGCTACTTGTAAAGGCCACTACTTAGCCCTGATCCCCTGTCTTGAGCCTAATTCAGGCCTTCTGTCAGGATGGTTACCTTCCATCTTGTTTGAGACTGATCTAGGAGGCCAATCTCTGGCTCTGATTCCATAACTTGAGCCCACTTTAGGCCTCCTCTCAGGATGATTACCCTTCATCCTGTAGTAGTTGGGTGGTTTGAACTTATGCAGAGGTCTCTTACCCTTAGAGTGAACTCTAGCAGCTGGTGGTCCAACCAAGAATGGCTGCTGTCTGGGACCAGTTGGGTATGGCCTCTTGTTGTAAGTACTGGTTGGTTTAGGGCGTCTCTGCACATCTTTGTAATATTGTTTTCCATCAATTGGGAGACCTTTCAACCATTTGTAACTTAACCTGCATCTGGGACACATCCTTTGCATTGCCTTTAGAGAGTCATCATCCAACGTCTCCTCACTAGAGTCCTCCTTTTAGTCCGCAAAGCTCTGTCCATCTGCTGGTGAACTTCTGATATCTTTCTTGAAAGCAGCTTGACTGGCAACATGCATCTGCACATTAACCTCCTCTAATTCCTTCAAGGATAGGTTTTGGAAGTCAGGCACACCAACATTGGCTGTAACTTCCCTAATCTCTGGGAATGGGTTAGTGTCAATCCCCATAGTTTTCTCTGCTTTGGCTAGGAACTTTAAACTCTCCTTTCGAATCTGTTCTTGGATCCTGTCCCGAAAAATAATATAGCTTTTAGTTGAGTGAGACTAAGAATTGTGCCATTTACAATACATTTTCCCTTTAAGTTCTTTTGGAGAAGGAATTTTAACTCCTTTTGGTAACTTTAGAAAATTTGTTGCAAGCAAATGATCAAAAATGTCAACTACCTTTGTTAAATCGAAAGAGTATTTCCTATGAAGGTCTTTCTTTTTAAACTGTTGGTCTATTGTAGTATCCTTATGAATTAACGCCTCACAAGTCATAGGCTCTTTCCATACGATCTCTGCTGCATCAATCTCATAATTAGGCTCTCTATAATAAGTCTTATATGATGCATTACTTCAATCTTGTTCTTCCTCAAGTAATGATTCATATCTAGACACCTTATAGGTTAATTCCACTAAGTCTCGAAACTCAGTTGAGTCGAACTTCTTTCGAAGCTTAAACTCTAAACCATTTTGAGCCAATCTCACAAATTCAGGCTTTGGTAGAATGGCCCTACACTTGTTTCGTGCTCTTTTGAATCTAGCAATAAATTGAACAGCCTTCTCATCAAGCCTTTGACTTAACCTCGCCAAGTCTGCCATAGAAACTTCTAGCTCCGTTTGGAAGAATTGGGCATAAAATGCCTCCTTCATTTGCTGCCAAGTTTGGATAGAGCCAGGTGTAAGATTAATATACAATACAAAAACTACCCCAGTTAAAGAATTTGGAAAAAGTCTTAACTTTATGTAATCATTATTGGTAAATTCACCACATTAGGCTACGAACCTAGCAATGTGTTCTACTGTTGACTGGTTTCCATTCCCATAAAAAAGAGTAAAGTCTGGTATTCTAAACCCCCTTGGGTATTCATGCACCCTATCCACCCACTATGGGTATGGCTTCTTATACATAGGAGTTTGAACCCCCCGAGCCATAGGTCCATACATTTCTCTAACAATATCAGCAATTTGGTTCCTAGGAACCATATTTTGTGCTTGTTAGACTACCACTGGAGGAACAAACACAGGATTTGGTGGAAACCCTTGTGCTTGAGGTCCTCTTGGTCCATAGGGAGGTATATTTGGGACTGGTTGTCCCTATGGTACTGGTTGCTGTTGAGGGTATGGTTGACCTCTCTGAGCTTGTCCTGCGAAAGGACCTGCGAAAGGTGTTGTTTCTCTCCCAGCCACAGGAAACCCTTCCAACCCCCTGGGTGTGAATTCAAACAAGGGATTAGTGAACCCCCTTGTGCCAAGTACGGTTTCAAACATGGGATTTGGAAACATTCTCATGCCATTTTTTTATGTTGGCCCAAATCCACCAATTTATATGGCTTCGCTGTTAGGTAATGAGGCATTTTGATTTACCATAGGCCTCGAAAGAGGCTCATACCAAGACTGAGGTATAAGTGATGGTCTTTCATAATTTTAATTACTAGTCTGACCATTAGTATGTCCATTACTTTGCATAGGCTGTTTATCTCTAGCCAATCTTTGTTGAGGAACATTTGAATTTTCCTCCATATGCCATGCGTTAGCTGGTTGATGGGAATTCATCCGATCCATAAAGGATATTGCCCATCTTTCCATTGTGTTCATTAACTGCTATCACATGGCATCTACCAAGCCTCCCCATGGATTCATTGGTTGAGTAGATGGAACAGTGAATGGTTCAATTCCATGGCCTCGTCCAATATTTTGAATATGTGGTGCATGTTCTGAATTACTGGTCTGTTCGACCATAGGTTCTGATGAGATAGATGCTTCCATAGGATGTGTTATCATATTATCCTCTGGATCAGATACCTCTACCTCTCATTTCACACCTTCTTCTAGGCGTTCATTTTCTCCTTGTCTCCTATGTCTAACCATTTCAATTAGTCCGACTGGGCGTGCCAAAAATTCATGTTGGCTTTCGAAGGTTAATATTGTAATTTTAAGCGTGTCAGCAAGGATCAATCAATCCTTATAGAAAATTAATTGTCAACCAATTATCAGACGATTGTATTTTAGTTCTCTCAGCCTCAATGAAGAGGACTTTTACTAGTGGCTTGTTTAGAAGAATTTAGTAAATAACAATTAAGTAAAGAATAATTTCAGAATTTCATTAAATAAAATAAAAACTTACAATGATTTGACCCAGTCTCGTAGAGGTTTATAGTAACAAACTATTTGAAACTACTCTTATGAATGAAATGCAGTACAGGAATTTGAAGTACAGAAATGTAAAGAACTGTAAAAACTAGAAGGGAAAACAAAGTAAATAAAACTGATTTTTTCATCTGAGTCTGGATCCTTCATTCTGGGGCCTTCTCTGCTATTTATAATTCTCAATGATAACCGTCGAAGTGGGCTTCTAACCGTCGAAATGTCCTCCCATGATTGTTGAACATGCTCTCTTATAGTCAGTCTCATTATGCCACCTTTGCAATTAGGCTTCCTTCCTGATTTTGAATTTGAACTTTGTGAGTAACCGTTAGGTCACATCACCCTATATCTCTCAATTGTTCTAGTGCTACGCAAATCCATTATTATCAATACGGGCTGACACGTGTTTGACTTTGGTTGGCGACTTGTATTAACTCTCTAAATTGCCTTCTTCATGTCACGTGTTAAATTGTGATTGATTTTTATAAATTATACAGCCAACAAATAGGTATTCTAATGCAAAGAATATGGCTTATTTCCGATGTATCGAAGAAAAAAATGTAAAGGATATGATATTATTGTTTTCCATCCACACTAAAGTCAAACGGAATGAGATAAGATGCTATTCAATTTATATTTTAAGGATAGTGGTTGTAATTATATAAAAAATGTGGAGCTAGTTTAGGTGCATCCAAAAATAAAAAGAAAAAAACTAAATAATGAAAATAATTTCACTAAAGCCAAAAAAATAAAAAATAAAAAACTCAAAAAAAAAGTTCTCCAAAAATAAACAAAACAAATTATAGCTCAAACATTAATTGATATGTATGTTGAGAGCAGAAAACCAGTCGTCAAAAATCTAATTTTTTGTTCAAGAAATGTATAAAATCATGAAGAGTTTGAAATTGTAGCTCAAGATATATTCACAGTACAAGAGAACTTAAAGAAAAGCTATTCCAAATTGTGCAAAATATAATAAAATGGTACTTTATCTAGATTAATTGACTAATACGGAAGCATAAATTCAGAAATCATTTGTTAAAATTCAATAATGATAAAGAATGCATTAGAAATGCAAAATTACATAACTTAAAAAAGAAAAAAATAGCGACATAATTAGAACAATGAAAGAATAAGACAAACACACCATCACAAGTCTTTTGAGTTATAAGATGCCAAACTCTCCATAACTAAGAAAAGGAAAATTGAATGAATTGAAACCAAGAGGCATATATGTCTTCTCCTTAGCTATTGACAAATCGGCATGATGCTCTGATCTCCCCTTGTGTGCCAGTGAAAACTTGGACTGCACCCAATTTAACCATGGCCTGGGTGAATTGGAATGAGAAGTCATACCCCCAAGCTGCATTTATCACCGTGTGCATCGTTTGTGGATCAAATGATATCTCTTGGTCGATTTGAAGGATACCTTTGCGAAATAGTATTTGTCGATAGTAAGAATTGTCAACAACAAATGAACTTTGAGGATTTTGGTCAAGATAAGCAGTGTTGTCAATTGTTGCATTCTGAGGACATTTTAATCTCAATGTGATTAGCAGCATAGGGTCCATGGTTGGGTCGGGCATTCCAGTGTTCTTGAAATTGTAGAGACGGTCTTTGAAAAGCGAACAATGTGCAACTCCAACAGTGTGACCGCCTAATATGTATTGGAGAGCGAAATCACAAAATAGTTAGTCAATAAATTAATTGATTGATTTGCAATGTGTAAACAAGAGATTTAGAAACAAATATAGATTCAAAGTACCAAGAAGATAAACCATATCGGTAACGCCAAGCCCTTTATTGGCAAATGCTTTGATGGAGTCTGACACTGATATGGAAGGAGCTGGAAGATTCACATTTTGAGCAAGAGATACAAGTCCATCCCTTCGCCCTGTTTGGACACGGTATTGCTCTCCTCCACTCTGCTTGTAAAAAACTCAATATCACCATTGTGAAATTGTGATTACTATTATTGCTAAATATAATGATCATGAGTTAGACTTATGATACCACCAATATATAATCGTATCACCGATGATACTAATACGTATTATAATGCTGTTATTTAAACCATGTATAATTCTATATAAGAGAGAGAGAGAGAGAGAGAGAGAGGGGTACTCACCAAAGACACTGCATCTCTGGTAGCCATAACAATGATGTCAGCACAAGAGACTACTCCCGGGCATACAGCCTCCACAGTAGCCTTTGCAGCATCAATTATGTCAAAGCCCCTCACACTTAGATTTGGGAATGCTGTTTTCTCACTGTTGCTACCATCTAGTAGGATTGATGCATCACATCCCTTTTCATAGCAAAGATCAATATCAGCTCACATATTCCATTCAAAACAAAAGAGAGAAAAAGAAAAAGAAAAAAAAATCAAAACAACTAAAGCAGTCCCGTTAATGCAAGAGTAGGGATGGCAATTTGAACCCTATCCGGTGGGGACCCGGCCCCCTGACCCCGATTAGAACGGTTTTTCTCCGAAAAATACCCCGACGGGCCAGAGATGGTATTCGAAAATGAATTCCGGACAATTTTCGGGCTGGGGACGGTGATATGTTCCCCAGCCCCATCCCCATTTCCCTAAACTGAAATTACTATTATACTCCTCTATCCATTCATGTATATTCCCCTCTATTATACCCCTCTGTCACTCTCTCTCTCTCTTCCCTCTACTCTCTTTCACTCTCTCTCCGCAGCGACGCAGTCACCGTCGCCTTCTCCTTCACGCCACAGCTACTGCCATAATGCTAGAGTCGCCAAACCTCCATACTCCGATGTCGTTTCCCTCCGCTACGACAGATATGAGTAGACGTCAACAGAAGTTACAAACATTGCCAGCATCGATTCAGTTTCTCTCACACCTCACGTCATCCTCCTCCGTCGTCTATCGCCGCCGACACACCGCATAATCTCTTTACTTAGATCTCTCTCTCTCTCTCTCTCTCTTTCTATGACACACACTCAAATACACAGATCTTAGATTTGTTTGATGACACAAAGAGATCTCAAATCCGTGTTGATGATACACACTCAGATCTCATGTGTGTGTGTATGTATACATGTATGTATGTATGTGTCTCTATCTGTCTCTATTTTTTTTTTTTTTTTTTTTTTTTGTAGTTGATCTGTTGTGTATGTGTATGTTTATGTGTAATTGTAGTTATTTTGGTTGTTGATGTTGTTATTGATGATTTTGTTGTTTTTGTATGGGGATTTTTCAGGGTCAGGGAAACCTGATCCCCGTTATGGGGCAAGAGGGGAGTGATGGGTTCCTCGCTGGGGATGGAGAGCGAGAATGGAAAATTTTATACCTTGAGGATCAAGAACAGGGAGTGTAATCTCCGGCCCCACCCCTACCCGTTATCATTTCTATGCAAGAGTTAACATCTTTAAAATTGGATTTGACATTTTTTTTTTTAAGCTAGCATAATCAAAACAACCACAACATATGGTATTTTGTTGATAATAAAAAAAAAAAATGAAATTTTGATATTTTATATCGTTAATGCATGACTATTACACTAAAAAATGTTAACTTTTTTAAGGGTACACATTGTAGCCTTTTTTCTAAACTAAACGGTTAACGCTTTTTAAATTGAGTTATATATATATATATATATTTCTTTTCTTAAATAACTTTTTTATTATTATTCTAAGGGTAAATTATACTTTGCTCCTTTTATGTTTGGTCATTTTCTTATTTTGGCCCTTCAAGTTTATTTATTTTTTTCACTTTGACCCTTCATATTTTAATTTTTTTTCAATCGACCCCAAAAGTTAATTTGTGTAAAAAATTAGATAGAAAATGGAAAATATAATCATGTGACATAAAAATATTTTATTAAATATAATTTAAGTCACTTATACAGACTCAAACTCTAATATAATAATATACTTTTTCTGTTATGTAACATGATATTTTTGTCTAATTTTAAACAAAAAGTTGGCTTCAAGAGTAAACAGGAAAAAAAATAAAAAATAAAGGGTCAAAATGGGAAAAAAAACAAATTTAAAGGGTCAAAATGAAACAATGGCTAAATATAAAAGGAACAAAATGTAATTTACCCTTATTCTAAAGTGGCACATAAGTTTTTTCAAGTAGAGAAGAAGTTGATTTGATTAATTATTAATTCATGAGGCATCTTAATTTTATGTGAATTAAAACTTGATAACTAAAATATAGAAGTTCGAAGTATCTTTGTTCAAGTTTATTTATACAACAAACAAATTTAGGGACAATCACTTTTTATAGACAAAATATATTAGTTATAAAAAATTTTATTATTATATTTTTAATGATAAAATTAGATATTTAATAATGAATTATTATCTTGTTAGGATTACAATTTTTGTCTCATAAGGTAAAATCTTTTGACACAGAATTGTTTTGTTTCTAAAAATATATTTATTAGCGATATTTTTAAAATCTTGTCACTATATATATTTTAACTTTTTAGAACAAACTGAAAATTAGTCTTCTAATGTTTTTAGCAATAAAATCTTCACTGTTTGGGATGAAAAAATTTAACCTCTAAATTTATATATATATATATATATATACAAGGGCGGACCCAGGATTCGTCGATGGGGTGGACTAATATTAAGGTAAAATTATACAATATATTTTAAGTATAACCACATAAGAAAAAAAAGAATTCAATAATATAATCTAAATTTATTGATTAGAAACAATCTAATTAAGTTGTACTCGACGAGTCTCCAAATATTCGAATTCATCGATTACAAAATCTAGATCAATTTTCAATGTAAGGTCTCATTCAAGGTAGAGAGACAAGCAATCGGCAAGAAACTTATCCCCCATTGAATTGCAAATGACAGTTTTAACATATTTCAAAGTTAAAAAACTAAGAGCAATATAGAACATTGAACAAGGCAACATCATAAAAAAACTAAGAGTAATATAATATTTGTTGCATAAAGACAAAATTTTAAAACCATTGTTAATCAATTCCATTTTCAACCAACGAAATAAAATAATTGATTAATTACATTTACCAAAATGTTAGGAAATTGGAGTTGCTGTAGGCTATTAGAGACAACGGAGAAGACGAAGAGAGGGCTGCTTGTGAGAATTGTTTTGGAAGATTTGTTCTTTAAACAAATACAAACCTATTAGTCTGCCTATCTATTTTTTTGGGTAAATATTGGGCAGCTATTGGGCTATCTATTTAAAACAAACAAAAAAATTATTGACTCTTATTTGGGGCTGGGCTGGGCTGGGCTGGGAGAGGTTGGGAGGCTGGGTTGGGTGGGAAAAAAAATTTTTACAAATTTTTTAAATTTTGGACTGGGCTGCAACCACCTATGCCCAGCCCTAGGTCCGCCTTGTATATATATATATATTATCAACTTTCTTTAACTCATTTAAACTTTTTTGTCTCATAAACTGTAGCTCAATAAAATCTTCACTGTTTGGAATGAAAAAATTTAATCTCTAAATTTATTTATTTTTATATATTATCAACTTTCTTTAACTCATTTAAACTTTTTTGTCTCATAAACTGTAGCTCAAACTCAACTAAAAATGCTATTATAGATTTTTAAATTAAAAAAAGAAAAAGAAAAAAAGAAAATTATAAACAGTTCCAATAAACTGCAGTAATCGGCCTAAAACTCTTACATTGACAAAGCAATCATGGAACTGCATGCGGAGGAGGGCGGCAACGATAGTCGGATCCTTCTTGATCCAGCCAGCAATGACACCGCCGACAATGGCCTCGACGTTTTTGCCGCTACATTTTCCTTCATAGAATCCTACCTGCAGCTGACCATAGCACTGGCCTGTGAAGCTGCTCATGAAGATCAGCCCAATGGCTAGTCCTGCTAAAACTGGCTTGGACATTTTCAACTTAAACTCTTTTGTTTTCCAAAACAAAAACAAAAATAAAAGAAGATGTTTTGATATATGAAATAAGTATGACAGTGTTCACTCTAATTTATAAGAGAAAGAAAGCAAAACCTTGAATGGTCTGCACGACCATGGGGAGATTCATGGGAACGTGCCCTCATGTAAGGATATATCATTGACTAAATCAGATATGGTTTGCATAAAAAATAAATTACTAGTTGAGTTTTGATAATTAATAAGAAAGATGATGATTAGTTGTGGGTATTGAGAGTTTAGGGAGAAGAGAAAATAAAATTTGAAAATTAATAAAAAATTTATATACTTTTGTGAAATGAAAAGTAGGAGGAGTTGACGATTTTTCTTTAAAACAAGTGAATAATTGTATTCGTGACGAATTACTACTTGTTGAACCAAATTTGAATATTTTAAATTGAATCATAAAGATGGAATGGTAGTAATGGAAGAGACTTTAATTATGAGTTTTGAAAATGGCGTGAATTGGAAGTTGAATTAATTGAAGTTGAAAGATAAAAGTTATGTAACGTATAAATGTTAATAAAATCTAAATCAAGAGGATAAAAATTGAATTCATGGACTTGGTATCTGTTGTTTATAAGGTTGTATCCTTGGCCATCGGTAGATGATGGTATTAACGTTATTGAATAATTTGTGAAACTTGAAATAATGTGTCAATTGTTGAGTTGAATGAAAGTGCGCATTGATATAGGTTCCTCTCCTCTCCGGATTTGCGTCCGGTAAAGCTTGGCATTTTGACATGGGTTCCTCTCTCCTCCGGTTCGTGCCTGGTAAAGGGTGAACAAGTTCATCTCTCCTCCGACTCGAGAACTGATAAAGTTTAGCGCTTCGAAATTGGTTCATCTCCCCTTTGGCTCACACACGGTAAAGTGGGTTATGGTGGTTATGGCTTGACGAAGCCGGAGTCCGTTATGTGTTAATTACGCATAGTGTATCTTCATACTTGTGTTGTGATAAGAAGGGATGCATTATTAGCTTTCCGTGCTTGTGACCGGTAAAACATGGTAAAGCGTGTTGACGCTTCTATTGTTGTTTATATATATATATATATATATGTATTTATGAATGTTCATTTTACACTTGTGCTTAAGACCATAATATATAGTAATTGTCCTTGTAACTGTAATGAGTTGGAATGTACGAGTATATTCTTTAGATCGATCTTAGGAGATCGTGATAATGTAATGAATGGTTGAGATTTTTTTAAATACAAATGAAAAGTTTTGAAAGGTAAGCATTGGTCTTTGTTTCTTGTTATTTTGAAAAATTGTATTTATGTAAATATATTTTGAAATATGAAATGTCACATATTCTATGTATATATATACGTGGAGCATTCATGATCATAACTATCTATATGTTACTTTGTTTACGATTATTGGGATTTCTACTGGACCTTTATGGTCATTCCACGTTACTAATCATTTTTCAGGTATAGAGTGAAGAGTTGCTCGAGATTTGAAATCTGTTAATTGTTGGCCATGGGGTTTTTTAAATGTAAGCGGAGTGCCAATGTGTTGTAAAAAGGGTTAATCCTTTTTATATATTTCGTTTATTTTGTAATTGATGATGTAACGCTTATGAACGTGTATTGTATTTCATTACATGTACACGAGAGAGGACATTGTAATTTATTCCTCCCTAAATACTTTTGATGTTTATTATTATTGAAATTGACTGATTTAAAGGAAAGATGTAACATTATCTGAGTAATAACATATGATATTATACAAATTAGTATTATATATTATGCAAATGCTTAATAATTTGTTAGAATATTCTTTAATTTGTCAATCCGCCTAAAACTATTATTTGCTAATCTGTCAATCTACTAATTTATCATTCAATTTATAATTTTACTCTCAAATCACCCGAACCGCACCGTCAGCACTCTTACTTACAATTAGTTGCTTTTCTATCCTTTAATGTAAATGCTTCTCAATCTTGATATATAATATTTGAGTGTTACTATTAACACCCCATCAATTATTTTAAACCTTCCATTTTTAACTATTTTATTATTATAATAATAATCTCAAATGAAATTACTAAAAAGAACATAAATAATTTTGGAATACCACATCTCACAATTAAGCCCATATACCCACTACATCATGAGTTAGAATTTATGAGAGCACCCACCTCCATCACCATCTATTCATCTTTCCCAAATTTCACCTTCAAAACCTTGAAAACCCTTTGGCAACAATATTCCGGCGGTAGAGGTGACAACCATTTGATTACCTACACTTCTCCGGCAATGACAATAAGTGGAAATTTTTCTAACAACCACAACTCTATGAGACGAGAGAAGTACAATAATAAAAGTTCAGAGGAGATTCATAACTTTGATGATATTCTTAATTCAGAGGAGATTGGCCTTGAAAATGTAAGTTTTTTGAAAAAAATGGCAAAAATAATAAAAACTGTTTATCATTTTTTCAGGACTGAACTCTAGAACATATGATCGAAATTCGGAAATACAGACCCGAACATTTCATTTGTTTGGGAACAGGTAATCAAACATTTCTTATTTATTCCAGAACAGATAATCCAAACTCGTGAAGATTACAGAACTCACAAAATGAGAATTTTGAATCAACAACAAAAAAAACCCTATATTTATTTTTCTCAAGTCATAAACAAGTATGTGGGTATGAAATAATAATTATCTTTCTGGATTTTGTTAGGATTTTTAGGAGAGAGACTTTTTGAGGTGTGAGGGGTGCATTCAATTGAATGTGTGAAATATTTTGACAAGGTTAATTTTGATATTATTTAGGAGGGAGGAAAAAAAATTAGAGTTTTAAACTTTGTAAGTGAGAGCTCAAAAAAATGAGAGATCTAAAATAATTAATGGAATGCTAATAACAACATTCATAATTTTTATTTATTTATTTATTTATTTTTTTACAGGAAAATCCTTCCTACCCTCCTGCAGGTCTAAGGCAGCGCCCCTTGCAGAGATCACCAAGGTGTCCTGTTAGCCGTTCCGAGCGAGGAGACTATAACCTGAGAACTTGCTCCGACCTCTCAAGACAAACTCTGCTTAAGTCAGGACTCGCACAGCGGGGGAGCATTGAACCCACACCAAGTGCTGACTAGACAACTTGAGATTCAACCTCCTAACCAACAGTGCTTCGCCCAAAAAATTAGCCCAAAGAGAAAATTGAACTTATACCATTGAGGCGTAAACCCCAAGGCCTTATCACAATGCCAGAATCCTTGAGTTCATTCATAATATTTTGTTCGTTCAAAAGACAAAAAAAAATAAGGGTACTAATTCCCAAGAATAACCTCCCACATAAAGCATTTCAATTCACCGGTGATGTTCCGGAGCTCTAAAAGCAGAGTACTAAAACAGTATTATTTTATCTTTTTTTATTTTTTTTTTTATCATTACTTTACTATTTTTTATTTTTATTTTTTAATTACTGACAGCTCATTAGAGCTGTCCTTTGTGAGCTCTAATTAGAGCTCTTAGGCATTTTCCTTCAATTCACAGCACCTACATTATTCAGGACATAAAGGCCATCTCACACAACCAGCACAGTACACCTAGTCTAGTCCACACCTCACTGATCATCCCCTTCCCCTCTCTCTCTCTCTCTCTCTCTCTCTCTCTCTTCATCGCTCTGCAAGCGGAGTCTCTCTCTGCAAAGCAAAGTGACCAGACGGTTGTCGAAGCGTAATTTTCCCTCAAAAACATGGGCAACAAGGTAATATGGAGCTGGTCCTCCGCCCTGGTGGGGGCGGCGTCAGCCGCGGCGGCGGCGGCGTTAATCAGTGGCAAACCGAAAGACCCAACTTTCGAGGTGATATCCATAAGCCTCACCTCCTTCAAGCTCAACCTCCCAGTCCTCGACGTCGAACTCATCCTCACCGTCCACGTCACCAACCCCAACATCGTCCCCATCTCCTACTCCTCCTCCGAGATGTCCATCTTCTACTCCGGCTCCAAGCTCGGCTCCGCCCGGATCGACGCCGGCTCGCAGCCTCCCGGATCCTGCCGGCTACTCACCCTTCCCGCGCGGCTGAGCGGCCTCGAGCTGGCTCACCACGCCACTCAGTTCATCGCTGACGTTAGTCGGCGCGAAATGGTTCTTGACGCGGCGGTGGATATCGAAGGTGCGGCTAAGGTGTTGTGGTGGGACCACAAGTTTAAGATCCACGTGGACAGTCACATAGTCGTTGATCCTGTGTTTCTTGATGTCATTGATCAGGAAAACAAGTCGGACTTGGATGTCTTCGTCGCTTAAAAAATGTATTTTCTTATTTCTAGATTGTAATTTTCGTATTTTGTTTTTGTTTTTGTTTTTTTTAACCTTGTAATATACACAAATCATGTTCTTTACTTCGTGCTTTTTTAATTAGTAGTGTAATGCTATAATTGAAGTGATTCTTATTTCTTTTTCTAACATTTTATTACTATTACATAATACATTAATTAATAGTTTTTATATAATACTTTTTCTTCTGTTAATATTGTTTGGTTTATGACGTATTTGTTAATAACTTTGAAATAATTGTATTTTTTTTTTTATTTATTAAAGTGACTATGATAAAGAATATTTAATTATTTTAACTTAATCAATATTTTTTATGACATGCATTAATAAAAATTTTGTTATTATTTTATAAATAAAAGAGAGAATTTTATGGGCACTTATTAATAATTTTAAAATTATTATATTTTTTTTTTGGTGTCGAAAATAATGATTATTATATTAGTTGTTATATTACAGCATAAGTCAACATATCTTCAAGACCTCGTATTCTTGGCACTTTCCCCTCCATATGGCAAAAGTGGCTATTTATTAAAAAAATTGTACTTTTTGACTTATTAGCTTATATGAGTTGGGTTTGGGTTGGGTTTGATATAATGTGTTAGAGAGGTGATGCGATTTAAATAAGATGATGTGACTTAAATAAGATAGTGACTTTTTAACTTTTTGTATTATTTAGTGTACCCCAAACCAAACAGTTTTTCAAAAATATTTTTCAAAAAATTTTACTTTCTTATTTTTTTTATTTTTTTATTTTTACTGAATTTTTTTAATATTTTAAATATATATATTTTAAATTTTTTGACACACCTAACATAAATATACATAAAAAAAAATATAATTAAATAAAATTTTATTATAACATTAATGAGTATACTCTTAGGTAAGTTTGACATCTTAAAAAAAGTCAAAAAGTCACTATCCTATTTAATTCACATCATCTTATTTAAATCACATCACCTCTCTACCACATCACTTCAAACCCAATCCATATTTTATAAAAAGTCAAAAAGTACACTTATTTAGAACCTCCTAAACAACCCGTTAGTTTTACTAACTTATTTAACATTAAGTGATAAATCAATTTTATCTAATTACTCATTTGGAAACAAATTTTTTTAGTAATTTTTTGGTTTTTTTAGTTTAAATATGATATCAAAAAATTAATATATTTGAAATGATTTTTTAGTTTTTTACAAAAAAATTGTGTAAAAAATAGAGAGAAAATGAAATCTTTGATTTTTTTGTATAAATTATAAACTTTTTAATTTTTTTAATATTTTTTTTTTAACTTTTAGACTAAAATAAGTGAATGCCAAACGAGACCTAAGTCTCATTTGAGTCAATTTCAAAATTTATATGCATTATCATTTTTTTCCCCTTGTTGGTCTACTTTGTATATTTAAGCTTCGTTTGGGTAAGTGATTTTTTTAGTTAAAAAATCAAAAAATTACTAAAAAATTAAAAAGTTAACAACTCATACCAAAAAGTCAAAGATTCTATTTTTTCTCTACTTTTTGCATATTTTTTCATGAAAAACCAAAAAGTCATCCCAAACATACTAATTTTTTTTACATCACATTTTAGCTAAAAAATCAAAAAGTTACTAAAAAAGTCTGTTTCCAAACGAGGCCTTAGATGATGATACGAAATTTTTTGGGAAGCACAAAAAAAGCCAATTTTAGATTTTTACTAATTTTAGGTCATATTACCTCTTATATTTTTTACTCACAAAAAGATAAAATAGATTAAAAAAATTAAAAATTAACTTTTTACTAACTCCTAAAAACAAGCAGTTATATTGTTGCACTATCATTTTTTTTTAACTTGAATTGTTACTGTGGCCTAAAGGCTAAACCAAATTTTCATATTATGATTAAATTACAATGATCTTTCTTGAGATTTAAATAAAATATAACAAGTTTAATAAATTTAATATAATTATATTGGGATTCTTTAAGGTTTTAACTTATATAACATTTAATCCCATTTTTATTAAAAAATAATATTATCATCTCTTTTATATAGAGATATTATCTTACGTATCTTTATATTTTCATAATTAATCTATTTAATTTTATTAAAAAAATTAATATAATTATGTAAAAATTATAAAACTTATTGTATTTTTTTAAGAAAAATGATTGAGGCCTCGAAATTGTTTTTTGGGCTGTGTTGGTTTGAATTTTTTTTTTTTGGGCAACGGTGGTTATATGTAGGGTTGTACTAAAAAACTAAACATCTCGCACCAACTCAGCCTATGTGATTTGATAAGATGAGTGAGTTAGGTTGGACTTAGTTAGACTACTGGTTAAAATATGTTAATTCCATATAGTTTTTTTATAAGTGTATACTATATTTTTATTTCAAATCAAGAAGACTCGGAAGAAATTGAAAGCCTAACTGATCAATCAATTTTATTACAAAACCAGTTCAACCCAATTTACTCATCTTATCAAACCACACAGGCTGAATTAGTGCAAAATGTCTAATTTTTTAGCACACTCCTACATATAACTACCCTTAAAAAAAAAAAAATTGATTCGAAACATACGGGCCTCGAAATTTCAAGGCATTAGCACGATTGTTTTTTTAAATCTAAAGAGATGTCAGTGCAATTTACTCTTTATTTTTTGAATAAAGATTGAAAACTTTAATTTTAAGACTCTAAAAAGAGCTCTAATAATCACATCATTAAAGCTCTCTTTAGAATTCTAAAATTATGTCTTTATCATTGTTGTTATTTTTTTGTGGTCTAACAAAAACGGACCGGATCAGACCATTTTTTTTTCGAACCCAACCCGTGCGGGTTCAAGTTTTAGGACCGGACCAGATTTGGTTCCAATCCATTTCACTACTTCATCTGGTCCACAGAATCAACCCGCTTCATGAATCCGACGGCTATCAGCTTCCTTTCCCCCCCCCCCCCCCCCCCCCAACTCTCTCATCTCAGCTTAACGATAGATAACAATTTTAAAACCCCCACAAACTCTGTAATCGAATCGAATCGAAACTATTCTTTGTCTCTCTCGCACTCTTCACTCTACGACCTACAAGGGTTTGGTGAGCACTTCGCTGAATTGCAATGTGTATAATCCATACATATATATATGTATATGTATAGAAGATTTGTGTCTTAGGGTTCTCAGTTGGATCCGTTTTAGAGTTTATTCGCAGATTTAGTAACGTTCTTCTCATAAAATTATTGTATGTTCTCGTTTTGTGCTAGTTGATTGATTTGTGGAAACGTGTGTTTATTCTGATTCATTACTACATTGTTATTCATCTTATACTCTAACCAATTTGAAATTGTTTCAATTTTAATTGTTTGTTGTATCTCTATTTGGTTTTTTTGTGTTTTGTGAATGGGGCTAATTTCGCCAAATTAGACCGTCTGTTTGCTTGCAATTTTATTGTTGTTTCTGGGATGATTTATCTTGTGTAGGGGTCCTCTTTTTTTTTTTTTTTTCCATAGTTTAAAAATTTGAACATGAAAAATTAGGGTGTTGTTTGAATTCCAGAAATTAGAGGAAAACTTAGGGTTTTTTTTTTTTTTGACGTAAAATGTTTTTCATTTTCCGTAAAATATTTTTGCATTATTTTTCTAAAAATGACTTACCTTTAACAATTTCATAAGTCAATTTCTACAAAGTTGACTCGCACTCATTAACTTTTCAACACAACTAGCCTTTCAAATAAAGATCTTTGCTCACTAAAAAATTATAAATGATACTTTATTGAATCAAAATTTATCTTTGAGGCAATAAAATATTTTTGTTACAAGGGTCAACCAAATGCCAAAAACAAAAATAGAACATTTTTTTTTTTTTTGTGTGTTAAATATTTTACATCGAAACAAATGAAGCCTTAAACAAAGATTGTTTTCATTTCTTATCTTTCTATGTTTTTAGTCATTTGAATGCAGTGTAAGGGGAAGAATTGTTGAGTTATATGTGAATTTTACCGAGGCCACTCATCCAAAAGAAAAAAAAAAAAAAAAAAGGGGAAAAAAATGATAACCGTGTCTTTGTAATATGCAGTTAAAACTTGGATTTGAGGAATTGTTGAATTTTGCACAGCAAGGAAGGGTGATAGTGAACCCTTACAAGAATGAAGTGAAATAGAAAACTGTGTTCTCAAAGAAAATCCCACATTAAATTCATCTTACTTTTATTCTCAATATCTTTTTTCATTTGCACTGAAACAGGATTCAGTATTATAATTTTATGTTATACAAAGTTAATTAGTTTTTACTAAACTGCTCTGGAATGAGATGTAGCTTCCACCAAGAAGAATCTCGTTCTCCAAGGCATGATGAAATTCTGAGTTTTGATGAATTACATATGGCCTTAATATACAAGACACCTTGTTAAATCACGTCTCTCTAGTTTTTAATATTTTGGGTATTGGACAAGCACTACCAACTACCAAGATTTAGATGTAACTAGTGTTGACATTCATTTTTCTTCCCTGCACATGTCTCTATAAATGTGATATCAAAGTGTTAGACAGGAATGTTGTCAGCTAAGTTGGATTTTGGACTAGCTTCTTAGTTTTGATCAACATATATGTGAACTGTGATATCAGGGTGTTAGAAATAGAAATATAGAGAGTTTTATTTTAGTTTAGTTTATATTTTTGATAAGTTGGAACTTTTTAGGAATAGCTATTCATTCTAAAACCCTTTTGATGTTATTAGCCTACGAACTTCTTCAAACTTTTTGATAAATTTTCTTTTAGGTTTTATTTTTTTCTCCTTAAACAACCAGCAGAGCTTCAACTTATTCTCTAATTCCATTTTGCTATAATGTTTGATTAAAGGAACCAAGATTTTCTTATCAAGAGATACTCATTGTGATTGACCTCAATCATGTTCCGTTGGAGGAATTAAGAGGAGTTAGTATTGTACAATGAACATATGACTTGTGGAAGCACAAGCAATTGTTGACAATTACCTAGAACCATCAATATTGTAATGCCCGTGTTTAAGACTTTGGATTTGGACATAAAACCCAAAACAAATTGGATTTTACTTTTAGAGTACATTGCGGCTTGCACAATGGCACTATTATTGTGTATCCACCCCAATGAATGAAATATAGCAAGGAAATTGAATTACAATGCTATCTAAGAATTGAACCCACAACCTTGAAGGAGAGTAGGGGTGACCATTGGTTCAGTGGTTAAGACTTGACCTAATAACCTTAAGGTCATGGGTTCAAGTTTTGGGGCCACCACCTTGTGCATTATGTCAAAGGTTAGGTGTGTGCTCAATCTTTCCCCTCCCAAATACACATTAATGTGTACTAATTGGGTGTTTTTTTTTAAAAAAAAAAAAAACCTTGAAGGAGAGTACAAGGAAGATATTTCTCGCAAGGGATGTGTGAGATTTAGTTTGATTTGTATAAACTGTAGGACCCTCAAATAATAGATGACAACTACGAGGGTAGTCTGGTCATTTGTTTTCATTGTTTTCAACAAGGTTGCTTTCCATGTACTCAGTGGTCATCATGTTAAGTTGTTGAGAATGATTTGTTGTTTAGTTGGGTGTCTGGTAAAGTTTTTCGTAACCTTAACCCAATTGTAGTTTTTGTGGATTCTCTTCACTTGTAGGAAGCTATAGGGCTTTATCTTTTGTCGAAGTGATGATGGTAATGTTTTTCCTAACCTTGACCAAATCGTAATTTTTGTCGATTCTCTTCACTTGTATGAAGCTATGGAGCTTTTTATCTTTTGTCAAAGTGATGAAGGTTTTACAACAGTTTAACTTTTTTGTACATGGGCAGCATCCTTTTTAATTGCTTTCATTTAATACAATTTACTTATAGAAAAAACAAAATAATTAGCCATTGTTTTGCTGAATGATCTGGTTTGCTTGACTATTTTAATTCTACAAATGCCTTTCATTTTTTGACCATGTCATGTGGAGAGTTCCTATTGAGATGTTTGAATGTCTAGAAGAGATACAAATTATTGATAGGAGAGTATGATGAAGTTTTCTATTTCATATTTAATAGTCCATCACGACTACATTTGTTGCAAGTAATAGAATTTATTTTCATAAATGTTTGTAAATGTGCAATTTTCGAACATCAGTTAATTCTTGCTTCCAGATTTCAATAAGTTGAGCTTACAATGAGGACATGTGACTATGCTGGTGCATATTAGATTTCAATAAGATGAGCTTACACCAAGGACATGCGACTATGCTCATTCATATTAGATTCGAGCTTAGAGTTTCCTTCTACTCAGTTACCCATGTTCCTTGTGTTTATTCGAAAATTAGAATCAGCAAGTGGCCGAAATGTATTTAGCATGCAACTTAACCCTTGGGTTGCTTACACTGAGGACATGTGAATATGCTTGTGCAAATTAGATCTGAGCTTGGAGTTTCCTTCTATTCCTACTCACACGACAATGGCTTGCAACAATATTTTCCAGCTTAATAGAAGAGATGCATAATTGGGGTGTGCAAATTATGGAACAATTTTATCATGTCACTACTCTTATGTTATCTACATATATTAACCAACAATTTGAATGTTTGACCAACCCATGTGGTGGGCTAGACCTATGTTCTTAGAGGTATTTGTTCTCTTTACATAGTGACGATCTTGATTAATTTATTGTTTGCACATAGAAAAAATACATATCCCAAATCTTTAAAAGTTAATGCAGTATTTTGGTATGACTGTGCAGGATTACATACAAATATACAATGAAATATATTGTTCCTGAGATATGTTATCATTTTATGAGTGGTTTGATTTCTGTTCTAATCAAGTCATCTCTTATCTCTTTACAGGGAAATTACTTTTAAGTAACCTGATTACTAACTGCAATGGCGACAAGGATTGCTGCAAGATATGTATCTCGTAGGCTTTCGAGCAGTGGTAAAATTTTTAGTGAGGAGGAAAAAGCTGCAGAAAATATTTACATTAAGGTCTGACTTTCTCAGTCATATGCTCTATTACGATCAATCTGAGTTCTCATTTTTCCTTTTATTTGACTCCTATTTTCTACGTGTCTATATTGGACATATGTACATTTCATCTGATGGTTCTGTCCGGGATGATATCATTAAATTATGTACATAGGTTTGGTTTGTGATAATATCATTTTAACTTTTTCCAATTTTGAAGTTTGAAATTGCCTTTCAAGTTGTTTTTCTCATGGAAATATTTATTAGATTTGTTCTTAATTTTTTTATACATCTTTCTCTAACATTAATCGTTTGGCATTTTGGAGTAGTTTTTGACTTGTTTTATTAGTTACTGGGGTTGAAAATTACAAAGATACGCAAGTTTTTTGTTTCACGAGTTTTTATATTTTATACCGGAATCTCCGCGATCTCAGTGTTCTTTTAGTGAGGAATCTCTTTATTAGTGGTACCTTATATTGTTGTCTAAAAGTTAAGGTGTTTTAGACCTCCAATTTTATGTATCTAAAACCAGTTTTCCAATCTCTTGGGTTTGGGGAAACAATTGCAGAAAGCGGGAATAGTCAAGGTTGCCCATTCATTGCATTTATGTTTGATAGTTGATAATGCTAATTGTCTAGTTCAATCTTTACATGCATGGGATCTTCTTTTTTTTTTTTGTGTGTGTGTGTGTGTGTATTTATCAAAGAAAAAGAGATTGTTTGTGTGTTTTAAATTTTTTTATTACTATGCTGATGTTAGTAGTTAACATGGAATGGGGGTGTTGGAGTAGCTGAATAAATTTCTTCAAGTGAAGTGTTGTGTGCAATTTGGGAAGACTAAAGTTTGTGTTAAAAAACAGTAGAACAAATATGAGGCCTTAGTTGAGTTTTTAGTTGCATGTGTTTTGGTGGCTAATTCTATTTAAAAAATCTTGAAGTCTATTTTTCACATTGCATGCCAGTGATTTGGAACAAACCGAGTCGCAGTTGTGATGAATATGGCATATTGCTTTTTTTTTGTTATTATTATATGCAAGGCCATTAATTGGTGGGTTTTTTTTTTTTTTTTTCCGGTTCAAGTGCCTGTAATTCTAAGGAGCATTCTGCTCTTAGCTTTGAGATGGTTCACTTATAACAGAAGTAATCTGTTTGCTTATTACGTCTCTAGTCCTTTGTTGTGTGACATCTGCTAAAACTATATTGTGCTGTTGCAGAAAATCGAGCAAGAGAAGTTGGAGAAGCTTGCGCGCAAGGTACGCTCGTGCTACGTACTTTTCTTTGTTTGGGTGGGGTGTGGGGGGGTGATTATATGACTAACATTAGACATCACCTATGAATCATGAGTACTCCGAAAATGTTGCCGTACTCGTACCGGGTATTGATACTCATATCGATAAGGTTTGCATGTGTATTGGGTACTCGAAATACATACCGGGTACTTTTTATACATTCTTTGGCAGTTGGATACTCCATGGGTACATCAGAAGTACACCAAGCTATGAGACATTGGTAAAGATACGTTTAATTTATTTATTAGAGAGTTCTTATTTATTTGAAATTGTAAATCCTTTATTTGATGTGTCAGAGATGAAAGATATATTATTTAATGATGAAATTGATGGAAGTGAAAACTGAAGTTTCAAGTTTTCAAATATTGCTTAGCTTACTTTTGGAATGAAACTTTGTTTTGTAATTTCTCTTATTTAATGGCATTAAAATAGCTTATAGACTTTGCTTTGGTATTAGTATTATTAAACTATGATTTCTATTTTGGTTTTGTAATTTCTACTTTTAGTTTTGGTATTGAACTTTGATTTGTAGATTGAATCTCAAACTATAAATTATAAAAATAAAAAAATTATTGATGTACCCTAGCTGTACCAGTATCCTATTTTTTTTAGGTCTTGCTGTATGAGTATACCCGTATCGTACCCGTATTAGTATCCGTACCCGTACCCGTACCCGTGCTTCATAGGACATCACACATTTTAAGTTATTGGTTGGCTGTATTTTGTTGACCTTTTTTTTGCTATGATATTGCATTGATTACCATACAAGCCACTGTTTCATAGCACTGCAAATGTGCTTAATCAAGTGGCCAAATCTCATTCGGACAGAGTAAAAGTACGAACCTGTTTAGGTCTGAACATAATTTCATTCTGAGCTTGCTAGGCTGAGTCACCAGTTCTGTAACTATAATCTACTGGTGTTGAATTCAAGTATATTACATTATCTATTATAATTTCAATATATTTGATGTCCGTACAAGTATTTTACAAAAATAACTGGGTAAATTATACTTTGTCTCCTTTATGTTTGGTCACTTTTTCACTTTGACCCTTATAAATTTATTTTTTCTTGCTTTAGCCCTTTATGTTTCAAGTTTTTTTCAATTTATACTTAAAGTTAACTTATGTTCAAAATTAGACAAAAAAATCATAACAACTGTCAGATAATATAAAAATATATTATTATATTAAAGTTTGACTTTATGTTGGAGATGTGAGTTATATCTAATAAAATATTTTTATGCCACGTGACTGTCAACGTGTCATTTTCTATCTAATTTTTAGTAGAAATTAGCTTTAGAAGTAAATTGGAAAAAAACTTAAAATATGAAGGGCCAAAGTGTGAGAAAAATCAAACTTTAAGGGCCAAAGTGAGAATATAACCAAACATAAAAGGTGCAAATTGTAATTTACCTAAAATAATTTTACACCCAGTTTTTTCAGTTTTGCACTAGTTATCATTTTGTGTTTTACTTGCTTTGCTTGGCTGTGTTATGACATGATGCTTCTGTTTGATGGTGGAATGTTATCAGGGGCCTAAACCAGAGGAAAAACCACCAACAAGCTCAGGGGGACCTGCGTCTGATGTTAAGCCTAGTGGTCCGGCCACCTCCTCAACCTCCGGAGTGTCAACTGACAAGGACAGAAACTATGCAGTTGTAGCTGGTGTGGTAGCTATCTTCGGTGGTCTGGGATGGTGGTACTTCGCATCGAGGAAGAAGAAGACAGAAGAAGTGCAGGACTAATGTTGATAAGATCAACCAGTGTGGTGACCGAAATGGTTGGTTTTAAATTCCTGGCTTTCTTATGGTAATTATCAAAAAATAAAATATACCTTTGTACGAAAGCACTGGCTCTGTTTTTTGTCCATCTGTTACACCTTTTATGGTTCATGAAAATTAGCCGGAGATAGGAGAATTTATCCACTGTTCCATTAGAGTTGAACTTTCTGTTTCTATCCAGTGATTGATAGAAAAAAAAAAAAAAAGAGTTTCTTCTTGGCTTGGCTTGGTTTGGTTTGGCTTGAAGCTTTTAATGACTCGACAAACTTTCTCTTTCTCACATTCTACCTTATTTGTTTCTTAAGATGGAGCATGATTCTTCTATCGTGAAAGTGCCTTTTGATCTTAGGGATAAAATGGATAAACTCATGAGAGCGGATTATGGCAGATAATACATTTTAGGTGGGATTTGGGTCGAGTGAATTTGCACTGAGGTGTAGGCATATCATATTGGATGCTTTTGATGTTCAAAATGGCCTTTACAGGCCACTTCTATATTCAATGCGTTTTTTTGAACTAGGAGCTGAAAGGATTGAGCTGAACCATCACTTTCAAATGTTGATGATCTTTGAAATGGATACAGCAATGGGTTGGCTAGCTCAACAATGTGTTGGGAGTTTTAGAGTATTTAGACTAAAAAGTTGCTGCTGCGCATGCAGCAACAACTGTTGCATACTTTATTGGGTCCATTTCAAGGCCTAATTTGATAATCTAAATCATTCACATTTTAAAAGTTATCGAGTAAAATATATCTGTAAAAAATCACATTGATCAGATATCGTTATCTCTTTTATCAAATCACATTTGCATTGAGTTTTATATTTCAAATTACATTTTTTTTTTTTTTTCTTCTTTAATACAAGTGTGATTTGATGAAAAGGTCAACGATATTTGATTGATGTAATTTTTTATTAGTATATCTTACTCAATAATTTCTAAAATGTGAACTGTTTAAATTATCGAATTAGGTCCTAAAATGAGTCCAATAAAATATGTAACAGTTGCTACTGGGCACCACGAGCAACAGCAATCCCAAACACCACTTTTTTTCCCTTGCAAATCTCCTTCCGTAAATCTTCGACCAAACACAACTGTAATTTAGAGTGTACGCTTTTTCATCAATTCTCATGTTTGGAGTGTTTGGTATGACTTGTATGAGACACAAATAATTAAAACAATCTTAGCAAAGATAATTATTTAAAAATAAGAAAAGAGTATTTATATAGCTTTTATTTTTAAATTATAAATGAGAAAAGTTATACCAAATAAGTCAGTTGTGTACTTGGGCTTGCAACTTTGGACGAATGAAGTGTAAAGTAAACTACAATGGCAAAAGAAATCAAATTTATATATATATATATATGTGCAAAAAAACTAGAAAGAAAATTAGCTATAGGTTTTGTAAGAAGGGTTAACTTGAGCTCATTAAATTAATTGGGCTCGATTGAAGTCCAATCGGAAAGTCTAAAAATTGGTGAGTTTGGAGAAATTATTATCAAATGGGCTCAAGTGAATTATATTGAACGAGCCCACGAGAAAGATAACAAATTGGGTCGAGGAAGACCCATCAAACATATATCTCTAAAGAGAGTTCAACAAACCCATTTGATAAGGCCCAAATCATACGGGTGTCTGAGTAGGTTAACCGTTATTTTTAGAAGAAATGAAACCCTCGGAAAAGATCTATTCTCGGAAGTATTGGCTTAATCTTGAAAAAGTTCAGAACTATGAACCTAAAGACCTATTTGAGCTCGGACTCGAAAAGGTTTAGATCCACAAACTTAGAGATCCGAAGCACTTGACTTCGAACGTATTTGAATGCAATCTAGAAGTCACTCTGTTAATGAGTCCCAGAACACTTGCGGGCTTGGAACTTTTCGGGATCTACGGAGAGGTCACCTCCTCAGACAAGGTAGTTAGAGAGAGTATTCCCCATGTGCGTTGCACATGGGCTCCATCCTGTATCATGAGGTGTCTATAAGGAAAATGAGTTGAACCCCCAATACGCCCAGTGTTTTGTGATTGGATCAATTTTTTTTTATTTTTTTTTTCTGTCTGCAAGTCACAGCCCCCCACGTAGAGGTGGGGGTGCTGGGGGTCACCCCCCACTGGGGGTCCCCAATAGGACTGTGTCTATAATTAGCACCTACCTATAGCTTTACAATGGATGGATTTTGGAGAGACAATTCTTGAGAGATAACTAATTTTCCTTCTCCATTATCTACCTTAGGAGTAAAAGTGAGAGATCTATGGGAGAGCCTTGCCATTATTCTCTCTCTAACTACTTTGCCTTCTTCTTCACTCAATCTCTTATCTCCACCGTCTCTTTGCTATTGTGCTTCTAGTTGTGACTGTTAAAGAATCTAAGCCTCTCATAATTTCTAGAGAATTCGGGTTTTCTTCAAAGATCTTTGAAGATCTTCGAATTTTCCGACAACATTCTTAAACCCTCTCATACAAAATTTAAGAAGGGTTAACTTGAGCCCACTAAATTAATTGGACCCGATCGAAGCCCAATCAGAAAGCCCAAAAATTGGTGAGCTTAGAAAAATTATTGCCAAATGAGCCTAAGTGAATTATATTGAATGAACTCATGAGAAAGCCAACAAATTGGGCCAAGGAAGACCTATCAAACATATATCTCTAAAGAGAGTCCAACAAACCCATCTGATGAGGCCTAGATTATATGGGTGTCCGAGGAGGTTAACCGTTGCTTTAAGAAGAGATGAAATCCTCGGAGGAGATCCATTCTCCGAGGTATTGGCTTAGTCTTGAAAGGGTTCGGAATCACGAACCTAGAGACCTATTTGAGCTCAGACTTGAAAAGGTTCGGATCCACAAACCCAGAGATCTTTCGAACGGATTCAAACGTAATCTAGAAGTCACTTCGTTAATGAGTCCCAGAACATTTGTGGGCTCGGACCTTTTCAGGATCTACGCACCAGAACCATAGGCGTGATGGAGGCCGAACAAAAGACCCGATCTTGAGAATGATGAATGGAGATAAATTCACTCTTCGATTAAACTAGTCTATACCTAAGTCGAGGTGGCACGATCTAAGAGGTCTCTAAGACTCAACAATATTTGCGGCAGGGTATTCTCTTGAACTACCCATGACCCTTCTGCGGTAGGACGTCCTTTGGGACTACCCCTGACCCTTTGGGATGTTTGGAGATTATTGGTTAGGTGTGGCAAAGAAGAAGGATTCTTCGAGAGGTTGATCTCCTCTTTGGGGTTTTCCTCATCCTCGAAGAGGTCACCTTCTTAGACAAGGTAGTTAGAGGAAATATTCCCCATGTGCCTTGCACATGGACTTTGTCCTACATCATAAGGTGCCTTACAATTGATGGATTTTTGAGAGACAATTCTTGGAGAGAACTAATTTCCCTTCTTCATTATCTACCTTGAGAGTGAAAGTGGGAGCTCCATGGGAGAGTCTTGTCATTATTATCTTTCTAACTACTTTGCCTTCTTCTTCACCCAATCTCTTATCTCCATCATCTCTTTGCTATTGTGCTTCTAGTTGTGACTGTTGAAGAATTTAAGCCTTTCATAATTTTTAGAGAATTCAAGTTTTCTTCAAAAGATTTTCGAATTTTCCGACAACATTTTTGAACCTCTCATAGAGCTTCTTGACCATTGCAAAAGTGAAGTCTTTCTTTTCTTTTCTTTTTCTTTTTCTTTTTCATTTTTTCGAACCATTCTATCATCGATCATTGCTAATTTGCTAGATCATGGCTAGGTCGGTTGGTGAGTCATCCCCCCCCCCCCAAAAAAAAAAAGAAAGAAAAAATTGAGAAAAGTCAAGCATATATACTTTAGGAGAAGTGTATTAAAAAAAAAAAAACAGCCAAAAATCAGTTTTTAGGTTACGATCACTCACTTCCTCTTTGTTAAGAACTATGTAATGCTAAAAAAATAAAATTTTAATATACATTTCACATCTCTATAAACTTTTATATTTTTTATACATATTTTATATATTTAATACACTTTTTTTTTTTTTTTTGAACAAGTTATATTTTAATACACTTGTTATACTTATAACAACATTAACTATGCATTAACTACGGTATGCTATTCTAAAGTTACCAAAGGAAAGATGTGTAAAGAATTCTCATGTTTAAACAAAAGAAATATGTCCAGTTTAGTTCCTATTGAATGGGGTTTAGGAGAGAGAGATTGGGAACAAATCTAAACATTTTTTTAGATTGGGTTTACATATCAACAAAAATTGATGCAAAATGATGTTCCTCATTTTGATCCTTTTGTTTGACACAAAGATTGATGCAATGTATATTTTTTTTTTCTAAAATACTTTAACCCCTGATCTTTTTAAGTTATTGTTGGTTTCTTTTAAAAATTCACTACTATTGGAAGATAAATAAACTTTGTTAAAGTAGACTCAAAGGATAATATCCCCACACTCTGTTTTTTTCTTTTTCTTTTTCTTTTTCTTTTTTAGTACCCCACCTTGTTAAAATTTGTGACCCAAAAAAGAAAGCTTTAAAGACCTTGATCCCTTTCCACCCCTATACTTTTCAAGTCATCTGAAGAGAATTATATTATGCCAACTTAAAAGAATTGGTTAGAAAATTTGAACTATTAATTATATTTTTTTTGATTTAAAATATAAAAAATATTTATATTAAATAATTTCCAGATTATATGAACGGACTTGAAATATTTTATTTTTGAACGAGTTTGAGCATAAACTATAGATCTAATCTTGGACCCAATCGAGTTTGAAAGGGAAAAATCAAAATCATTGATATTTTAAAAAAATAATTACAAATCTGTAATAAATTTTATAAATATTAATAATTAAAATTTTAATTTCTTTTTATAAATCTATAATTATTTTTTTAAATTTCATTAAATTATAATTTTTCATTTGTTATGGTATCGGCTCAGTTCGATTCAAACCCAACCTATCTCATATTCATCCCGTAGTTAGACCTATAACAAGATTTTAAAAATCATATATTTTCATTTTAGACTTGTTCATTCTATTATTGGGTATTTATTCGTAAATTTATTTTCACATATTTATATTCTGCTTAGTTTAAATTATTTTTTTATATTCTAATAAGTTTTATGGATAATATAGTTATCAAAATATTCCTAATAACAATAAGGTGAAGCACACATTAATATTCACATTGACAATGTGAACGTTTCATGATGTGAACATTCATACTGTCAATACAAATATTTACAATGTCAATACAAATATTCACAATGTCAAATTTATTTAAGGTGAATGTTCACATTACCAAATTACTAAGGGTTTAAAAAATATTTGTAAAGATAAAATTATTCATAAAATACCTTAAGGTAGTATTTGGTTCACTAAAATGGAATGGAATAGAATAATTATTCCATCAAAATATTCATTCCTACGTTTCTTTGACTAAAAAAAATAATGAAAAATGAAATCAGCATTTACTATTATAATGAAATGATCATCCTATAAGGGAGCCAAAGGAATAAGTATTTCATTTCATTCAAACTCATTTTAGTGAATTAAGCTTATTTTAAGAAGATAGTTAAAAATTGATTTTTTTCTTTTTTGAAGCTTTTTTTTAAAAAATGTGTAAAAAATGTGAGAAATAATGTGATTCAAAATGAATTAAAAACTGTTTTTATGACTTTTTATTTATTTATTTTTTATTACTCTTTCCAAAAAAATCCTTAGAGCCTAAATATAAAAATCAAGATAAAATAATAAGATTTTATTGAAATAAAAAAAAAATCTTATAAATTAATTGAGTTTCAATAAATATCCCTTCATTAAATTCTTTATTTATTTATTTTAAGCCTGTCAAACATGTCGTGTAACACATGTAAACAAAATCCTACATTTATACATAGAATCGGTGACTCTCACTGAGGCAGAGACACAGACAGACACAGAAACATGGACGCTAATGATGATGATGATAAACAAGTCCAGTGGTCTACACTTCCGAAAGATGTGATACCCATTCTCATCAACCGCCTCGAAACTCGCATCGACCTCCTCCGCTTCCGCTCCGTCTGTCGCTCATGGCGCTCCTCCTCCGTCGCCTCTCTCTCTCTCCCCAACCTCCCTTTCCCCTTCTCTCCCCTCGCCGCCGACCCCCGCCGTGGCACCTTCACCGCCGCCGCAACCACCGTCTTCCTCCTCCAGCCGTTCGACGAAATTCCCCACAGAACTACTTCCCACTATCTAATCAAGGTCGAAGAAGATGCCAAAACCCGTCTCGTCTGTCCAGTCTCGGACCTGGTCCAAACCCGTTTTCCCACTGGGTTTCCGAAAGAAGTCAATTTATTGGAGTTTCGCATATCTCAAGTTCACAATTCCTACACATTTCGAAACCTCGAGCTATTGAATTGTAAGCCAATCGAAGCTGGGCTTCCATTTGTGAAGAAAATTGTTGTTCTGGGTTCGAACCCAGATAGTAGAATCGTTGTTGTGGTTTATGAGATGTGGGATTTGGATGGAAGATTGGCTATGTTGAGAGTTGGAGACGATTCATGGACTCCAATTTATACCCAACACTTTGTTTGTGACGATGTTATAGTCTATAAAGGGAATTTCTACACTGTTGATCGATCAGGCAGAGCTTTCGTGCTCGACCGGAATATGAATTTGATTGAAATTGCACCACCGCCAACAAATGAAAATGGGAAGAAGAAGAAGAAGCATTTGGTTGAGTCCATTGGTGATCTGCTTTTGGTTGATAAGCATTTTGAATTACACGAAAGGAATGTTTATTACTACAAAGATGGGAAAGAGAGGGTTAAGAGTAGTAATCGTGAAATGGTGTCTGAAATGAGAGTTTATAGGTTGAATGAAGATGAACATAGATGGGTTGAGGTGAGAAGCCTCGAAGATCAGATTTTGTTTGTGGGTGATGATTGTTCCTACTCTGTTTCGGCTAGGGAGTTTCCTGGATGTAGAGGGAACAGGGTTGTTTATGAGGATCATGCTGTGGCTTCTCAAATTGAGGAAGAAGATGAGTTGTTTGATGGATTGTGGGTTTATCAAATTGGTGTGTTTAACTTGGGAAATGGGCGTGTTCGGTCGCTAGCAACTTGTCCTCGGCTTGCAAGGATCTTCTGGCCACCTCCATCTTCATCTGGGTGCTCAATGTAAGTGTTGATATGCTAACTTTTAGTTTGTTGACCTCTGGTAATGGCTTATTATAGTGGCAAATAGAGACTAATCTTTCAAACAGTCCTGACCTTATCTAACTAGGCCTCTAAAGAATTGAATTGAGGCCTTCAACCATAAAAAATTTATGAAATTTTCTCGTACCAAACATGAAAAAGTAGTTGGATTGGATAAATTTCTAGCTTTAAATTTAATGTAATGAAGGATTGGATGAAGGGAAGTAGTGTTGAATGAAACCTTGTTCTATCAATATGAAGTTGAATTGCTTCCATATTTGTTCTAGTTTCAAGCAACGGTTGGCGCTTTTGATTAACCATGATTTGCAGTGTAAATGTCTCTCTCGAACACTCGTGTCCTGCTTCTTCATCACAGTGTAGGAACTCAAATTTTAAGATTTTTAAAATTTAGGAACTCGGAAGTCTAAAACTTTTAGGAATAGATCTTTTTGAACTATTCTAGGAGTCTAGGACATTGGATTTAAGGGAAGCACTGGTTGCTGCATGGCCCTGGTATGAGCATGCTGAAAGCATCTGAATTGAAGAAACGTAGTGTTGTAGTGCATGCCTTGCCGCCTTTATTTTCTTTTTCTTTTTCATTCCTTCATACTTATGCTTGTATTTCTTTTGGCATTCTTGAAGAGTTTTGATGGTAATGATGTTTTTATGAGAAAAACACATCGTTCATTACATAGGATGTGCCATTTCATTATTTCACAACATAAAGCCCAAGACTCGTTTGACTTGACTGACAACATTGCAACAACAAATACAGTCAGTCATCTGCTCAAAAAACAAATACAGTCAGTCATGTTTCAACACCATCTACCACTTTTAGTGCAGAAAACACAGATCTGAAAGCCAAATCTGTGAAAGAAACCAGCATTGGCAATCCAACCAGCTCACCCTTTGGCGGCATATTGTTCCCGATGTCAAACACAGGAAGAAGCAGCACTTTTGGATCGAGTGCTTCCAAAGTGGTCGGCTCAATCACCAGTTTTGGTGCAAGTTCTTCGGCTACCTCTTCTAGTATATTTGGTTCTACTTGGCAGCCGGCCAAATCTTCAATCTCAACTTGCTCGTCCGTGTCGCTGTCAAGTGGGCCCTTACAATCCTTCGTTGCGGCTACCAACAGTGTACCTACAGTCTTTGGATCATTTACTGCTACCTCATCCACTTCAACTCGTGCTACCTCTTCTTCCCAAGCTCGGCCTGTTTTTAGTGCCTCCATTCCCGTATTCACGGCTGCCTCGGGTAATAACGATCAGGCCAAAACTGCCTCCGGTAATAACAATCAGGTCAAAACAAAGGACTGCATAGGCAAAGACGACCCGGTCAAGGCATCCACTGGCTTCACGTTTGGTACAGCCGCTCCGTTGGTGAAAAACCCCTTTCAATTTGATATCCAACAGAATCAAAGCATTCCACAAAACCCCTCTCAATTTGGTGCATTTTCCGGTAGTGTAGAATTTAGTATTGGTGGCGAGTTCTCATTGTGTTCTGGCAGGGACAAGTCTAATCGTAAAATTGTCAGAGTTAAACACAAAAATAGGAGGAGGAGGTATATCATTGAACAAAATCTTTAGGGCTTGAAATTAGTGTCTGTTTTCTGTTTCGGTCAGTTTATTTGAGTCTCTTGCTGCTTCAAATGTCTATAGGCACGTTTGGGCTTTGAAGTCTGATGATTATGTTTTGTTCCTTTTCGAATTTTAGTTCCACTGGAAGAATTTCATTGTAGGCTTGAAATATCAGAATGTTAGATGTTTTTCAGTGAACTCGAGAATGTTTGTATCACAACTTAAATATTAATCGTTGTTATGTTTTCTACGATCATCATCTTCATCACTACCATTTGACGAAATTGAGAAGATACTATGATCATAAAAATGTTACCACCCTAAAAAACAATACACAAAAGTATCTGGAAAGTGAAATTTATAGACCACATTTATTTTTATACAGAAAATCCATAAACAGAGCAAAACAGAGAGCCAAAAACCTACTTGGGCATTTACATGTCAAACTTTTAAAACGGATAATCAACCACTATTTTTTGGCGTAAAAGTTGCCATCAATAGAAAAAGCAGATCACCAAACTGGTGGGTTTGATAACTTCAGTGACAGTCTCATATTACAATTTGACAAAACAAAAGCTTGAAAATAACCCTAAAAAAGGGTATAAAGGCTTTGTGTGTGTGCGCGCGCGCATGGTTACTAACTTCCTGCAAATCAGTGTCTAGCCTCTTTGACCTTCTTCGCCACAGCACATATAGCTCCGATGATCGCCACCACCACCCCAGAAATTATAACAGCTGATTTCAAGGATTGGATTCGGTCTTTGTTCACTTTCCCTGCTGCCTCATCTTGTTCCTCCTATGGTAGAACGATGAATGCAGTTATTGACATTCAACGTTAATTTCAACAATGATTTAAATTTGAATATCATCCGACGTGTTATAAATGAATTGATGTAAAATATGAAAAGTAGAACCATTAAACCAATGCATTATTAATAATAATATCCAAATTTTAATCATCGTAGTATTATTATTGGGAAGGGGCCTCAAGATATGTTGGCTCTATGTAGTATATTTTAGGGTAAACTACCAATAGGTCCTACTTTGGAGACTTATTAGCTAATAGGTCCTACTTTGGAGACTTATTATCCATTAAGTCCTATTTGATAAATTTATTAAGTGATAAAGATAAATTTATCAGTCTTTTATTTTTATGAATAAATTTATAGTGATAAATTTATCAGTCTCTTTATTTTTATGAATAAATTTTTAGTGATAAATTTATTACTCTTTTATTTTTATAGTGTTAAATTTATTAGTTAGGACCTGTAAATAAATAAGTCTAATTAATAGGACTAATTGGTAAGTACCCCTATATTTTGGGCCCTAGAAAGTGTGTTCTCACTAGCCAAATTGGGAGTTAAATCTCCAGATATATGAACATTTGTTGATGCCACGTGTGTGGAGATGATGAAATATCTCAGCTCTCCACGACTCTAATAAAATAGGTTTGGACGACTTTTTAATTTGGATAAACTATTAATAGATCTTAATAATTGAATTTAATTCTCATCAAATCTTATTGAAAATGTCATGTTTGGAAAGACTAAATAAGTGCACTTTTTATCTTTTTGGACAAAAAAAGTGAAGTTGAAAATATGAATGTTTGGGTTAACTTTTTGACTTTTTATGGAAAAATGTGTAATAAAAAATTGTGAAAATTGGTTTTTAGAGGAAAATTTGAATTGGGAGTTATGCAGCCGTAATTGTTGACTTTTGATTAATAGTGTTAACTTTTTAACTTTTTGAGTAACTTTTTGGCTTTTTGGATTATTTGGGAGTACCCAAACTTGGCCTTAAGTCTTAATAAAATCGTGACTAAAAGTAATTTTTTTGTGACGCTTTTTTTACATGTCACTAAAATTAACATGACTTTTTTGTGACAGTTTTTATAAATTATTGTTAAAATTTACAATCAGCACCTTTTTTGTGACGAATTTTTAAACTGTCGCTAAAAGTTGAAAATTTGTAATGTGATATTTTTTTAAACTATCGTTAAAATTTATAATTAGTGACATTTTTTATGACAATTTTTAAACTGTCACTACAAATTAACAATTAGTGACTTTTTTAATAATGTTTGATGAAAAATACAATTAATTATCATATGATCTACTGGACAATAAACTTACCTATTAGAACTTTACACGTTAGTCCCTTCAATTTTTAAATAGGGTAGGGCCAGGTTGAATTTCAGATGAAAAAAAAAAATTCTGATAAATTCAGGTTGGGTAGAGAGGATACAAAATGACTTTTTTATATTTTCATATTTGTTAGATGATATAAAATAGTTTTTAAGGGTTTTTTTTTTAATTTTTTTTTTTGGATATCTCACTTCTTCTCTCCCTTCCTTTACTTTGTAATCAAATTCAGACCAATGTCAAACAATATCACATTGTTTGAAGCCATTCATCAACCTTAACTATAATAAAATCATGTTATTAAAATTCAATACTATGACTATGTAAGTTGTAAAATTAAACCATCTATAATTAACCACCATAATCTTCATTAGTGAAATTGATGACAAACTCTTTGAACTGGCTGCATTTGCATGTCAGGTCCCTAATCTCATGTAGGAGAAAAAAAAAATGAAACTAATTTGAAAAAAGAAAAATATAAATTTGGAAGAAATAAAGAAAAAAGAAAATTGCATGAAGAGATGTAAATTTATTACTACTAAATTTACTTATTAAATTTAGATTACCTGGAGTTGTTTAGGAGTGGTGTAGGCAGGATCAACCTGAAAATTAGAAGTGAGTTCAGGGTCCATTTCTCCACCGCCGGAAACCGCCGTTGCCGCTGTGGCTATGGCTGTAGCTTCCGGGTCTGCCACGTCGTAGGCTGCCGGAGCTTCATCTGTGTCTTCTAGGGTTGTCATTCTCTTCTTCATCCAAACCAAAAATTTCACAAAAACAATAAAAAGACCTTTGCTTTTGTTTTGCCTCTTTCTTTTTTATTTTTTGGGATGATCAAATGGTGGTATTTTTCATTCATTATGGGTGGTGGGCTCAGCTTAACTTGACACGTGAACAACACTTGTCATCCATTCTTAGCAGGTGCCATCCATGCTGCACATCAAACACATCTATGAATACAAAGGGGTTTTTTTTATTATTTATTATTTTTTTATTTTTTATGAAGTAATTCATAAAAGTAATGTTACCGATCCCAAAAATTCTACTAAAATTTTTACTAAATATCTCACATGAGTGTGAGACCCATATGAGGTCCACATGGTGTGGGTCTTACCCTCATTTGAGACATGTAGTAAAACTTTTGAAATCTCTAACATTTTTCAATTCAAAAGCACTCTATTTGTGTTTAGTTTACAGGGCTAGCCCTGAGATTTATGGGTCTTAGGCGAGTTTTGAAAATTAGGCCCTCCTACATATATTTTTTTATAAAAAAAATTACGGGTAAAATAAAAGGTTACTAATAATTTTTTTATTATTTAATAGTTACAAAAAGTTTCCTTATACATATAATCATTAAAATTTATTTTCATATATTAAGATATAAAAAAATCATTACAAAGACTTAAAAAAGATAAAATAGAGTATTGTTGTTTTATAGTTTAACACTAATATCTGATAACGAAATAATTATATTATTGTAATATGATATCTGATAATACAATCATAATCTACACAAATCACAATCCACTAATTATTTGATAACAAAACACAAATTATTGGAAAAAAAGTTGGGAGAAAAAACTAAGGTAAAATTATTTAATTAAATTATGATAAAGACAGAGGGAAAAAAAATTAAGGCAAACAAAATTAAGGAAAAGAAATTAGGGTAAAATTATTCAATTAAAATATGATAAAGAGAGATGATAAAAAAATTAAGATAAAATTATTTATTCTATTAAATTCTTGACATTAGATTTTATTTGGACTCATTATATTATATATATTTGTTTGGACTAATTATATAAATTTTTCATTAGACCTAACAATAATTATATATATTTTTTTAATTTGACTTAACAGATTTTTTTGAGAGGCTTTTTAAAGTGGGTCTCAAACAATAAAAAAAGATTGAATTTTAAACTTTTAATTTAATATAAAATTAATAAATTTAGGATTTTGTTTTGGGCCAAAATTTAAAAACCCTAAGTACAGGCCTTAGCGGCGTTAGCCCACACCTGTTAGTTTAATGTTGGCTAAAGGCTTTTTTCTTTACCATAATATGCGAAAATTTATAAATATGACGAGACTTATCTTTGTAATTGTACATAATTTTAAAAAGTAAAACAAAAAAATATAATAAATTATCTGTCAATAAATTTTGTTATTAATTAATTAATTAATTTTTTATGATAACATAATAGAAGAATAAATTTGTAATAAAAATAAATAAATAAATAAATAAAAACTAAACTTCAATTAAAAAATAGGGGTGAGCAGCGGATATACCGATCCGTCAAAACCGACCGAACCGAACCGAACCGATCCGTCGCATTTTGGATGGATGCGTGATGACGAGCGGACGGCTGCGGATTGATTTTCTCCAATCCATCAATCTGGTGGACGGATGGCGGATTTGAGATTCCTTTAACCGTAACCAAATTGCCAAACCGCGAGCACCTCTAGTAATTTATAAGATTTTGTGTTTTCAGTTTGTTTAAATATTCTGTTTGTATTTTCAATTAAAAAAGAGTTTAAATATTCTGTTAAAAAAAAGTTTTCAACTTAAATATCTTTTTTGAATTGAAAAAAAATAAACGTATTATTTATTTATATTTTTTAGTTTTTAAATCTATCTCTAAAAATAATAAATAGAAAACATGATATATGTTGGTTGATTTTTGTTTTTAAAAACAAATACAGATGTAACAATACAGAGACATACAATCTCTACTTGTAATACTTTCTTTTTCTTTTTTTGAGGAAGTGCACAAGTTGAATTATGTTAAAAATTTATAAAATTTTAAACCGCTAAACCAATTTGCATCCATTCGCCAAACTGTCAATCCGTTTAATCCACATCCGCCGGATTGGCGGACGGATGCGGATTGATTTTCTCCAATCCGCAAATCTGGTGGATAGATAGCAGATTGGAGGTTCCGTGGCCGCAACCGACCTGCGCCCACCCCTACAAAAAAAACTCTAAGGAAGTCGGTGTAATTTAAAATTAAATTTCAAGGAAGATTTTGTCATTTCAAAAAATTAGTAGATGTTTCTACAATTTTATTAAACATTAGGGAAGGTCAAAGTCTAACAACATATCATTTAATAAAGTTTAGCAATATAGACTTTTTTTTTTTTTTATTGGACTAGACATTAAATTACCAAAAAAATTGGACAAAATATTACAAAAGATATTTACACCACATTTTATTTTTCTGTTGATTGTGACTTATTAATTATGGTTAAATTTGATTCTGATTTGTCGATTGAAATCATAAACTATCTTTAAAGAATAACATTGGCCACATTTGTTGTTCCATGCACCACATTTTATTTTTCTTTCGATTGTAACCTATTAATTATGGCCAAATTTGATTATGGTCTGTCGATTGAAATCATAGACTATCTTTAAAGAATAACATTGACCACATTTGTTATTCTTATTATTATTTATGTCGATAGGCATGCTGATGTGGCGTGACAGATGTGTTAAGAACTTGGTATATTTGATGACATGTTAAATGGAGGGTCAGAAAGTTAGCCATTGCAACCATTTGAAAAGTAGTTACTGAGATCAAGGAGCCAAGACTAAGTTAAAGTACAAAATCTGCAAATAATTCCTATAAAGATAAGATATGATTGAGTGGAACAAAAATCAAGGAAGATCATGGATAGCTATAACATAAGATGGCCAAGCAAGTATAAAATGAGAACTTGAGAAATGAAAAAAAATAAATTCATCAATCAACCATTAAACATACTTGTGTAGAGTTATTTAGGGGTACTTCTAAATTAGTCATTTTAGGAATAGATTAAACAAGTAGCTTTTCCAATCCCCCATTTCTCTTCTCTCTGTTGATTGCTATATTTCTTCAATCTTTTGTTTTTGTTTAAGTTCTTGTAACGGGTGACAAATGACAATTCATTCAAATTAATACATATTCTGTTATGTTCATTTCCTCTTCATTTAATTACCTCCAGGGAAGTCTTTAATCTGTTTAAGACAAAGAATTCAACCACAAAGCCTGATTTTTATTTGTGTTTACTTAAAGAGTGGTTCAAGTCTGTCGATCAAATCATTGTCGATTAGGCGTGAACTGAATTTTTACTAACATAAATTGGCACGCCTAGTGGGACCATTCTAACTTCGAGTGATGACGATGAAGAAGTAGACTTATCCTTATGGAATCATGCCTTTAATAGGTATGTTTACATCTTGTGAACCCATGGATGCAAACTGACAATGAAGTGGCAGTGTTCCCATGGATACAGATTACTAGTGGAATATTTCACTTTCAGGATAATTTTTGAGACAAAAATTCATAATAAATAGGGATTTCCAAAACCAAGACATATTCCTTCTTCTCATATGTTTGAGTAAATCTCACCATTTTTAGAATGTTAAATTTCACATTCCAAAATGCAAATAACTGTAAAAACTAACAAGAAAAAAAAAAACACATGAAAACCACAAATTTGCAACTTGCAAGTTGCAATCAGATTCACCCTAGAAAGTAGAAGCTTCAAAAAAAAAAAAAAAAAAAAAACTAATTCTAATAAACAACAAACTCAAATTCATCCCCCTTTGCTATCCTACTTATTTGCACATTTTAATGGATCAAAGAGCATGAACTTGAAAAAAAAAAAAAAAACCCTTGAATGCTTGGCTTTCAAAAAATCAAAACCTTGAAGCTTCCATACCCATTATTTATACAAATCCGAATCATCGCCTCCATCTACATTGGTCTTGATATCCACATCCTTTCCAGCACAAATTTCATCTTCCTTCACATTACTATTATCGCCATCAAAATCACTCTTTTCTTCTTCTTCTTCGTCTTCATCTTCATCGAGAATCTCATCGTCAGACTGACAAAACTGCAGAATCAATCTGCCATCTTCTCGACGAGCATGCAACAATTCGTTATCCGGGATCCTTATCTCTTTGAGCACAAACCTACCATCGTGGCGATACGATTTGAAGCTCACCCATGGCTTCCCACTCTTCCCAATGCTCGATATCGGTGGAGGGAATATTCTTCCACATCTCCTCGACCTCCTCAATTCATTCAATGAATTTTTGGCAATGCACATTCTATCATCTTGGCTCTGCCAATCATTACTACCCATGTCGGTTTTCAAGTCGACATCGTCAGAGCTTTCGAATCCAAGTCCTTCAGTGCATAGCTGCAAACTATCTGAATTCATCGACGAAAAGCTGTCGCTGTTCTTGTGACAACCCACGTATTGTTTTCTTGAATAATAATCTGATGTTTGGCTCTTGGTGCTTCCTTCATTGTCGAGATTTTCGACTATGGCTTTCAATGATGAGGATGACAATGATGAGGAAGATGATAATGTGGAGGACGAGGATGAGAGGGGAAGAGTAGTGGTGGAAGATGGGGATGATTCTGGATTCTCTTTGAAATGCAATTCACCAAAGATTTCAGTGAAAGATGAATCTTCAATGGGTTTTGAAGATTTGATATGTTTCCATGATGAGAGGGATTCGAGGAGTGTTAGGTTTTCAGGCATTGGCTTCTCGAAGATGTGTTGGAGGCTTCCACAGGCTGCCATGGCTCGACTCTCCAGAGCCTTTTGTTGGATGATGATGATGATGATGGTGGTGGTGGTTGGTAAGAAAAGTAAAAATACAGATAGGTTTCTAGAGAGAGAGGGAGAGAGATGCACGAGATTGGCATGGGGTTGGTGATAAAGTCAAGGGAAATTGCTATTCATTGGGGATGCTGATTTGGGGGGGTTGTCTCACTTGGGAGTGGCATAAGGATGGGTGGTTTTCCTTGTATCCATTTGGTGGTCATAATTTTTCTGGATATTCTGTCTCTAAAATCTCTATCTTATATGATTAGATGTATTTTGAATTGTAATAAGATTATGTAAGATTATCAAGATAAATGAATTTTAAAATATGATTTAACATTTCAAAATGCATTAAAAAAAAAATTTAGAACAGAAAATTTCAAGCCGTCATAGTTAAATGTAGATTGTATATATATCTTATCTTCGGTTAGGACTTGGGGAGGGTGCTGTCACAGCACCCCCACTGTGACGCCATGGTGAAGTTTGTATCAATTTTATTTTGATTGACCTGAACCATACATATTATAAAGTTTATCGAGTATATTATTCATATAAAAAACGAGATTAGTCGGATATACATAGTCCTATGATCATACCATAATTTTTTTAAAAAAAATTATCAAAATTATGCTAACCATTTATTATTTTTTTAAAAATAAATATAGTCTTATTATAGACTACACATTTCTAATTGACTTGAAGCATTCATATTTATTAAATTGAAAATTATCTATTCTTTGTCTTGCAACATTCATATTTATTAAATTATATTTTAAGATGAGTAATGCTTCATATTTGATATTTGATATTTTTAATGATTCAGTAGTAATGATACCCAACGACAATAACAAAAAACCCCGCGTCAATTGGCATTGATGGCCTTATCTGAGAGCCTAGCCAGGAGTCGATCAACCAAGTCATTTCTGAAGAAGCTCCTCCTGACTGATGAATCTGAATTAATAAGGAATTGCCTAAATGTTGTGAATGGGACTGAACAATACATTAGGAGCTCTATCCAGGACCTCAACCAAATGGGTGATGATGGCAAACGTAAAACCATGAGGAGTCATCATCATCATCATCTTCAGGACCAGGACCACTTCTGGAAGCACCCCATAATGAATTTGAAGGACAGCATTGATGATGCATCGGATTACCTAAAAAGTGGTCCGTATCAGTTTACAACTTATAATCCGAATGATTCTCTCATGAAGATTGAGGCCAAGATTAGGCCTCGAGTCTTTTATGTCCAACGAATGCTAGAGTATGCATCGGGGCTTCATGCAACAATGCCACCATATATCCTGGACTGTGTTTTCACTCCCTTTTGGCAACGGGAGAGCAAAGCCAGAGCCCTTACCGATTGGCTAAGTTCGCATTGGCCGTGAGCCTAGCCTGGGCAGACTCCACCAAGGCATTTCTTAAAAAGCTGAGTAGATTTGAGGGATTCAAGGCTGCTGATTATGAAGATTGCCTGCACCACATGGATGATAACTTGGACTGGCTTAGTGTCACACACTGGGCCCGTTTGGTAGAGCTGTGGGAAAGTGATTATAGCTTATAGCTTAACAGCTTATAACTTATAACTGTGAACATAAGTTGATTTTTAACTTATAAATTAAGCTTCTTCTCCCCCACTCAAAGAATAAGTTGATTTTTGACTTACAAAAAGCTATAAGCTGTATTGTTAAGCTGAACTAAACACATCAAAATAGCTTAAATTAAGCTAAAAGCTGAAATAAACTGGAAATAAGCCCTACCAAACAGGGCCACTAGCAATGTGGAAGCCTTGACAAAGATATGCAAGTGTGTGTGGCACTAGTTAACTCTTTTCATTAGCCCACCAATAAAGTTCAAAAGGTTTGCAAAGACAACTAAACACAATATTAGTTAAATTGATGAGCCACAAAATTAGAGACAAGTCATAAAATAACAAGCAACAAGCTAAAAGTAAAGCAAGCAACAATTGAAAAGTTTTGCACAATTTAAAGGCGAAATGAACTTTTCATTAATCAAAAGAATGCATTACAATAGTTGAACAATGCACCAAAAGTGCTACAAAAGTTGCCTTACCAATGGCTAGATTGGGGTACTTTAAAGGCACAAGTGGTTTGGTTCAATACTTGGGTACCCCCTCCATAATATAGCTTGTTAAGCCATTTCCTATTTGGCAAGAAGAAACTTTCCTCCACTATATTTGAGGAGTCATAATGAATTTTTTAAAAAATTCTACAAAAAGAGAAAAATTACAATACTTGGACCCAAAACACCTTTAATACTAAGGTATTTATATAAAAATTTACAAGGTGAAAAGACTACATTTGACCCTCCAAAAGTTGTCCTAAAGTTGCTACTGGGTAGACAAATCTTTGGCCTGCTATGGCTGGGGTGCTTCATGGCATGCCTTGGACCTTGGCTTGCACTTGCACCAACAACTTCTCGGGCATGTTTTTGGCTCTCCAAAGGGCACAAATGAGTGTGGCATCAAGGTGTTGACCCATGGATGGGCGCACTTTGACAGTCTCCCCCACTTGAACGATCGACGCCCTCGACGACTTTACCCAATAAGTATCAATCTCGCCTTGAAAAGCCGACAAGTCTGCCTCCAGTTCCCAACTTATTTCTTCATCTCCAAGGCCGTTCCATTTCACCAAGTATTGCCTTTGTTTCTTCTTGGAAACCATTTTCACCCGATCGACCAAGATAGTTTCAATAGACCTTTTTCCTGCTTTGACTGTGATGGTTTGGCATTTCAGCTCATTTCGGATTGGATCTTCCTTATCTGGATAGTAAGGCTTCAAATAACTCACATGAAAAATCGGGTGCACTTTCAGCCAAGATAAAGCATCTATCTTGTAAGTACACTTACCAATTCTCTTCAGAATGGTTACCAGTCCCTCATATTTGCACACTAGCCTTTTGTCTCTTCCCCTTATGAACTTGCATTGCTCGGGATTGAGTTTGACAAAAACTTGATCCCCAACTCTAAACTCAAGTGGCCTCCTCTTTTCATCAGCCCATTTCTTCATTTTACTTGTTGCTTTTTCAAGATAGGCACAAGTAATGTCATGGTTTCTCTTCCATTCCTTAGCAAATTGGTAAACCTTGGGTGACTTTCCTTCATAAGGTCCATCCATTGTGTGGGGAAACAGTGACTGCGGTCCATTCACTATCTCAAAAGCACTCTTGCCCGAAGAGCTACTCTTTTGAGAGTTAAAGCATAACTATGCTACATCAAGAAGTTGCACCCAATTTCGTTGATTAGCATTGACAAAGTGGCGCAAATACTCCTCGAACATACAGTTGAAGCGTTCAGTTTACCCATCCATCTCCGGATGGTAGCTTGATGAAGTATTAAGTTGTGACCTAAGAACTTGAATAACTCTGTCTAGAAGTTGCCAACGAAACGCGAATCCCGGTTACTAACAATACTTTTAGGCACACCCCAATATTTAACAATGTGCTTGAAGAAGGGTTGGGCAGTCTCCTCTGCTGAAACATACTTTGGGGCAGCTACAAAGGTGACATACTTGGAGAATCGGTCCACAATAGTCAAAATAGTCCCGATGTCTCCCACTTTAGGCAGTCCAGTGATGAATTCAAGTGATACACTTTCCCACAGACGTTTAGACACAGGCAAAGGTTCAAGCAAGTCTGCTTTCTTCTTATGCTCAACCTTGTCTTACTGGCAAGTGAGACAAGTGCGGACATATTCTTCAACATCATTACGCATTTGGGGCTAATAATATTCTTGTTTCACCAAGTCCATTGTTCGCTCCCAACCCGGATGTTTTGCCCAAAGTGTATCATGACACTTCCTAAGAAGTGTCTTTTTCAAATCACAAGCCCTAGGTACAAAGATGCGGTTGCCTGTTGTCATTAGAAGTCCATCTTGCACCTAAAATTGGCGAGTCTTGCTTATTTTGACAAGGTTCATATGATTCTCTGCCATAGCATCCTTGTCTAAATGAGCCTTGATTTTCTCCTTAATGCTAGTTGAAATGGAAGTAAGTGAGCATACATGATGGCACACGACAAGCTCTGCCTTCCTACTTAGTACATCAACAACATGGTTGGTGGCACCAGCCTTGTATTCTAAGGCAAAATCAAACTCTGCCAACTTCTCTTGCCACCGTACTTGTCGTGCACTTAGCTTGGGCTGTGTTAAGAAATGGCTAACCACCGTGTTGTCAATTTTTACAACAAACTGTGAGCCCAAGATGTAGTGCCTCCAAGTCCTCAGACAATACACTACTGCATGCAACTCTTTCTCATGAGCTGGATATCTTCGCTCGGCATCATTGAACTTCTTACTCTCATAGGCAATTAGTTGACCATCCTGCAAAAGAACATCACCCAAAGCAAAATTAGATGCATCAGTTTGTATCTCAAAAGCTTTACCTAAGTTAGGTAGAGCAAGAACAGGGTCTTTTGACATAGCTTCTTTCAAGGCTTGAAAGGCTTGTTGGCACTCTTCTGCCCAAACATATGGTTTGCCCTTCTTTAGCAACTCTGTCAATGGGCAAGCTAGCCTTAAGTAGCCTTCAACAAACTTGCGATAATAATTAGCTAACTCAAGGAATGACCGCAACTCCGAGACATTAGCAGGTGGCTGCCACTCTTGAATAGCCTTGACCTTCTCTTGGTCCATTTTGATGCATCTATGCTCAACAATGTGCCCTAGGAACTTAATCCTCTCTTGGGCAAAAGAACACTTCTCTAGCTTGACATAAAGCTTATGCTCCCTTAACTTGGACAATGCTTTTCTGAGATGTTCCACGTGCTCTTCTAAAGTGGAGCTATAAATTACAATGTTGTCCAAGTATACTACCACGAATTGGTCTAAGTACTCTTGAAAAACTTTATTCATCATGGTGTAAAATGTTGCTGGGGCATTGGTCACGCCAAATGGCATGACTAAGAACTCATAGGAACCATAGCGAGTAACGCATGTGGTTTTAGGCTCGTCTTCCTCGGCAATTCTTACTTGATAGTTCCCCGATCGAAGATCTAGCTTTCTAAAATACCTCGCTTTGCTCAATTGATCAAATGAATCTGCAATTAGAGGAAGGGGATACTTGTTCTTGATGGTTAGCTTGTTGAGTGCCCGATAATCCACACATAAGCGAAGACTACCGTCATGTTTCTTTTGGAACAAGACAGGTGCACCAAATGGGGCCTTTGATGGCCTAATGAAGCATGCTTCCAATAACTCTGTAAGTTGCTTCTTTAGTTCATTCAACTCAGGAAAAACCATTCTATACATGCACGGGCTAGTGGCTTTGCCCCTGGCACCAACTCAATAGCATAATCCACACCCCGGCATGGAGGCAACTCCTTAAGCAACTGTTCAGGCATAAAATCTACAAATTCCCTTAAGACCTTTTTGACTGCGGCTGGGACAGGAGTAGATTCAAGAGCTTCATTCAACTTCAATGCGGGAACCCAAGTTTGTTCACCATGCCTAACACCCCTCTTGAGTTGCATAGCTGAGACAAACCGGTCACTGTTGTTGGTGGCCATAGTAGGAATAAGACATAGCTTGTCCCCCATGACACACATACTATTAGAATAAGGCATGACTGTCGTCTTTGTGCTTCTCAAGAAATCCAACCAAATGATGGCTTAGAAGTCATCCATGGGTACTGCGGTGAAATCTAATCTTCCTTTCCAAGTGCTGACCTTCAAATAAACAGATTTTGCAACCCCATAAATGGGCTACACTGCCGAGTTAACCGCCTTGATGCGGCTGTCATCCTTCTCTAAAGATAGCCCAAGTCTTTCAACTTCGGTTCCAACAACAAAGTTGTGGGTGGCCCCTATGTCAATCAAAGTACGGAGGGGCTTCCCATTAAGTTTTACATCTACAAACATCAAACCTTTGTTGGATGACTTGCTCTTGTTCAACTTGCCTGATGATTTCTCACTATACATGGGTTTCTTCCCTTTGCCTTTATCTTTAGACTCCACAAGTTATTTAGGATCTGAATGCTTGCCCACTTTGCCACTCTTGGCATTCTTCTTAGGCCTCCATGTAGAAGCCTTCTTCTCTATGGCATTCATCATATGAAAGGCTCCCACTCTAGAGCTAGCTGCCTTAGAACCCTTGCCACTTCGCCTAGACTGCACATCTTCTTTCTTGCTATCATCGTCACTTGGTTAAGAGACATGGTCAGGCACTGCTGTGAGAGCATTCAAGGCACGTTTTTGTGGACATTCAGATAACCGATGTGGCCCATTGCATAAGAAACAAGAGATAGGGCCCTTTGCTTTGCTTGTAGAGAACTGTTGAGGGGCTTTCGCCTTGTCACCATAGCTCTTCTATTGCCATTGTCTTTCAACCGAATGGGTTTGGATGTAGAAGTGTTGGATCCCCCACTCTGAGGTTTGCCATAGCCTTAGGACTTTTCACCTCCCCTACTCTTGCGCGGGGAACCACTATCCCGTTGCTTAGGTTCGGCGTAGTTCGTAAGGCACTCAGCTGCTACTTGTGCATGGGCTAAATCTTGTACTCTTTGCTTTTGAAGTTCAACTCTGGGCCATGGCTTCAATCCCTCGAGAAAAAAAGAAGAGCTTGTCTTTCTCTGACATGTCTTTGATGTCTAGCATAAGCCTAGAGAATTGTTTCACATAATCTCTTATAGTGCCGGTGTGCTTGAGATCCCGCAAAACACACTAGGCATTATACTTAACATTTTCAAGGAAGAATTGGAGCTTAAGTTCGTGCTTAAGTTGCTTCCAAGTCTCAATTGTGCATAAGCTGCGTTGCATCTCATCATATTTAGTTCACCACCACAACTTGGCACCACTAGACAAATACATTGTAGCCATAGAAATCCTTGTCTCCTCAGCTTCAGCTTTCACAGCTTTGAAATATTGCTCCATGTCGAAAAGAAAGTTGTCTAACTCCTTGGCATCTCGGGCGCCACTATAGGCACGGGGGTCGGGCACACACACCCTAGGGAATTCCATGCCACCACCAGGTGTATTGCCAAAGGCACGAGTTAGAACACCAACCCGGCCACTAAGATCTTTAATCTCTAGCTTGAGTTCAGTGACAACATCCTCCCAATCTTGCCATTGAGTAAGGCCACGAGTTTGCTCAAGATCATGAACCAGTTGCTCAAGGTTGGCCAATGAAGCTGCTGTGGCCTCTATACTGTCCATACGCTGCTCCAAGAGCTCAATTCTCTCCCTTTGCGTGGGTTGACGGTTGCCAGGAGCATCCATTTAGAAAGCCAATAATAGAGAAAGCCAAATAGACAGGGCTCTGATACCAACTGTCATACATTGGCAATACGGAAACCTTGACAAAGATATGCAAGTGTGTGTAGTGCTAGTTAACTCTCTTCACTAGCCCGCCAATAAAGCTCAAAAGGTTTGCAAAGACAAGCAAACATAATATTAGTTAAGTTGATGAGTCACAAGATTGAAGACAAGCCACAAAATAGCAAGCAACAAGCTAAAATTAAAGCAACCAACAATTGAAAAGTTTTGCACAATTTAAAGGTGAAATGAACTTTTCATTGATCAAAAGAAGGCATTACAATAGTTGAACAATGTACCAAAAGTGCTACAAAAGTTGCCTTACCAATGGCTAGGTTGAGGTACTTTAAAGGCACAAGTGGTTTGGTTCAACACTAGGGTACCCCCTCCTTAATATAGCTTGTTAAGCCATTTCCTATTTGGCAAGAGGAAACATCCACTATGTTTGAGGAGTCATAATAGATTTTTTTTAAAATTCTACAAGAAGAGAAAAATTACAGTACTTGGACCCAAAACACCTTTAATACTAAGGTATTTATATAAAAATTTACAAATCAAAAAGATTACATTTGACCCTTCAAAAGTTGGCCTAAAGTTGCTGTTGGACAGGTAAGTCTTTGGCCTATTGTGGCTTGTTGTGGCTGGGCTGCTACATGGCGTGCCTTGGGCTGTCTTGCACCATGCCTTGGACCTTGGCTTGCACTTACACCAACAATTTCTTGGGTATGTTTTTGGCTCTCCAAATGGCACAAATGAGTGTGGCATCAAGGTATTGACCCTTAGATGAGCGCACCTTGACACATAGCCAAGCTGTTCAAGAGTTCGATCAAATGGGTATTGGTGGTGGTGAAAACAGGGAGGACGATGATTTTTTCTGCCGCTTGAGCAATTTGCAAACCATAGTTACTGCTGCAATAATGGATGGAAACAAGTGTGTGGATAGTGGATGAGTTCAAGAGCCTCAACTTGAAGACTAGTAAGATTAAGGCCACAACTTTGCGGCAGCTAACTAACGCTATTCATGTCGCTTAGAATGGATTGGGGTTGGTTAATCTATTTGCTATTAGTAAATGAGTACAGCTAATAATAGATTTTTCTTTAGGTATTGAACAACACTTTCATTTAAAGTTTTTGACATATTTTGATTCTGAATTGATGGATGCTTTGGATTTGATGTATATCATCTATTTACATATTTGTAGTCATAAATGATTGATATATATATATGAGTGAGTGGTGACACCTATTTCATTAATTGTTGACAAACAAATTTATTGTCTCGAGTAAGATAAAGTGAAAAGAAATCATTTTGCATTTGTAGTGTGAAGATGCTTTCACACCAAGATTGCAGAAAAACTTTTGGTTAGGCTCTTCACTCCAAGAATCCTAGACACTATGTCACTACTGATGGGAAAAATTTATTGGTTTGCATAACAGTAATCTTCTTAATAGGCCAATTTTCCATGTTACATGTCATGTTGCACCCCTGGACATTATGTCACTACTGACAGAAAAATTATTTGGTAATCTTAGAACAATTTTTTTGTAAAATTTTTAAAAGACAAGAGCCAAGTGATAAATGGTGTGACACAATGCTCCATACCATCAAATGACCATTCTCCAACTGATGAGTGAGAGGTTTCAATTCAACAAGAGAGCTCTGTTTAGGTAACACTGTACTGTCCAGTTTTATTTCTCTAAATCCAAATTCTGGACACACGAGATGCGATTACTATTCATCATGGCTCATGATCTTGCTCACATGAATTATGATATGCAATGTTCTTAAATATGAACCGTCAAACAAATGAAGGGGAAAAAAAAAATCTAAATTTTTTAAAATATTATTTAAGAACCGTCAAACAAATGGAGCGAAAAAAATTATGATAAAAGAGATGTTTGTAATTTCCACAACTACAGGAATAATTCATATTTTAAACAAATCTCAATAGATATATTTGTATTTTACCCAATATAAAACAACTACTAAGGCCATTCTCAACTCTCAAGTTATCAACCAAATTTGATGTTTCACTTGTATTTAACCAAACATTTATTATTAGTAGTATTTTTTATTTTTTAAAAAAAAAAAATAAACATTGATTCTAGTCAAAACTCACTTCAAGCAGCATTGAAAAAAGCTAGAAAGAAAAGGAGACTGGAATTATGGGAACAAACATGGTTGATTTGGTTCATAACATCGATAGATAACAAGTTGAAACCTAATCTCAATAGATATATTTGTATTTTACCCAATATAAAACAACTACTAAGGCCATTCTCAACTCTCAAGTTATCAACCAAATTTGATGTTTCACTTGTATTTAACCAAACATTTATTATTAGTAGTATTTTTTATTTTTTTTAAAAAAAAAATAAACATTGATTCTAGTCAAAACTCACTTCAAGCAGCATTGAAAAAAGCTAGAAAGAAAAGGAGACTGGAATTATGGGAACAAACATGGTTGATTTGGTTCATAACATCGATAGATAACAAGTTGAAACCTTATCTGAGACTTTCCTTGAACCAAATCAGAGGACCAGGGTATGATAGATGCTCTCAGTAAAGATCTTCCTCCTTGTGAGTGTGAATGACACAATCTGAAGTTGGGTATGAAATGCAAGTGAGCACGTAACCCTGCTTCATTTGGTTCTCATCAAGAAAAGATCCATCAGATTGATCAACCGAACCTGATACCAATTTCCCTGCACAGGTTGAGCAAGCACCAGCCCTGCAAGAATAGGGAAGCTCCACTCCTGCATTTTCTGCAGAATCTAAGATGTAAGCATCGTCAGGGGCTTCAAACTCATTCTCTTCGCCATCTGGGTTTATCAGCTTGATCTTGTATGCTGCCATTGCAGACACTCTAAAACTTGAGAATTTCAATCCAAAGGATTTAGAGACGCTCTTTACGGTTCCTAGAGAGGATGGGGTCTTGACAAAGGCATTGGCAGTTCGGTTGAACAAGCAGTGAGGAGAGGGGAGTATCGCGGTTGACATATTTGCTTACCTGGATGCAAGCAGCAAGATTCAGCTATATTGCTAATAGGTTCACTGGATGTAGAAATGCAACCTTTAGTGTAAATGTACGAGCAAGCTAGTGACCAAATGAATGGCAATAGTAGATCAACATAGAATGTCCATTAAACTTAAATATTCAACATTACAAGCCGTCACGTGGCAACTCTCAAAATTGGACACATATATACAGAGAGTACATGGCCTATGGCCCCCTACAAACAATTCTCCGGCACCAAAAGCAATTTCTGTCCCGATTCAACTCTCCGCCCATCATTTGTTTATTATTGTGATTACTATGATTAGAGGTGGGCTGTAGCGGGGCAAAACAATATTCCCAAGGCTCTGTTTGATTAGAAAGAAAAAAAATAGTTGAAGTGAAAAAGTGGTAGAAATTGAGGTGAAAGAAAAGAAATGGGAAGGAAAATATATATTGTAAACATTTGATTAGAATGAAAATTTTGCAAGAAAAAAAAAACAAAAAAGAGGTGATAAATTTTAAATTTTAATTACAAGTAACCGCATGCAAAGACAAATTTAAATATTCGGTGTGTTTTCTTATGTATTTTGCAACAAATTAAAAAATTAATTATCATGTTGTTGCTATGGGTTGTACAAAATAATTAACTTTCTTATAGTTTCCACCACTTTCATACTAAAAAAACTCAGAAAATATTTTGTTTTTTTCTCTTCCCCTTACTTTCCACCACTTTCATTCTAATCAAACTCAGCCTATGGGTTGCATCAAAACTTTTAACATAACCCACATCGATCAAAATGGGAAGGCATTCCCCATCAATCCCAAAATGATAAGAAAAATTAATGTTCTGAGTCTAGTGAGAATAGGCAAGAAAGTGGTTGTCTGCTCTTACGCTCATGCACAGCCTCCCCAACACGTTAAATCTAAGGGCAAAGGCAAAAGGGTAGAACCATGAGTACCACCACCATCACCATGTTGCTTTGCCATAATTTACAATAAAATGGAACCTAATAATCCATCTCTGCAATGAGAAGCAATTCAATGTTTGGAGCACTATGAGAAGAGGCAAGCGAGTTGCTCTTTGCTCTTCACTCGAGGCTCCATGTTGTACCAACCATGGAAAGGTGTCAGAATTTTTAACTAACAAACATTATTTCCTGCATCTAGTGTTGCCACTTAACGGATAACCCAGCCTTTTAGTTCTACGATAAATCAAGTGGAAATACCTGCCATGCTACCGGTGTTACATGGACTTCTCTATTACCCTCATTGTATACCTATATATATGTGTGTGTATCCACCAGGTGTGACAAAGCTAAGGGTATAAAAAGCATCCAACCCCTAGACCCAAATTAGACACTTGAATCCCCTAATGTTTTAGGATGTTTTGAAGGAAAAGAAGCTCAAATTTGATATTTAAAAAAAGATTTTAAGAAAATTATAGCCTCCAGGATGGATGGAAAATAGAAATCCTCCGTTTTTTCACCCTATTTCCCTTGTATATTTAGGCTGTATTTGGTTGGAGAATTTGATGAGGGAAATGGAAAGAGAAAGAAAAGGAGAAAGAATTGATAGGATTTGAATTCCAAGTTATATTTGGTTGAGTTGAGAAATTGAGAAAAAAGAAGAAAAAAAGCCTTGGTTGGGGAATTTGGAAATAGATTTGGAAGAGAAAGAGAAAAAGTATGTGAAACTAGATAAAATATAGTTATATTTTATTTACATTTCACCAATCCTTTTCTTTTTCCTTTTAAAATTCATTCGCAAATCTCCCAACCAAACCCAGCGTACGTGAACACAAAAGGCAAAACGTGGGATTGCATTTTCTTCTCAATTTCTTTTCCCTTGTGTTTTCCATTATAACCAAACAAAAAAGTGAGATTGTTTTTCCCATTCCATTTCTCTCATCAAATCTTTCAACAAAAACAGCCTCAAGCAAAACAAAAGCAAACCAGAAAGACTTTATTATATATGTAAAGAGATGTGCAAAAAAAGCAGAACAAAAGAATTCAAAGAAAAGGGAGACTCATCCCTGATCCAAAAGACAAGGATCCAAAGGGTTGTAGCATGGAAGTGGATGCGACCATTAACCTGTTGCCTCATCAGAAATTAAAAGTAAATGGAACTTAACTATCCATTCCTGCAACAACAAGGCATTTGCTGTCGGAGCACTGTGAGAAGAAGCAAAGCGAGTGGCTCTCTGCTCTTCAATCTAGGCTCCATGTCATTCCAACAGATAGCGAAAATCTCACATTCAAGTACTAATACATTTAATGGTAGAGCAAACCATGAATAACATTTGCTCCAATTGATACTTCTCTTCTGCCCTTTGAAAAACAATTCCCTATAGAAATGTACCTGATGCGGTGTTTGGCTGAGTGATTTGGGAAGCAATTTAAAAAAAGAAAGGAAAAATATATGTGAAACTACGTGAAATCTTTTTTTTTCCTTTTCAAATCTTTTTTCCAAATTTCCGAACCAAATGATTGACTAGCAAGAGAAACACAAAATATTATAATAATAATAATAAAATAATTTTGTGCAACATTCAAAGACACAATTACATCCATGCAGCAGGGTCAGAATCAAAATGAAATTGAAGACGAAACAAACAAGAAAATAGTGAAAAGTAAGAGATAAAACTAGGAGAGATCGGAGAGAAGAAAGTACATTATTATTATTATTATTATTATTATATATGAAGAGTAGGGATTGGAAAATCTTACGAAAGTGTTGTCGGAGATGATTGAGTGATTCGCCGGAGGGAGAGTGGAGATTTATTTCTAGTTGGCCGAGGCCTGAGCACCCTCCAAATCCGTATTTATAGAAAAGAGAAGAGAAAGTGGCCTTTGGCATGTGTCCAGAGTCGGACAAAATTTAAGAGGGGCAGAAAAGCGTTTGGCTTTGGCATGTTCAATAGAGACACGGAGAGAGAGAAGATGCCCTAACTTTCAATTGCCGAACCGAAACTACCCAATGCCGCGCCCCTGGTTTACTCTGCATTTTTTTATTAAAAAATAATATATTTATATTTAGATAACTTTTTTTTTTATTAAAAAAAATTATTTATAGTTTTATAGTTTGCTTGCACCAAGCAAACTTTGATAATAATATATATCATACAACTCACATGACTTAATCCGTTTCGTAAACAATTATCCCACTTAATAGATCTTTATACTCCTGGTGTGTTCTCCAAAAAAAACTCATCTGAGTAAAATTTACTAATTTTATAATATATATGTTTATATATATATATAATACTATATACTAATTACTGTATTAACTAATATACTAATTGATGATATGACATAATTTAAGAGATTTTTAATATTTATAATTTTTATAATAAATAATGTCAATAATAGTGTCATAACTAATATTGTTATACTAATTAGTACATATAACATTACCGTATATACATATACATCCTATTTAAATATATATATATATATATTTAAAATGACCCTTTTTAATAAGACAAAAAAAAAATTAACTTATTAATTTATTAACTTATTTAAATCACATCAACTCTTTAATTTTTTATACATTTTTTCATAATAAGCTAATAAGTCCTAAAAATAAAAAATAAAAATCTCAAGATAGGCCTAACTACTTAAAACTAGCCTAAAAGCTTGTGTAATCACAAATATTTTCTAATAGAGGACCACTATACACTACCTGGCAAGATATTATTTATTTTAATTATTTTTTAAATAAGAAAATTAATTATAAATAATAATTAATATTTTTCTTTGAAATAAGTAGCAATAAAAAATTTTTTAAAAAAAAACAATACCCATGATACAAATTTTAAAACAAAAAATAAAAATAAATTACAAAATTAATACTTGCAATAAATCATAAATACATTTCATTCTTGAAGTTTACCATCACCTTCTATGCTTTTGTGAAATTAAAATATGTCAAAATCAAAATCAAAGTGAAGAATGAAAATAACAAACAAAAAAGACTGAGGCCCCCTTTTGGCAGCACCCCGACGACCCCCTCTGCTTCTTATTGGTTGAAAACTGTTTTTTTTTTTTTTTTTTTTTTCTCCCCCACTCACCAACCCCCACGTGTGTGTGGGGTGGAGGGGGTGAGAAGGGGGAGGGGGTCTGTATCGCGTTTGAATAACAAAACAAGACGCACAGTAAGACACCCCAAAGACCCTCTATAGGGCAACAACACCAACTTTCAACACTTGGCCAGTGAAGTCTCAAACCCCTCTAGTTTTCATATTCATAACAATTGCAGTCACAAAGCTCTCGGAACATACAAAATTAACCAAAAAATCAACTCATTCTCCATACATTTTTACAAATCTTTTCATAAAAAACTAAAAAACCAATTCCCAAACAAACCTGCAATTACCCATTGAAAAACTTGGTGCTGCTTCCAATTCTGGTAAAAATTCTCAAATCAGAAGCAATCTTTCAAAACTAGAGTATATATATATTTGGTGCAATGGTAACACAAAGCGTGAAGCAAACAATATGCAAAAAGATTTTCTAGGATAAAGTATGCATATGCCACCAAAAACAAAAAGGATCATCCAGTAAATGAATGATATAATTCCACATCTCCATAAAAATTTATAGAAAACATTAAATTCAGAAGGGCATCAAAGTAAACAGCTAACAAAAGGGGAAAACTGCTCAATCCAGAAAAATCTGTTAAGCATTGGCTCACACTAAATTGCTCCCTAAAACAGCTCGAGTACAGAGAAAGAAGGTTTAGAAGATGCGGACTGGTTTCCCCATGGTACTCTTCAGGTACAAGCACCTCACCTGATTTCCAATCAACAACAAAATGTCATTAAGATAATTTAACATTGAAAAATAAGAATCCAAACACAAAAACACCCCATCATAGCTTCACACGGTTAGCAAGTCAATCAACACGACATAAATCATTACTGTGTTTGGTTGGGAGATTTGGGGAGAGATTTGGAAATGAAAAAGGAAAATGTGTGTGAAACTAAGGAAAATGTAGGTATATTTTATCTACATTTCACCTAATTTTTCCCTTTTCCTTTCCATTTCTAAATCCCTCCTTAAATCCCCTAACCAAACACAGCAAAAAAGATTAGGATGAAAATTGCAATGAAGTTGTCAAGAGGTATTTGGCAGTGGTGTGTTCTACTTGTACACCGAAAACAGGAGTCCTTCAAAAGAGCCATGAAGAAATGCATAAAGCTTTATAAACTCACCTTAACAATCATGGTCATCATAGCTATTTTAGGAACATGCTGCTCTCTTTTCCTCCACAATTTTAACACAGTATTATGGTGTGTGGCGTATATATATTTCGATTCAATTTCAACACATTAATCTGGTTTGTGTTTATTGTATATAATTATTTTGATAAGCAATTTCACCACGTTATTCTGTTATAATGCAGCTCTTCTTAAAGTCCTAAAGCTGTGCTTGTGTGTGTAGCAGCTGAAATTTCAAAACATCGCAAATACACTAGTCAATTCAACAACCTAATTGCCTACAAAGGTAACTGTTCGATGATGCATAAGGGCAACCAATAATAGTAATATTTTTTTATAAGTATTCTGTAAGAATCGAAATCAAGAAAATGATTAAGATGGAAACGCCTAATAGAAAAGTAACAGCAGAGCCAGATTTGCAGCACAGCCCCTAGTAACAGTTGAGTGCAATACTTCATGAATTCATGGCAACTTCATAGTTTAGTTGAGGAGAGAGACTAAACTCACATTTTGCCAGTTCTTCTTCAACAATGAAACCAGAAAATTAACACTCATTTGCACATTTTGAAAAATCTGCTTCTCCTCCATACTGAGGTTGCCAACAGCAACTCCCATGCAGAGAACCTTCTTCAGTTGGAATTTGACTGTCGCTTTAGTCTCATTAACTTTAGACTCGAGAGATTCTTGATGAGTGACAAGGGTAGGAAACTTCCCTGCATTGGAAGAAATGGAACTAGTCAGATACGAACAAAGTTAACAAACTGACACATTCCACTCCAACTGCTGAGAATAAAAAGGATACAACTGCCCAATAAATCTAACTAGTCCCATATATAAAAATCCTTTCCAGTGCAACTCCAACAAAGAGATGGAAAGTACAGCACTACTAGAATAATGAAGAACAAAAAAAAAAAATTCAACTCTATAATCAGCCTGAAAAATATGTCCCTTCTAATCAGTGACATTGTTGGATAAGACTAATTGGTGTTCCACCACTAGAAATTGCACGTATAAATTACCCATAGTGGCTGCCTAGCATAGTATATGCACTCACCATTCACCAATCACTTTAGCCAGGCAACAGGTAACCTCTCACAAAAATGGAAACTGACAATAGAAAATGCATATATAGCTCATAGGAAGGTAACAAGTGTCAACATGCAAGGCCACAGACTTCTACTCAAACAACACGAGAATGTTTTTAATACAGATCAACCCAATCATGTGATTACACAAGCCATTGGCAGGAAAAAATGTTTAAAAAAATAATATGGTTACAAGGCCAAAAGACAATTAAACTAGCACCATCCATGAGATCAATATATCTAATGCAGCAATAAATGATCCAGATAGTTGATGGCTGATCCATCATATAAACTTGCCTGCTTTGTTGAGACCAGGTCCTAATAGACGGGGAATCTGCTTGATGACAGCTTCTGATGCTAAGAAGGCATGATATTTCTTAGCAAGTTTCTTAACCAGTTTCTTGTTTTTGTTAAGTTTCTTCAGCCCTTCCACATCCATATACTCCAAACCTATCTTCTCAGCCTGCAGATCAAGTAAAACAAAGGATCACCTCAAGACAACAGACGTTAGTCACTGACCCAACTTAGTCAGGAATTCATAAAAATAAAATAAGAGCAGGCACTTCTTCTTTAAGATTCAAGCAAATGTTTAGGCATTAGCTAATCTTACTCTTGCACCTAAGAGTGTGGGATACAAACAATTGCAGCAGTTTGCTGCTTACTTGGCCTGAACAGTCATGTGAAAAACAAATGTAGCAAAGGAAGTATATAAAAAATCATTCATGCATGTTTTCACAATCTCTTCCACAGCAGTATGAGATTAGCTAATCAGAGAAATGAATAAATACCTAATCACAACCACAAGATATATATATATATATATATGAAGAAAATGAAACACAAACTGGATGCTTGCAATGAAAAGTTTTGCTGAGGAAGCAGTGCACGCCAATGTTTCATCTAAGTAACAACTATCACCATGCAACTAATAGTTGATCAAACAATAAAATTGATATATAATATACATGACACTAAAAAAAAAAACAATTTTTAACACAAAAATCATCAAACTTTAGACAACAAGATCTTCCAAATCTAGGGTCGCTATTGGATATAAAATGCAATTTTCCAGTTATTTGAGTTTCAAGGATATTAAACATGCTAATTTTTGGGTATCAAAAAAAGTTCAAACAGAAAAAAACAGACAACTAAAGGATCAATTCCCCCTTCTCCAAAATGTAAAACTTCTCTTCAGTTTCTTGATTCATTAGTTTGTCATAGCAGGATTACCTCTTCCACGTGCTGAGCATCACCAAGCATGCAAACCTTCATTTTGGGACGAGGGATATGAGGCAACTTCACAGAACCACTGAAACGCTTGTCCTTCTGAGGATCATAGTTTTTCAGTCCAATCTGGAGCTCAACGGTTTCAGTGAAGTTACGCTTTTTCTCCTTGGCATCATTAGTAATCTGGGTGATTGCTTCCCTCAAGGCATCACTCTGAAGCTTACTGTAGATGGGGAAAAAAAAAAAAAGATTCAATGGAGTTAAACAACATAAAAACGAAATTGCCTTACAAGTAACAAAAAAAACATACTATAAAGGAACTATAATGACACATTTCACAAATGTAGAAAGAGCATATATGACTGTACATCATCAGTGAGAATTGAATAACTAGAAAGTAGAAATGCACCAACTTTCCAAGACTGAAGCCTCTAAAAACAAGAAAAGACACTAGGGTTTAACAACAATTAACAAAATGAGTTAATCTGGGGACATACTGAACAATGACCTCAAATCAAAAACTACACATTAAACAATGCCATAGAACTATTAAACCACATGGGAAAAAATTACAGTTTGGACCCAAAAAACACCACAGTGACAAGCATCAACGTCTTTAATGATCAAAATGGCTGCTTGAGTCTCTCACGTGTCTCATATAGGGAGTGATCACAAATTGGCCTATGCTAACAACACCCTCATCCACTATTAAACCAATAATACATATCGAAAAATAACAGCAAGGCACTAGATGGTAAACAATTCGTGCTGGTTAAACCATTTTCACAGAAAAGCATATGAAAACTAGACGTTTGTCTTATCTTAATGTCAATCGTACAATACTCAAATTATGGACAGTTTCAAATAAAAATGCATTCAAGCAAGCCACTACTACTTCGAAATAGACCTTTCTACAGCACAACAAATATAAATGTAGGAATACAGAGAGAAACCAATTTTTTTTTTTTTTTAAGAAACACAAATTAAAAGCATAGAATTGCAACACATGAAACAAAACCAAAGAAACTCCACATATAACAAGATCAGAAATTTCACATACCTCATGATTGAAACTTTTTTCCTTTTCTTCCAACTTTCTGCCACCAAAACAAAAAACACAAGAAACACTCAATTATCATTCAATAACAACTGAAGACTATAAATCAAAGCAATTTTTTATTCCTATTTCATCAATGGCACCTTTTAGATAACTAAAAAAAACAAAAAACAAGAAACCGTTTCTTGTTGATTTTCTAAGCTTTCTCAGGAACCAAACAGAACAAAAGGTGAAAATGGAAGTGATTCTCAACCATATACAAATCTGGCAGTATAATACACAGATCCTTATGTATGACCACAGTAATTCAATGTTTAGATCAGAGAGAGAGAGAGAGAGAGAGAGAGAATGTGTACCTGAGAGCAGAAAACCCTAGATTAGGGTTTGTGATAGCCGATAACTGAGCGATGAAGAGAGAGACTCGTTCGGAGAGAATAGATAAATAACTTCTTCACAAGCGCCAACCCTAAACACGTGAGAGTTGCTTTCTCACACTTGTGGCCCAAACCGGACTGGGCTGGGTTTAGTTTTTTTGACCACCACAAAAATTCAATTGAGCCTATAGGACCCGTAACTGTGCCCACTTTTAATTGCCTTAGGAAATAGTATCAGTCCCGGAACTGGGCCCAAATTTGACTGGTCAGTTAGTTTTAGATCGGGTTGGGTCGTGTGACCTTTCATCTGTCATCCATTTGAACTTAAGTAGATTAAAAAAAAATCAATCTACATCTGTCTATTTAAGCCTTGTTTTGGAACAAGCTATTTTAGTTATTTTTTGATTTTTTCCGAAAAGATATGCAAAAAAATAGAAAGAGTAATGTGACAAATTATAATGACTTTTTGACTAAAACATATAATTGTCAAACGAGACCTTAGTTAGCGGATGCGGATTGAACAGGTTGTGTAGGTTGGCGGATGAATGTGGATTGACTTGACAGTTTGAGTTTTATTGTTTTGTACCTTTTTTTCGAACTATGTTCTTGTAATTCTTTACTATTCTGCTCCCAAAATGTTTGATTGTTTATTTTTTATGATAAAAATAAAAGGTTCAACTTTCATAATTTATAAATAGCAAATATAATTATTAAATAAAAGGTTTTTTTTTAACACACAAAGCATAAAAATATAAAATTATTTTTTTAGGAGTGTATTAGCGAATCAAATAGAATCGGGTGGTCTCTCATTCACCGTCCGTCTAAACTTATGTAGATTGGAAAAATCCATCTGTATCCATCCACTTAGACTATTGAAATCATCCACTCTATGACGAATTAATTCAAGACATTCGATTTTGATAGGTCGGATAGATATTTATCTAATCCTAATTAGTTTTATATACATGTACAACAAATAAATTCTATTATGGATGTATATATATATTTTATTGCGATGATAAGTTAAAATATGTAAAATAATAAATAAATAAGCCAATAAATGTTAATATTGTAGCCTTTAAAATTAAATATTATATACATACAAGTAAATTTAAGAAATATAGTTAGAGCGGGACAACATATAAATATGATTGGAGCCAAACAATAGTTTCACATCATAGGTGAAGCGAGTCCTAATTGTTTTGCTATGTTTTTTTTTTTTTCTTTTATTAGAAAACAAAACTTGTCTTGCATATTATGAAAAATGGTATAGATCCCAAACGACCAAATGTGGTGTGAGATCCGCACCATGTGAGATATTTAGTTATTTATTTAATAAAAAAATTAGTATCTCTAGCATTACCCGCAAATTATTCACTCTGTTTATTTTCAATTTTCAGAATTTACTTTTCAAAAAATTATGCTTTTTTATTTTACGTATTTTTTTATTTTCATTGAATTTTTTTAATATTTTAAGTAATTTTTTTTAATTTTTAAACACACTTAACATAAATACACTTAAAAAGTATAATATTTGTGAGAATAAAAATTTAAAAATTCACTAGTACCAAATTATAAAAATTTAGTACATTTTTTGTATTTTTATTTAATAATTTTTAAAATATTTTTTTGAATACATCTACGTAAAATACATTTAAAAAAATAAAATATTACTTAAAATTTTAAAAATATTCACTCAAAAACAAAAAAAAAAATCAATTTTTAAAAAATTGAAACCAAACACACTGATTATTTATTTTTATAAGCTTTTGGCAAACCATTTTCAAAAATTATTTTCAAGAAAAAAATTTCAACCACATACTTAAAGAAAATATCAAAAATGCCCTTTCAAAATTTCAAAAATTATTTTTGCACTAAACTAAAAACAATACAAAAACATCATTTTTTTAATTTTTTTATTAGTTTTTTGTTAACGAAAACACAAAAAACGAAAACAAACCAAAGAAGTCGGCTAAACAATATGGAAATCTGATTCAAAGTAGGCATGTAAATGGATCAGATTTAGATCAGATATGTCAAAATCGAATCCGATCTGATTAAGACAAATCTGAATCCATCCAAACCCATTTCTCCCATATCCAATTATAGGTCACCCAAATACGAATCGGATAGTTTCGGATCCCAATATTTTTGTAAACGGATTCGGACTTTTGGGCTTGAATTAAATCCAATCCATGGACAACCTAGTTCGAAGTAGTACACCCTGCCAGACCCATGACCAACACAGAAGGAAAATGAACTTTCTTCACTTCCACACTCACCCAAACGGCCTCTTATTTCAGAAGAAAATGCTTTCCCCCACTCTAACTCAACTGTACTCTCGGTACATGAACACAAAATACTAGCTAAAAGCAAGTAACAGTCAAATCACAAGAAAATGAAAAATTACATATGCCTTGATATAAGAAAAAAACCAAGCTTCAAATCCAATAATCTAAGTTCTAAATGTTTTGAAATATCAAGATTGGATTGTTCCAATAAAGCAATACTTATTCAAAGAACAATATAAGAAGTTTCATTTTGACTCTAGGAAAAAGACGAGAAAAGGGAGATTGGTAATTCATTCAGCTGGCCTCTGTCCCAAAACTGGAATGTCCTCATACCGCTTCTGCATTATAAAAGTTTACAAACCATGGTAAGATAATTAAACAAACCTAAGCAAATGTTGAAACAACAGCAAGCATGATATAGAAGGGAAGGAATCTAACTATTGGCTGAAATTATAGAGGATTCATATAGTTAGCATTCCGTATATATTGCCACCAAGTGCCAAAACTAGAACGACGAACCTTTAAAAAGATTAAAATGCACATAACATGTCATGATCTTCCTATTCTATCTTCATATCAAATCTGATTCATAAAATAACTAAAATTCTTTAACGACTTGAAGTATATCAATATTCTCCCAAGCTAGCAACTAATAACTGTAACAAAGTGATGCAATGCATCCTAATTAATGTAGGGCTAGGAAGAAAATTATAGTTAATGGGCATCATTTTAGTAGAGTTTATTTTTTCGTGTTCTAAAATATTACTGCATTTTAAACTTTTCAGGATTTTTACGAATTGTAGAATAAAATTTGAGACTACATATGTAGACATATAAAATAGAATTATTCTTTGGCAGTTTTTTCATGCTTTAGATTTTCAATTACTCCTATATAAGCAGCATTCCTATTTGGAATGATAAGTCTTAGTGTAAGAGGGCTGCAAGAGGACTCAGTAGCTACCATAACAATCAGTGACTTCATAACTAGAGCTGATCTGAGTCTCAACCCAACTGCCTTCAGTCATGAGTGCGGACTGATATTAAGTTCCTTGCCATCATACAAGTCTCATATCATGTGAAATTGAATGAAGTTACAAAGCAAACTGACTCTGTGAAAAACCCATATATTGTCAGGTTGCACAGAACCACGGTTAATAAACATAACATGAACTACAACTATCTCTACTATTATATAAAACACACAACTTAGAAGATGGATTGAATCTTTCTAACACTATTTTATTTTCCAATAATGCCCATAAAACAACTGCTAAGCGGTTATAGTAATCCCTAAACAAATTTCAAATTTAACTTATCTTCCTCATTTCAAATTGCACGAAAGTTTAGATTTAAAAATGCAAAACCATTGTGTTTACACCCACCCCTAGTTGCAATAAAGCAAAGCCTTCAACAATTACGCATAAACGACACCACACTGTTAGAATGGAGGAATTGCAACTTCTCTCCCTCGTTCAAATTGAAACATGTGGTTTCTCATTTGTGCTTATGTAAAACAACTTTCTAACCATAACAAACATACAATATAATTGGATACATATAATAGCCACCATTAGAAGCAAAATAATTCAAATCAAAATGTAACCAGAATGAAATTAACAAGTAAAAAATTCAACAAGAGGAGATTTGAAATACCCCAACATTGTTGTACTCCCAGAGCTTATGAACTCCATAGTCCACTGCCTGCAGAAAATAAATAAATTTCACAATCGATTGGCAGCAATTCAATTAAATCAAACTTAAAGAACAACATTTTTATGAGCAAATCAGATCAAATTTCCACACAAACAATGATACAACCCTAAACAGATCTCAAAAACCACAAATATCGTAGAAATTCAGATCCAAAATGTCGTGAAGCAAAAACGATCACGAACGCAAATACATACACATATATATAAATATATATGTATATGAAAAGGAAGCAGCGGAGATGAGATCGGAACCCTAACCCGTTCGCCGATGAAGGCGCCGGCGATAACGAAAGTGGCGTAGACGGAGGTCCGGCGCATTAACACCTTGTAGAGGCCTTCGAATATTCCTCCTCCGCTTCGTCTCGCTGTTGATTCCATTGCTTCTCTCTCTCTCTCTCCTCCCTCCTCTGTTTCAGCTCTTAATTGAGGGTTTGTCGAAATGAACCGCTGCAATCAGGTGAGGTGAGGGACACATGTGTTTGGTTCACAGTTGAAACTGAACCGGTTGAATGAACAGTTTCTACCGCCGGTTCAGTTACCTAAGAATATTTAAAGATAAATTACAAATACACCTCCTGAATTTTATTTAAAATACAAATTATCCTATGTAATTTGAAAAATTATATATATCCTCTTATTAGAATTTTTTATTTAACAGAATTAAATAAAAAAATAAAATTCATAATTGTTCTCCTATGCAATAATAAAATTACCTAAGGGGTGGTTTGAAATGATCTAAATAAGTGCACTTTTTGACTTTTTATGAAATATGGGTTGGGTATAGGTCGGGGTTGAAGTGATGTATTAGAGAGATGATGTGACTTAAATAAGGCCAAGTTTGGGAAGACTAAATAAGTGCATTTTTTGACTTTTTATGAAATATGGGTTGGATTTGGGTTGGGTTTGAAGTGATGTATTAGAGAGGTGATGTGACTTAAATAAGATAATGTGACTTAAATAGGATAGTGACTTTTTGACTTTTTGAATTTTTTGAGGATGTCAAACTTAGTCTAAGATGATGGGACTTAAATTGGATAGTGACTTTTTTACTTTTTTTAGATCATGCCAAACAAGGTCAAATTATTAATTGAAACATATTTTTAATATCATTAAAAACAGTTAATTGACTGGATAATTTATTAATAAAAATGGCGATTTGTTATGCAATTAAAAACCTCAGGGGGTGGAATATAATTTTCAAAATCATAAGAGGCGATTCGTATTTTAATCAAATCTGAAGGACTGTATTTGTAGAGAGAAAATGGAATCTTTGACTTTTTGGTATGGGTTGTTAGCTTTTTGATTTTTTTAGTAACTTTTTGATTTTTTGGCTAAAAGGAGTACTTGCCAAACGAGACCTTACTCAGTATTTAAATTTGGGGCTGGCTTTTCTCCAATCTGACTGGAGAGTACTATTGGGCCCGTAGGAGCCCATCACAGGTCCTGTTTTGATAATCTGAGCCGTGTGATGTGTAAAATTCGTTGAGTACTATATGTTTGTAAAAAATCAAGTTAATCGGATATCGATAGCTACGCGATCAAATCAATTTTGTATATAAAAAAATGTACGATGAAAAAATAAACGGTTGACAGAAATCTAATCCGATGAGATAGCTATCGATATTCGATCAATATAATTTTTTACAAGCATATAGTATTCGACGAGTTCTACACATTGAACGGGTTGGATTATCGAAACGGGATCCATGATGGGTCCCACGGATCCAACAATACCCTCTTGTTCGTGATCGGACAAGAGGAAAGCCCAACCCTTTAAATTTTGAGTTAAAAACAACAAAGTACACACTTCTCTCCATAATTTAGGATTTGTTTGGAATTTGCTTATTTAGACTTCGTTTGAGAGGAGGATTAGATTAATTTAACCCACAAAAGGTTAAAAAGTTAAAATAAAATAAAATATTATATTTAAATCATAATTATTTCACTTTTTTCTTTCGAAACCATCATATGTAAACCAAAAGAAGTCAAAAATTTATCCCAAATAAACTTTTTTTAGCCAAGCTAAATTAGCTCTTTCCAAGCAAAGGTTTCGGGTGCTTTTTGACTTTTTACAAAAAGAATATATAGAAAAATAGAGAGGGGATATAACCCAAATAAGTACACTTATTTAGTGTATTCCCAAATAACTCCTTAAAATAGGGGGGAAAAAAATAGATGTAATTTGTGAGTGTAATTGAAAAAATTTCATCTATCTCTTTTAAAATTTAGGCTCGCTGTTAGAAGAGAAGCTATTGGTTAATTCAGGGACAGCGTCACAAGACGCTTCATATGTATTGTGATTGGTGGAAATGGTGGGATTCACGTTTTTTATGTTGGGTGATTGAGGAACATGAGAGGATATGAATATTTGTGATTGGTCTAGGACATGACCACGTGGTGCCTCAAGACCAACTAATAATTTTTTGTATAAGAAATAATTAGTTTTTGCTAATATCATCATATATAAATTATATAAAATGCGTAATTTACGTTCAAAACATAGATGTACTAAGAGGGCAGCTTGCCTCTAGTCCTTAATCGAATTGAACGGTACTGTTCGGCCCGTAGGGGCCCACCATGAGTCCCGTTTTGGTAATCTGAACCGTTCAATGTGTAGAACTCGTCAAGTATTATATGCCTGTAAAAAATCACGTTGATCGGATATCAATAGCTATCTCGTCTTATCATTTTTTTGTCAACCGTTAATTTGTTGACCGTCCATTTTTTTTTATACAAACTAATTTGATCACATAGCTATTAATATCCGATCAAAGTGATTTTTTCACAGGCATATAGTACTTGACGAGTTCTACACATTCAGCGGTTCGGATTATCAAAACAGGATCCGTGGTGGGCCCTCACGGGCTGAACAACACCATCTAATCCGATTAAAAACTGAAAGCAAGCTACTCTCATGTATTAAAATCTCGATTCAATGTACGACATTCTTACTAAAATGAGTTCTTCTTTTTTTTTGCCCACAAAAAAAATGATATTTTGAAGTGTTATCATAATATTTGTGGGCCCAGGCCTCGAGATAGTTGGTTGCAGGCCTGATTTAACCCAATCCATATAAAGGGACTCACCACCGAAACACCAGTAGAGCTCATCGACTACCCCAGCAAGGCTAAGTTTCAATCGGAGTACAGCGCGAGATCTCTATAGAGAACCACTGAAAATTATCTAGTATTTTGTCCCCCAAGAGTCGAACTTGACTCTCTACTAGGGAAGGCCAATGATTTCCCCACTGGGCCACCACTCCCGATGGTTGCTAAAATGAGTTTGAGAAAGGCAAAATATACTCAATTTTAATTAATTAATTTGTTTATTAAAAATACTATTTTTGTAACTCCAATTGCGCCACTAAAAATCCTAACAGTAAAAGATAAAAGAGTGATCTCAGCTTGTAGCAGGAAGAATCATAATTTCCAGGACAATTTACCCTTTTTTTCTTCTCCCCTTGTGTATATAAATATATATTATATAAATTACAAAATTTACTTGGTGTAAACTTTTTTCACATCATTTTGATTTTCAAAAAAAATAATAAAGTCATATTTTTTCTAAATATATATTTTTACTTAGCAATTATTGTAACGATTTAAAAAAATATCTATTTCTACTACTCAACACAAGCACCTTTCTTTTCACTCTCACCCTGATTTTCGTATTGACAATTTCAATTATACACGTAGGCCATGTTCGTTTAGGCGAACTGAATTAGGTTGGATTAGCATTTCTATGACTAATAGTCCTAAGACTACGATATGTTTGGATTGAGTTAGGATTATAAGGATGAACTAATAGTCCAGACTTTGGCTTAGTCCTCCAATTTATATCTCACCCCCTTTTGTGAGATTGAATAATCCATCATATATGGAATACCATATCCGAATAGATTGTTAGTCTGCATTTCAATTGTTTAACCAAATATCAGATTAATAATTTATTGGACTATTAATCTGATCCTAAACTCATATCCACCAAACAAACATGGCCATAATGCACTCAGTCTTCTAGTTTACGTAAGCAAACATGTACTGGCTTCTAACATCTAGAACACTGTTATAGTCAACTAGCAATATGAATCAGTAATGAGAATTTTATTTCTTCAGTTTCTTGTTCTAGCAATTTGAAAGAAAAAAAAAAAAAAAATTCTTGTCTTTGTTATACCTTTATTAGGCAAATGATGATAATGGTTGCCCCAGTTTTCAAAGCATTGGTGGAAATTTCAGCCAGCATTGAGGAAAGTGATTATGGTATTAATTAATTTCCAACTATGACCAAGATGAAATTAACTAACAATTTTTTTTTTTTTTTTATAATTTTGGCGGTTTTGATTTAACATATTTTGTTTTTTTGGTAAACAATTTAACATCATAAAATCAACAAATTTATTTTTTGACCAATTCATAAGGTATAAAAATGTTTTGAGAAATGAGTTTTTATGAAAAAGAAAGAGGCGAAAACGAAGATGAAAAAAACGTAATATATATATACACTCCCCCCCCCCAAAAGGTTTTGTTTGACCGTATATTTGAATAACATAGGCAATGTTTTGTCATTTTTCTTTTATTTTTCTTTTCTCTCTGTAAATTTCTAATCAAATTCATGATATGCATTGTCAATATAATATTTCATTCAATACAAAGTTATTTCACGAACTGTGCACAAAGATATCCTTTGTCTCACGGCATGATAAGAGAAACTTTCAAAAGTAATTAAATGTTCATTATCAATTTTTCTTCTCAATTGATTGAAGACCCATTATATAGAATATACAAAGACGATAGCTATGCCCTTTTCCAATATATTTTACGGTAATGCATTGTCTCTCTGATTTCTATAATGAACTTGAAGAAGAAGGAATGAATTTGATATTCATGAAAGCAATGCATGCTTGAATGACATATATGAATGATTCCCAAAAGTGTCGGATCTGATTGAAATTGGAGAATTTCCTATTTGGCAGAGTCAATGGTATTTTGAGGAATTAGTCATGAGCTTGCTGATGTTGAAACAAATGTCAAATAAAATGCAAGTTGCTCTTGTTTAAGTTACATAATATAAACACGATATATACGAGATATGATTCTCTGTTCTCAAAATTCTATTTCTTTGTCTTGGCCATGAGATGTGTTAAATTAATAAACTTTAATTCAAAAAAAAAAGTACATCTTGTAAAGAGAAATGACATAGAATAGGAAATGAAAACTTTTATCACTGAAATTCACACATAAACGTACATGTAATATAATATCAATAAGTAACTATGCTTAAGTGGCAAGCAATGACTAAACATGATTTAACAATGCTGTGTAAAGTCATAAAGAATACTTTTAGATATGATCTAGACCAATTAGCTTTCTACAGACAATGAAGCAATGAAGCCATAAAAGAACTAAAGTTAGGAAAGAAAGCAAGATCCAAGTAATTAATCCCTTAAAGCTCAAATTTTGCATCAAGAATAAATGTTGGTGCATGGTATATAATGCATATATACCTAATCCATGAAGGACTTGTTTATTTGGACCAAGTTTTTTCTAGGCCAATCATTGGTTTTAGGAGAAGGAATAATAGGTAGGAAACATTTTCCCTACAAAGTGGTAGATCTACACAATATAAAATATTTGCTTCCACCTCTTCGTGGGAGAGATCACGGATCCATCACCTAAAGACTCTCTCCTCTCTCTTATATCGCTCTCCTAATTATTATGTCTTACAAAAATGTTAAGTCGACAATGTATCCAATCAATAGTGGGGGACTAAATGAATACATAACTTTAAAATCAAGAAAATTATGCATTATCATTGGTTGAGCGCACAAACACTTTATGTTCCAAACCTATTAGATAATTTCTGCTATCTCTTTTTCTCTATCTATCTATCTATCTATCAATATCAATATCAATATCAATATGGGTGGTATTGGATATATCCAAACCTCCTTCCTAGAGTGGGAACAAAATCCTTAACCTGTGTCTCTGGGGATGACAATGGGGCAGTGTTTAGATCATCAGCCTTGAGGGAATTTGTCCTTATAGAAACTAGGTTTAAGACATCACAACCATACAAACCTTGACTAATGTTAATGTGGGAACAATAAGGACCCTAATGATATGTGTGTATATATATTCTATATAATTTCATATAGAATAATATGATTTTTTTTTATAATTCTTTCAATTTAAAATAAAATATTCATTATTTTGATTTATAATTTTAAAAATATTACTCTCAAATCATACTGAATGAGTTTTTATATAAAAATTTTGCGTATAAATTATTATTATTATTATTTAAAAAAACGAGTCATAATGAGCAAATAATAAAATCCACTCTGCCATAGACCTCTCCATTCAAGGCACATCTGGGAAGCAAAATTTCTATTAATGGAAAAGAATCTTGATGTGGCATGGTTTTAGGTGATGACAGGGAATGGATGTTGACCCATCAACAAAGGGGATAATACCAAACAAACCCATCTGCATTGCTTGGATTAAATATATATACAAGTGGGCTTTCTTATTGGTGATTATTCTAATGTTTTGGTAGAAATATGATAAACAAAAGTTTAAATAAGAATATATCTCTCTTCTTCTCTCCAACTCCCAAGAGTTGTTATGAACCGAGGGTTGTTATCATAGTTTTAAGTATCAATTAATATGTATATATATATTTTTACTTTGATATTGATATGGAAAATTCTATCATAAAATTTATATAAAAAATTTGACAAGAATAATGTAATATTGTCATTATTATTAATAAATTTATATGTGTTTTAATTTTAAATGAAGATGCACAACAAATCACATCATTATATACGAAAATTATGTGTAATTTTTTTATTTGTATAATATTAGTCATTCATTGCTATTCATGAATTAATCCATAACCCATATGATTATAGATTGTCATTAAAAAAAAATTAATGATGAATTATTTCAAAAAAATTCACCATCGTTGCACTTCATTCTTGATATGCTTCCCATGATAGTGCTATTTAAAACTGTGGGTGTCAAAGTAAACTCCTCTTTGAGGTATAAAAAAATCAAGAAACTATCTTTATTCATTTTATTTTTTTTAACAGCTTTTACCTCTTCCTTTACGAAAGAAACTTGTCTCATCTGTTAATGGGTGTTGGATTTATTTGTTTTTATTATTTATTTTTCTAAGTTTAGCACTTGCACCTCTATGAGGAGCCGCCAATGGGAAATCATAGGCGGTTAGAGAGAGAGTGGAGTAGGAGTCATACTGAATTCTAGTGGGTTCCTTCAAAAGACCCCCCATTTTCTTTGCATACCAAAAATAAATAAATATTCACCAAAAAAATAAAAATAAAAATAGGATGAGGTTTATTTTTTGGATTGAAAGCTGTAGTTTGTGTGCAGGTGAATGCAATTTGAGAGTAAAATTATAAATTCAATCATTAATGAAGGATTGGCAAATAACTACATCGTAGTTTAGATGGTTTAATTTTATTAGTTAAATGAAGAATACTCTTAACTAATTATAAGTATTTGCACAATATATAATACTAATATGTATAATTATTTTTTATATAAATAACACCAACTAGTTTTACATAATATTTTTTATATATATAACACTAATTTGTAATAAATTTTACATTTTAAATCTTTCTTACATTGATTTTTATTTTCATATTTTATTAGAATTAAAAATATATATATGTAGTAAGATAGCAGAGCGGATCAATTTTGAAGGCGAATTATAAATTTTAAACAATGAATCAAACTAACATGTGGTTTGCGGGAAAATCAATGTGGATTGGGCGATTTTAACAAATTTAGGATATTTTGCACAACCCTAACCGTAGGGGAATCAGTGCGAATTGGGTGGTTTTAACCGATTGAGGATATTTTGCACAACCTTAAGTTTAAGTTATTACGGGTTTATTTCGTTGATCCGAATTATTAAATTTTTAGTGTATTTCGTGTAGACTATTCATATAAAAAATCAAATTAATTAAAGGAAAATTTACCCATAAGTCCTAGTTTCTGAAAAGTTGAACCATTTAGTCCTAAAAGTTTTCTTATGCTCCATTTAGTCCCATTTGCACATCAATCTAATGTTCGAAACATTAATCTAATGTTGAAATCTAATGTTCGAAACATTAATCTAATGTTTGAAACATTGTAATGGGACATTTCAGTCTATAAGAAAACTTTTAGGACTAAACAGTGTATAAGTTATTAATTTGGAATTTATTGGTGCATCCCCCTTAATTAAATATCGATAATTATATATTTAAATAATATTAAAAAAATAGATGATTTATTTTTAAAATTATATTTATTATCTAATTTTTTGTAAGATAAATGTGATTAAAAAAAATGATTATCAATATTTAATTAATTTAAATTTATTTTTATAGATAATATATTCGTAAAGTCTTATGAATCAACGAAAGAAAAGAGAGAAGCTTCGTACAAAAACAAAATATATCAATTAATACAAAAACTCAAAAATAAAATACAATATTCACATCCATGAATTTTTAGTTTGTTTCTCAAAACATATTTTAGGAGAAAAAAATTCTAAAAACATTTTTGATTAATAAAATTTTTTTAAAAAATTTCTAAAATTACTTTATTCTCTACTACATATCAATCAATAACTTTTTATCTCTTCTCTTTCTTTCTCAATCACTTTTTCCCTCACACACATCTATTCAATTATAAAAAAAATCAAATCATCTCAAACTCCAAAATTAGTTTCAAAATCAACAATGGTTGGTAGCCAGAATTTTTATGACCTGAATGGTTTGAATGTCTCAAAACGACGTCATTTTGGATGTAAAATAACATCGTTTTAATACATTTGAGCCATTCGGACCATACAAATTTGAGCTACAAAACATTTTTCTTTCAAAATATACAACCAAACAAATTTTCAAATTTTATAAACTCTCTTCAAAAAATTATTTTTAAAATAATATCACAAAACACTAACCAAATAAGGCCTAAGATTCCATAAAATTTGTTTAAAGGCCATTTTCAAAATTTTTATTTATTCATGTATATATGTATATATTGTGTGTGATTTTGTAATTAATGTTATATTATTATTTAAAATATATTCACCTTATTTGATTCTAATTTCCATAATTCAATTTTGTAAAAATTGAATTTATTATTTTTAGTGAATTTTTTTAATATTGTAAGCATATTTTTTTTAATTTTTAGATACACTTATCAATATAATTAAAAGGTATAATATTTGCGTATTTTTTTAAAAAACATTTACTAGATATATAAAATATAACTTTTTTTTTTTGAAAAATTACTATATTTTTGTATTCTTGTGTATTTTTTGATTTTTTTTTGAAAAATATTTTTTCTTTTTAAGTATATCGAAGTTAGGTACATTTAAAAAGTAAAAAAATTACTTAAAATATTAAAAAAATTAAAAATTAACAATTAAAATTTAAAATTTTAAAAATTAAAATCAAACAAGATTATTGTTATTTTATAAGAATAAAATTCAGTCTATTTGATTTCGGTTTTTTGAATTTAATTTTCTGGAAATTGAGTTTTTTATTTTTTGTATTTTTTGTTTTTAGTTAATATTTTTAAAATTTTAAGTAATTTTTTTTAAAAATTTTTTAGATATACCTTATTTAGATATATCTAAATAGTAAAATATTTGTGAAAAATATTTTAAAAAATTAATAAATACATAAAAAAATATGAAAAATATACTGAATTTTCATATTTTTTTAATATTTTTTGTATTTAGTGATTTTTTTAAAGGAGACTTATTTATAAGTCCCTTTTCAGACACTTATGATAGGTTAAGTCCTGTGTAATTTCTTATAGAGTCTCAAGTCCTATTTAGATAGGAATATATTCCACAAGATCCTACATAAACGTGACGTGACGTGACGTGACGTGACACTTACATAAACGTAACGTGACGTGACACCTACATAAACGTGACGTGACACATACTGAATTTTCATATTTTTTTAATATTTTTCATATTTAGTGATTTTTTTAAAGGAGACTTATTTATAAGTCCCTTTTCAGACACTTATGGTAGGTTAAGTCCTGTGTAATTTCTTATAGAGTCTCAAGTCTTATTTAGATAGGAATATATTCCACAAGATCCTACATAAACGTGACGTGACGTGACGTGACACTTACATAAACGTAACGTGACGTGACACCTACATAAACGTAACGTAATGTAACACCTATATAAACGTAATGTAACATAACGTGTCACGTTACGTTTCGCAAACTTAATGAGTTTTTATTTTTTAAAATTGAATGTGAAAATGTTACTGGTTTATATTGGTGTCACGTTACGTTTCATACAAATATGATTTATGGTAACATTCAAATATAGGAAATTGAATGTTGACATAGATCATAGGTGTCACGTTACGTTTATGTAGGTGTCACATCACGTTACGTTTATGTAGATATGATCTATGGCAACATTCAATTTCTTATATAGGAAATTAAATGTTGCCATAGATTATAGGTGTCACGTCACGTTACGTTTATGTAGATATGATCTATGATAACATGCAATTTCCTAATTGCATATTACCATAGATCATAGGTGTCACGTTACGTTTATGTAGGTGTCACGTTACGTTACGTTTATATAGATATGATCTATGGTAACATTCAATTTCCTATATATAGTTTTACTATTATTTATGATATTAACAACTAATATTGAGAGTAAATATGTTAACAAACTTTCCACAGGACTAATGGGAACATAAGTTTTTATAGTAGGACCATATGTAGCATAAGTATCCCTAATAGGACTTATAAATAATTTTCCATTTTTTTAAAGATTTTTTTCACAAATATTATACTTTTTAAGTGTATTTATGTTAAGTGTGTCTAAAAATTAAAAAAATTACTGAAAATGTTTAAAAATTCAATAAAAATAAAAAAATAAAAAATAAAAAAAATAATTTATGAAAAATAATTCTAAAAAACTAAAACCAAACAAAATAATTTGTGTTCTTGAAACCCCACAACAAAAACAGAGGCATGAGACATGCTTGCAAGGACAAAATTATCTGTACCGTGGGATGAGTTTCAAACCTGATAATAATTACTGCTACATACATAAGGGCATAAATAAAGCAACCCAAAACAGAATAATCAACCTCTTTTATAGAAGGAGAGAAAGATAGATAGAGACCCATTAAATATCAAAAACTTTCACTGCTCTGAGAGAGAGAGAGCGAGAGAGAGAGAGAGAGAGAGATACTTTGACAAGAAAGCTTTGATCTTTTCCAGTTCTTGTGTTTCTTTTGTTGAGTTTTGCTCCAGAAGAGAACTGTTGTCTCTCAAGAATTCCATAGAAAAATTACTGCATGTATGTAGTTGTTGTTCTATGCCCCTGTTTCTCAACTTTCATTCATTTTCTCTCTTATTTACTTTTCCTGGAAAATGATTTTCACCATTTCTGAATTGCAGAAGCATGAGAATCATGGTTTGAATGGCGAGTCATAGAGTTGGATTGACTGGTTTAATGTCAGACACAGGACCTTCAAACCACCATATCCCATATTCACTTCTTCATGGGATTACTAATAATCCTCCTTTAAGTTTCATGTATATATATTGTTTGTTTCACTTATATTTCTCAACTCAATACAATTTTTTTTTTTTTAAAGATTAATGGGTTCTATTTTATTTCTCAAAATCTGACATGGGTTATTAATAATTTCTTCGTTTCAGTAATCAAGAAGGATCTTCTTTTGATTTTGGAGATTTTGAGGAAGCTATTGTGCTGCAAGAAGTTAAGATCAATAATAATGATGAAGCTAAATCATGTATGCTTCTCTCCTCTACCTTTTCTGACGTTTGACAAACATAACCAACCCCTATATAGAGAGAGAGAGAGAGAGAGAGAGAGGGAGAGAGATTTGAATATGTCTACATACATAGAGGGGCTTTCCATGTCCAACACAGTAATCATATTTGGAGGAGAGAGAGTGAGATTTGAATATGTCTACAAAGAGGGGCTTTCCATTTCCAACACAGTAATCATATTTGGAGGAGAGAGAGTGAGATTTGAATATGTCTACAAAGAGGGGCTTTCCATTTCTAACACGCTAATCATATTTGGAGGAAAGAGATGAATGGCGTGGGGTTTCAAACTAGGAAACCTGAGTCCCCCACCTGACTGCAGAAAGAAAGGGAAAAAAAAAAAAAACAACTGTTTTTTTAAAATCTTTGGCAGTGTTTTTATTATTTTTTGCTTGCTGATGATTCTGAGAGATTTTTTGCTTTTGGTGATTCTGTTGCAGCTTTTTTTACAGCGAGCAGGCCTCCTCCTGCAGCTACTCTGGAAATGTTCCCTGCATGGCCTATGAGATTCCATCATCAAACCCCAATAGTAGTTTTCTGTCTCTCCTCTCTTTGACCATTTGTTATAAATAAACAAAAACAAAATAAAGAACTTGAACAATTTTCTTTCTGAGAGAAATCTCTAATACCCATCTTGAAATATCACTTTTTTGTTGTGTTTCTTGAAAACACCCAGTTGAAAAGTGAGGTTTTTGAGGTGGTTTATGATGATTTGTAAATACCCATTTGAAAAAATTTAGTGGGTTTTTTTTGTTTTGTTTTAATATAGGGAAGTTCAAAATCAGGAGGAGAGACTAGTACTGACTCAGGATCAGCAGTGAACACGCTTCCAAGTAAGGTTGAGGCACATCTGGAACCAGAATCTCCTATGAGTAGAAAGGCATCTTCAGATCATCAGAGTTTTGATCAGAGGAATGCCCAGATGCCACAACAACAACAGCAGCAGCAACAACAACAACTAGACATGGCAAGTGATGGCCCTAGAACTGGATTATCAGAGTCTCAACAAGCTGCCAAACACACCCCAGAAAAGGTTCTCTTCATCCTCACCCTCTTAATGCTATTTATTTCTAAGCTCCTCTTTCTATTACCATCCCAAAATCTTAGGACAAAGGTGGCATCTTTGTTGTTATTATCATTCTCTCCCTCTCATTGTCAGATTTTTTGTCTTCAAATCTCTTTTTTTCTATATCATTTATATTGAATCATTATTTATTTATCAAAAGAGAAAAATTTAAAAATAAAAGATCTATTTCAAAAGCGTGAAATCAATTTTTTATCTTCAAATATTTCTATTTTGTTGTGTCAAATCATTCATATTCATTGAATTATGTCTTGACTTTATAACTCCATTTTTGAGGCATAAAGTCAATCTAAAAAGTGTAGATCCCCACAACTTCTAACAAAATTGATAAAAGAATTTGAGTTCTTTTATATGATTTATGAATTGAATGATTTTGTGATTGGAGTCTGGTCTGAACTAAGAATCTTGGCAATGGGGTGGATTCAACTTGTTTCAATATAACAATGACTTCCTTTATTCATTCCCCAAAACTGTAGTTTAAAGTTGTAGTAGTATATAGTTCCCCAAGACTGTAGTTTAAAGTTGTAGTAGTTTCTTGATCTATCTTGGAATTCGAAACACAAATGTCCTATGAACCCCCGAATCAAATGGCGGGTAATGATGTGAACTTCACTCGAAATATATGCTTCCTCTGGTGCTCCCACTTTTTAATCGATACATTTTTTGTTTTAAAAACCTTGAAAAAATGAACCTTTTTTGATAGAAGAAAATACACAATGAGCATGGCATTTGGATTGTTTGGTAATAGCAAATTTTTTAGTAATGATAGTTTTTTATAATGAAGAAAATGAATAAAAATTTAAAATTTTAATGTATTTTTTAAAATATTTTTTTTTATACATTCTTCCATATATTTTCACACATTTTTTTATTGGTACATTAATCTTAATTATAATAATCCATTATGAAAGAAATATTAACCGTTTTTATTTACTCTCGAGTGTTTCAGAGGAAAGGACCTGGAGGTTCAACATCAGAGAGAACACTTGATGCCAAGGTAGTGATATGAAAATAAAAATAAAAATAAAGTAGTTGATGAAGATTGAAAGCTATTAGGTGAAAATCTTTGATGCATTGGGTTTTTACAGACACTGAGACGTTTGGCGCAGAACAGAGAAGCAGCAAGGAAGAGCCGAATCAGAAAAAAGGTCAGTTTCCTCCTGCAATACAAAAACTTTCCTCGAAAATACGTGTCATATTTTCCATCAACTTCTCTGCTAAGTTTTTTTTTAAAATCTCACCAAACTGCACCGCACCGAATCGAACCGAACCGACTAATCTTTCTCTCTATCTGTATCTGTATATGTTTGTATGTATAGGCGTATGTACAGCAGCTGGAGACAAGTAGGATAAAGCTTTCTCAGTTGGAGCAGGATCTTCAGCGAGCTCGAGCTCAGGTTCCTTAATTTTTGTTGAAACTCGTGATCATTAATAATTGTAGAATATTATTAGATAATTTTTTTTTTGATATTTGGAAAGATAATTAGATTTTTTTGTGGTTGGATGTGATGTTTGTAAGAGAAAAAATGAAATGATTATAGGGTTGGATGTAATATTTTGTTTGTATTTATTTTTTTTTATTTTACAAAAATTTTATCTTTTAGTGAAAAAAATCAAAAAAAATCCAAACCAAAATCTTGCCAAACACCACCATATATATATATATATATATATATACTTTTGGCTGGTACACACAATAATTGTGCAACGTAAATAAATAATAAATAAATAAAATTAATATTATAATATATGTGTATTGTTTAACCGATAAGAATTAGTTTTTTATTAGTTTCGTACATTGTGTTATATAAGTTTTTTAAAATTGAGAAACAATAATTGAGTTTAAAAGTAAAAAATTTAATTTTTTTATTTTTTTAAATCATATTACTTCTCTATTTTTTTATATATTTTAAAAAAAATCAAAAAAATTAAAAGTTTAACTTTTAACTTACTCCTCAAACCTTAGACACCTTCATCTTGATTTTATAAAATAATATAGATTTATTATTTTATTGATGGTTAATGATATATTTATTTATTTGTTGGGGTGGTGTTAATAACAGGGATTGTTTCTGGGAGGAGGTGGCGGTGCAGGTGGAAATATCAGTTCTGGTAACACTCTCTCTCTCTCTCTCTCTCTCTCTCTCTCTCGTATGAAGCGGTGGGGTGAAGCTCTATCTCCTGTTGAGCTTTTCAATTTTCTCGGCCCACCACAGCTGTCCTTTTTTTTTAATTTTTTTATTGGTTTGGGATAAGTTACAAAAAAAAAAAAAAAATCAAAAAATTATTAAGCCTCCATTTGTGAAGTGGGTTGGCTTTTTAATTTTTTTGATTATTTTAGTCTGGGCTAAAAAGTTTGATTTAGGAAGGATTTTTTGACTTTTTCTGTGAGAGAATGATGTAATAATTATAGGTTGGATGTGATGTTTTGTTTGTTGTGGTTAAAATAGCTTGTTTTGTCTTTTGTGGCTAAAATAGCCACAAAAATCCTTGCCAAACGGAGCCTAAGGCCAAGTTTGGCATCTACTAAATAATACAAAAAGTCAAAAAGTCACTATTCTATTTAAGTCACATCATTTTATTTAAATCACATCACCTCTCTAACACATCACATCAAACCCAACCCAAACCCAACCCATATAAGCTAATAAGTCAAAAAGTATACTTTTTTAGAACATCCCAAACTAACCCTAAAAAAGCAAAAAAGTTTTACTATTTTGAAAAAGTTTGTGGAGAAACCTGGAGGACAAAATTATTCAAAAGTCAAAAGTCAAAAGTTAATAATGGTAGAGTGGTTCTTTTGATTTTATTATAATATTTTATTACAAATTTTTTTGTAAAAATTTAAAAAATTATCCTAAGCATACATTTTTTTTAAATTTTTTTAGCTAAAAAGTCAAAAAGTGCACTTATATAGCACATTAAACTTACAAAAGTCGAGAAGTCAAAAAGTTACTAAAAAAGTCAAAAAAATCCATACTATTTGGGGAAAGCTTGTGGGGAAGGGCAAAATTATTATTTTACTCTTTGAATTCAACTATTCAAAAGTCAAAAAGTCAACAATGGTAGAATAGTCATTTTGATTTTATTACACACATTTTCGTAAAAAATTAAAAAATTATTCTAAATATACATCTTTTTTTCTTTATTTTGTAGCTAAAAAGTCAAAAAAATATACTTATATAGCACATCCCAAACAACCTGACATATATATAAAAAAAATTAACCAGATAATTTTATTGTAGTGTATGATTAGTACGAGTTTAAAAATATATTATTTATTATTTTAAAAGGAAATTATTTATCAGTTAGGTAAAAAAAACAAAGAATAAGAAATTATACAAATATGGAGAGATGCAATAACTTTTCAGTTACATTCCACCATAAAATCACTTAGGCCCTTCATATTTTTGTAATATTTTTTTCTTCCTTTTTCTTTTTTTCAAATGATTAGAATCATCAAATGAATCTAATTTTTTTATTTTATGAATAATCTATCTATCCACATATAAAAATGAACGAGTTCGATTCATGTTAAATGACGCCCAAACAAACTATACTGAATCCACACATGTACATACAAGTAAAAAATGAATGGCTTGGCCTAAATAAATTCTAGTGACTTGAGAAAAATTGTCTATATTACGATAACATCAAGTGACAATATTATCAATTTTCACATTGTAATAGTAGACTACATAATATTTAAATTAGTTGGAGAAAAAATTATTATATTTATGTAAAAATGTATGCAGTAAAGTAATTGACGTGTATAAATTATGAGCGATACTACATTTATTTAAAATCTTATTAACAATTCTACTAAAAGTATTTATATTCAAATATCATTAGAGGTTTAAATATTTTTTTCTTTTTTTACAACTAATCACATTTGATTCTTTGTATTTTTAGAAATATTTTTAATAAGATTATTAATGTGTGTAGAATTATTTATAAATTATTATTATTTACTTTAGGAGATGAGGTGGCGGACTTTAATTGGTACACTAGGGATTGAAAATGATTCAGGGGCCCAGCTGATAATAGCCCACTCTTTTTTTAATAGGACCCCTATGCTATTTGTTTGTTTATCTAGTTTTTAATACATGGGCACTTATTAAAATAATTTTATTGATAATGACAAGTAGTAAGTAGATGAATAAAATTATAAAAAAAGAAAAAAAGATAAAGAAGAAATTCAAATGTGATAATATTTTCTGCCATTTTTAGGCCGGTATCCTATTCAATATGCAAAGATCGATAGCTTATCAAATCTAATTTGTTCATTAAAAAAAATCTGAATTTGACTACATTTTGTTTAAAAAAAAAAAAATTTGAAAAAAAGTAAAGGAAAAGATATATGGTGCAATTATCATAATCTCTAGGTCTGAGAAGAATTATAAAAAATAATCAGATTACTATTGTACGTAACAAAAATTAGTCTCCATCAAATCTCAAATCACCGGCTTAAATATTTGACATTTTGGAAAATAAATAAATAAAAATAACATTCTTAATTCCTCTGGATGTATTTTTATTATTTAAAAACAAGCAAAATTGACAAGGTCATAATATTATATTCATTGAATAGTAAAAATTAAAGCTCCATTAAGTCTTGCTATTAAAAGTCTTGCTAGATGCAAACATTAATTTATCTATAGACCATCCATATCATAAATGTGGCCCTGCTTGGGGAAATTTCTCCCTGACTTTCATAAACATTAAAAATAATTTGTTGTCCTTGTTTTTGTTATCAACTATGCTATGAACACGAAAGAGTTTCCTAGATACAAGATAAATGGCGGATCATACATTTATCTTATATTTGTGTCTTATTCTGTGAAAATTTTCGATATACGGAAATTTGATGTTGCACACTTCTTTCTCGTTCTGTCTAGATTTTCATATGTCTCCGGTCCCAATCGTTTCACAATAGCAAGAAGTGGCATTTTTACACAACTATGAAATAATTGTGATGGGAATACGGGCATAATTTTTGATGTAGGATCTACACACATGTAAAAAGATCTAAATACCATATAACACAAAAGAGCGTGACGCTAACATTTTGGTGCGTGACATTAACACTGTTCTTGTTATTGTTGTTGTAGGTGCGGCAATGTTTGATATGGAATATGCAAGATGGTTAGATGATGATCACAGGCACATGTCGGAGCTCCGGACAGGGTTGCAAGCGCATTTATCGGATAGCGATCTTAGGGTGATAGTAGATGGATACATTGCTCATTATGATGAAATTTTCTGCCTCAAGGGAGTGGCTGCCAAAACTGATGTCTTCCACCTCATCACCGGAATGTGGACTACTCCGGCCGAGCGTTGCTTCCTCTGGATGGGCGGTTTTCGGCCCTCAGAGCTCATCAAGGTTTGAAAGATTTAATCTACTTTTTCCTTAAAATATGCCACTTATACAATTATACTGTGCTCATGAATATAAATCTCACTTTACTATTAAGAGGCGGCTTAATCTTTTAGTTTAGGCTTGCCAAAAACTTTCTTATTGCCAAAGGTGACAATTGTTTAAAGGACAAGTAAGATAAACCTCATTTTGATATTGCTCTCAGGCCTCAAAAGTCCTTGGGTCGATTCTATCACATCACTTGTCATTAATTGGTATCTAAGTGGTACTGATGAATCTGTAAAATTTTTAGGGATAATATGGGCATTTCATTGCTTAATCCACTTTGAACACTAGTTTGCCCCCAAAAAAGAATGGAAGAAAGAAAAAAATGGTCATTCTAGGAATTTCACTTTTCAGGATTCTTTAATATTATATTTGGTAGGGAGATTTAAAAAGAAAAAGAGAAAATGTAGATAAAATGAGGATAAAATATAACTATATTTCATCTAGTTTCATATAATTTTTTTTTTTTCATTTCTAAATCCCTCTCCAAATTCTCCAACTAAACACTGGACAAGTTTCTCATTTCAAATATGAGAAAAAGAAAGAAAAAAAAAATCCCCTCAAACCTGGAAAGGGTCCCTTTTCATGAGTGATAGAAAATTCCAGTAGCAGTAACAATTTTGCATTTCTTTTTCATGATTTAACCACTTACCAACCACTCAGAAATTCTATTGAAGTTTTCTGTGTCACCAAACAACCCTTTCACTGAAAATTACAGCGACCGCCTTCCCCAGCCTGAACTCTCCACTAAATGATCCTGAAAATTCAAAAAAAAAAAAAAAAAGGAAAAAGTTCAAAAAGAAACAAATTTTTGTGGGAAAAAAAAAAAAAACCCTTAAAAAGTTGGCTCATTCATTCTCATTTTCAATGTACTTTATTTAAAATGTATTGAATTTTAATTTTCAGGGTTATCTAGTTGAGACTGATATAAAAAAGAAAGTAACGAAAATTAACCGACATGTATCTTGAATATTAACTGATACTGAGCTTCTTGTTGTTGATATTGGACAGATGTTAATAACCCAATTAGACCCATTAACAGAGCAGCAATTCATGGGGATATACAGCCTCCAACATTCATCACAACAGGCAGAGGAGGCTCTTACTCAGGGATTAGAACAGCTTCAACAGTCTCTCATCGACACTGTTGCTGGTGTCTCTCTCAACGATGGCATGCATCATATGGCTGTTGCTCTCGGCAAGCTCACCAATCTTGAAGGCTTTGTTCACCAGGTAACTCGGTTGTGTTTTCGTTTTCTTTGTTTTCATTTTTATTTTCCACTACCATTTTTCATGTTCACCCTAGTAAATAACAGTAAGAAGCTTAAAAACACCTATATTACATTTTTTAAAATAATTCGACAAACAAGTTTTCTAATACTGGACTTTAGTGGTGTATTGAAAATTGACATGGTTCAATCTTTTGTAGATGAGAAAAATTAGAGATCATGAAAAAACTTTTATGAAAATGATCATGAAAGATTTATGATTATTGGATTATCTTGATTAGTGTGTGGTGCTTTATTTTAAGTATAATTCAAGGGTCATAAATCTTTCATGATCATTTTCATGAAAATTTTTTCATGATACCTAACATTACTCTTTGTAGAGCGGCTTTGTAATTAAAGTATGAGAAAATCTAGGGACACACAAATAAATGTCTTAAAAAAGTCATAGAATAGACATGAAAGTAGGTATGAACCACACGTTCTCTCGATGTTTATTATGTGACTTTATTTATTTATTTTTATATCCGTAGTAAAGTTGATACGATGATTAAGGACCTATTTATGTCTTTAGTGGGAATACTTCCTTCTCAAGCAATTACTTTTGGTATTGCTTTATGAAAAAAATGGCATGGTATGAAAACTGATTTGAAAGTTAAAATAAGAGAGTAAGAATGACATATAAAGGGTGTCACTAAGCAAAGCTCTTTACATTTTGGGTCCCATTGAAATCACATACACAATTCATAGTCCAAATATAGAGATAGAACCCACTTAACTTGGGGTCCAACTACAGTGCACCAAAAAAACTAGGAAGTAAAATCAGTTACAAGGATAAGTAGATCTTTTTTTCTTTTTTCTTTTTTTATCATATTATAAAGTAAGTAGAATTAATTCTTAGTCAGTAAGCTCGCATTATGTGATATAAGTATATCACAAAAATCACCTTGTTTTTTTACATCCGATTTTACTCATTATCAATAACAGATGGATTTTGTCCTTAATCTAGGCCTTGTTTGGGAACCCTCTTTTTTAGCCAAAAAGTCAAAAAGTTACTAAATTAGCCAAAAAACCAACAACTCATACCAAAAAGTCAAAGATTCTCTTTTCTTTCTACTTTTTGCACATCTTTTCGTAAAAAGCCAAAAAGTCATCCCAAACATACTAGTTTTTTTTAGTTCATATTTTAGCCAAATAACCAAAAAGTTACTAAATTAACTTGTTCCCAAACGAAGCCTTAATGGCTAGGATTTTTTTTAGAAAATCCCTTTTTGTATTATGATTTGCTTATATTGTCATTAGGGGAAGTTTACCACAATAAAGACTGGTCTAATTAAGAATTTGGTACAAAAATTGCTTAGTTCAGTGTTTCATTCCTTTGTTTGCGCCACAATTCTAACACATATGATGCGTAAGAGTATCATTATAAAAGCTTGATTTAAAATTTTAGACTTTTTACATTAAGTTATTATATACACACAAGAAATTATCATTTAGGCAACTATTTCTAAGCCAGTTCTGACCATCCGATGATTTCCCACCTTCATGATGATCACAAAAATCTCATTTGACCGTAAAATTCTACCAATAAAACAGTCACTATCCATTTTAGGTCAACTTTTAAGGGATGGGATAATGTAATTTTTTTTTTTTTTATACAACCAATCCATGCATCTTTTCTACTCAATGTTTGCCACGTGTATGATGGATCAATCTCATCCTACTTGATTGGCTTATTGTAATTTTATTAGCTTTAATGATTTTGTGGTGAATATACTTTGCTTTGCTATTAAGAATTCAAAATTTTACATTGTTGAATGTTAGTGTTTGTTTGATGTAGTTTTTGCATCTAAATTGTTTCCGTCAAAAGTTGGTTTGAAAGCAACACCTAGCGAAATAAAAACCCTTGCTAGACCTATCACCAAAGTTTTCAAAATAATTTGGGGCAATATTATATGAAGAATTGAACAAAAGATAATATTTTTTTAAGGTTATGTTTGGACTAGTCCAATCTCAAAGATAAGACAAGTTTAATAGTTTCTGGTTTCAACCCATTTGACATTTTGTTTAGAGTTTGTAACCCTTGTGTCCTTGCAGTTGGACCCCATCTCAACTTGTCTGTGATAGTTGTGATTTGATGTTTATATATAATTGAATATTTTTTCTCCCTTTCTATTTATTTAGATGTTAGTAATTTGTTTGAACATTAATTCAATTTTTTGATAATGCTAAATTGTAGGCAGATATATTAAGACAACAAACTCTTCATCAACTGCGCCGAATATTGACAGTTCGACAAGCAGCACGGTGTTTTTTGGTAATTGGCGAGTACTATGGTCGACTACGAGCTTTAAGTTCCCTTTGGACATCTCGTCCACGAGAGTAAGATCTGACACAAATTACTATATATATATTGATCTTTTTCAAAACAATTTTGAAGATTAGATTTTTGCATTTCTTTCTTGAGCCTAAAAAAGAGGGTTAAAGAAAAAACCGCAGTAAACATTGTATACTATATGTTATTTATTAGATTGATCATTTTTAGTTTCATCTCGTTGAAGTAATACTAATCTTACCCTTCATTTACATGTTTCAGGACTTTGATTAGCGATGATAACTCGTGCCAAACAAGCACGGATTTGCAAATGATGCAATCTTCACAAAACCACTTCGCGAACATTTGATCCAAATCATGATATATATATATATATATAGCCAAAAAGCGATGAAGAAAACCAAGAAGATGATCATGCATTCCCCTATATAGCTTATGTGGTGGCATTACATTTATTCAAAGTACTTAGAGGAGAGAGAGGATTTTTTTTTTAATTTTCTAATTAAACTTTTGTTTTTTGTTTTTTGTTTTTTAATATTTTTATATTAATATTATGTCACCTTGTAAATTTAAATCAATTTTATGTGGATGAGGAAGGTTCTACTTGAGTAGAAAAAGAAGAAAAACAATGAAAAAGTGTGATATATACATATTTATACTATTATTAAGAGCGAAGACTTTACTTGGTATTCATAAACTTTCTTATCTCTTTTTGTCAAGTGACCTTCTCTTTTTGCGTCAAGTGTTAATTTTTTTAGTCAAAAATAAAAAAATAAAAAATAGTAATTAAAAGAGAGGCACAAGATTTAAATCTAAGACCATTTACTTAATTTACTAAATAATACCACTTAAACAACATAGAAAATATGTTATGAATTTAAAATTAAAATTTATATTTTAAACACATTCATCGAGTGGACTCACACTCCTAGTATATATATAAAAACAAATTGCACTAGTGGTCCTTACATTTTACACATTATGTCATTTTAGTCTATACCTTTTTAATTGGCACAATTTTGACCCTTAATTTTAAATTTTGTGTCAATTGTATCCAATTGATAATGTCATTAGTATTTTCGACTCAAAATAATTATTGAATTAATTGAGGTTAACTCACCGATGTTGGTAGATTTATAATTTTACTCTAAAAAATGATATATGCCACTTATATACATATTTTCATAAAAAATGTTATGAATTGTAATCAATTGAACCAAATCAAAACAAAAAGACAAATTAAATGTCAAAATTGAATCAATTAAAATTACAATAACTAAAATGATACAAGAATTAAAGTATGAAGACTACTGTCGCAATTTACCGTATATAAATATAGGTTGAGAATATTATCTTCTTTCTAATGAGTTTTGAATAACATAATCATATAAATAACGGTACAGAAAGAATGTGTTTGGTGCAGCTTTGAAAACTTAATTCCACCTCTCCATTTGTATGCATTTTTTTGTTAGAAATGATTTTGAAAAAATCAGATTTTTCCTCAACTTTAGTCTAATTTTTAGGTGGAACCTATGCGCCAAAGTTTGCGGGCCTAAGTGGTAACGCATTCTATAGCGCGTTGTGATTCACATAGTATATTTGGTTGCTCAAAACCATTATCGGGTGAATGGAAAATTAAAGCCAAAGTGAGCTTCATGGAAATGGAGTTTTTGGTGGAAATTCCTTAAAGGTTTGAATTAAAGGCTTGTCCCACATTGATTTGGTGAGAAAACTTTTATGGGTTTATAAGACTTGAGTTTGCAACTTGGAAAGGGCCCCAAGGGGCACCCCAAGTTTGTAGAAGGGAGATATTATGGACAAAGTTGGTTAGACATATTGGACCCAAAAATAAACACACAAGTGTGCGCAAAAACTATTTGAATTTTATTAAAATTCTTACATTTTTTCAAAATTTAAAATTCGAAATTAATTCCAAAATTCTACTCAGTTTTTTCCTCCACCAAACAGGTTTTTATCTGTTTGAATTTAAACCGAACAGATTCAGTATCTATTCAAATTCAAACCCAAACAATGCCTTACCTGTTTATTCAAACTGAACAGGTCTTGTACCTGTTTAAACAGGTTTGCTACCTGTTCATTCAAATCAGAACAACTACTTTTCCATCTATAAATAAGCAGTCTCTCATTTGGATTTGGCACTCTAATTTTTGTTCTTCTTTCCTGCTATTGTTCTCTGCATTTTGTTGCATTAATTTTTTTGTAAGAAAGTGTATAAACACAAAGTGTATTTGTAGTACAAACAGTTTGTAATGTTGTTATTGTTTGTTGTTGATCATTTTATCTTAAGAGATAGACGTCCACAATCTGAAAATACCATGGAGATGACGAATCTATCTTAAAGACACAGTGTTAAATACTGGACTTGATCAAAAATTTGTTCGAGAAAATAATAAGGTAAGTGCCTTGATTACTTTTTTGTTTAATTATTTTTCCTATTCTAGATTTTGATTTTGTTTTTATAACAAAATAAAAATCTATTTTTATTTATATATTTTTATACACTGGTTTGATTTTTGTAATCAAACAGTCTCTTTCCTTTCTTTAATCCATTCTTTGAATACAATGAAAATTGTCTAACATTTTTTTGATGGAGTTTTAGAATTGTGATTCCATCACACATTTCAAAACATATTTCTCTCTCCTGTTTGGCTACTCTCTCTCTTTCGTGTTCTCCATTCTGAAAAGTAGAGGATTTTTTAATTTTGTGTCTACCCGAACATCCCCCGGATGTCCGGCCGGTTAATCGAAACAGTGTTTGTATTTTTTTTTTTTGCACCTGTTATTTTTATATTTTAAATAAAAAATATTTTGGAAATATTTTTTAAAAAATTTATGAGTTTTGAATAGAATTTTGGGTTGTGTATTTGGTTATAAGTTGTAAATTTTTGAATCAAATATCATATGTCACATCACTCAATTGAAATTCAATTCAAAACTCTTTTCAAAACTTTTTTTAAAATGCATAATCAAATAAATTTTTCACACTCAATTCATAGTTCCAAAACTCACAAACTCAAAATACTACTCTATTCTCAAATTATAATTCTAAAACTCTACCAATTGCAACTTGAATTTTTATTTGTCTTGTTCAAAAACATCTTTGCAAAATAAGGTGGAGACATAAAAGGAGGAGGGAGAGAGAAAATTAAAATTGTTGATTTTCATTTATTTATATGAAGGAGTAATATTAGAGACTCATATATTTATATTTATAAATTTACTTCTATTGATGTGACACGAGAGATTCATCATCATTAAATATGTAATAAATTAAAAATTGATACATATCTTATTATATCATTGTTGATAAAATTATGAGTACTTTTTGAAATTCTCAAATATTTTCTTTTCCTATGTGAAGTGTTTGTGAAGATTGATTATTTTAACAAAACGGATCAATTCTCTCCCTTTAATAAAACAAATTACTTAAATTGATCTGATAATTATAATGATATTATTTCTTCATATTTATTAACTTCAATTATATGGATAACATGTATAATTTGGAAATTATATCATTTATTTTCTTTTATTCCCTACTGATCAAACTAGATACCTCCAAAAAAAAATTCTTGATGCCCGGTTGTTTGGATCAGTTTACGTACATTTCAATTAATCTCGAGACTCATAAAAAACGCTCCCTCCACGTGGATTGGACAAAGCCCACGAGTTTCGCTTCAAGGAGTTAATAGTATTTAGTAGGAGTTGAACTTGAGACCAGGAGGGAGTACACTCCCAGGTAGGGAAGAACATTGTCCGGATTGGTTCGGTTTGAGATAAAACCAAGACCAATGCATTGTCTACAATTCCATAACAATTGGAACCAATCCAATTCATTTAAATTTTGGAACCAATCCGAACCAAACCATCTAAACACGGTTCGGTTTGGTTTGAAACCACGGATTCACATAATCTATTAACAAAAAAAAATCATATAATATTTTCATTTCATAATTTTCCAAAACATAAATATGCATATTGTTCTACCATTAATTTAAACAAACATAATATCTAGTTCCACAATAACAATAACAATCACCAAATTCCCAAAAAAAAAATTTAAATTAAAATTGATTCCACCATTAGACCATTACAAAACTAAAACTAAAAAAAAAAAAAAAAAGCAACAACAATAGCAACAAAATTTCATAACAATAGCTTTATAGCAACAAATTCCACACCGAATTCCACAAGTGTATGATATGAATATAAAAGGTATGATAGTATAAGATGTACAATAGTATGTATCAGGAGTGTATGATATAAATATAGTTTAAGTTGCATGCAGTCTGAATCGATTCCAATCCAGAACAGTTACGTGTAGTTCGAAACCGATCCGCGAAACACAATTTTTCAATTTTTTGATCTAAAACCAAACCATAGATTTAAAAAATTAGTCCAAACTTACTGAATTAGATTGAACCGGATCGACTTGTGAATTTTACAGATTTTTTGGACTAGTCCAATCTCAAAGATAAGACAAGTTTAATAGTTTCTAGTTTCAACCCATTTGAAATTTTGTTTCGAGTTTGTAACCCTGGTGTCCTTGCACTTGCACCCCATCTCAACTTGCCTGTGATGGTTGTGATTTGATGTTTATATATAATTGAATATTTTTTTTGTCCTTTTCTATTTATTTAGAGGTGAGTAATTTGTTTGAACATTAATTCACTTTTTTGATAATGTCAAATTATAGGTAGATATATTAAGACAATAAACTCTTCATCAACTGCGTCGAATATTGACAGTTCGACAAATAGCACAGTATTTTTTGGTAATTGGTGAGTACTATGATCGACTACGAGTCTTAAGTTCCTTTTGGACATCTCGTCCGCGAGAGTAACATCTGACACAAATTACTATATATATATTGATCTTTTTCAAAACAATTTTGAAGATTAGATTTTTGCATTTCTTTCTTGAGCTTAAAAAAGAGGGTTAAAGAAAAAACCAAAGTAAACATTGTATAATATTTGTTATTTATTAGATTGATCATTTTTCATCTCATTGAAGTAATACTAATCTTACCCTTAATTTACATGTTTCAGGACTTTGATTAGCGATGATAACTCGTGCCAAACAAGCACGGATTTGCAAATGATGCAATCTTCACAAAACCACTTCGCAAACATTTGATCCAAATCATGATATATATATATATATATATATATAGCCAAAAAGTGATGAAGAAGACCAAGATGATGATCATGCATTCCCCTTTAGCTTATGTGGTGGCAAAGCACTTAGAGGAGAGAGAGAGGATTTTTTTTTTTAAATTTTCTAATTAAACTTTTGTTTTTTGTTTTTTATTTTTTAATATTTTTATATTAATATTATGTCACCTTGTAAATGTAAATCAATTTTATGTGGACGAGGAAGCTTCTACTTAAGTAGAAGAAGGGGGAAAACAATGAAAATGTGTGACATATACATTTCTATACTATCTATCTACACTATTATTAAAAGTGAATACTTTATTTAGTGTCCATAAATTTCCTTATCTCTTTTTGTCAAGTGACCTTCTCTTTTTACGTCAAGTGTCAATTTTTTCATCAAAAAATAAAAAAATAAAAAATAGTAATTAAAATAGAGGCACAAGATTTGAACCTAAGACTATTTACTTAATTTACTAAATAATACCACTTAAACAACATAGAAAATATGTTATGAAATTAAAATTAAAATTTATATTTTAAGTACACTCGTCAAGTGGACTCACACTCCTAGTGTATATATATATATAAGGGCAAATTATATTAGTGGTCCTTACATTTTATATTATGTTATTTTGGTCAATACACTTTTAATTGGCACAATTTTATCCCTTAATTTTAAATTTTGTGTCCATTTGATCAAATTGATAATGTTGTTAGTATTTTTGATTGAAAATAATCACTGAATTTATTGAGGTTAACTCACCGAGATTAGTAAATTTATAATTTTACTCTAAAAAATGATATATGCCACTTATATATATATTTTAATAAAAAATGCTAAGAATTGTAATCAATCAAGCCGAATTAAAACAAAATGATAAATTAAATATCAAAATTGAGTCCATTAAAATTACAATAACTAAAATGATACAAGAATTAAGGTACAAAGGTTATTGTCGTAATTTGCCATATATAAATATAGGTTAAGAATATTATATTCTTTCTAATGAATTGTGACATTTGAAAGTGCTACAAAACTATTGATTTAATGACATTTTTTAGTCTTGTGGCATTTTGAACAAGTGCCATTTGTATTCGTGCCACGGTCGATACTTGCAAGTGCCACTACACCATCATGGCTAAAAACTTTCAATGACATTTTGATGTCATGGTAGATATTATTTGTGACACTATCAAGCGCCATTAAAAAAAGAGTTAGTGACACTTATAAAGTGTCATTACACCATCAAGACTAAAACCTTTCAGTAATACTTTAATGTCATGGTAGGCACTATTCGTGACGCTATCAAGTGCCATTCGTGACGATAATTCGTTGTAGAACAATTTGATCCGCTCTTGTGGAGACTCGAACCGCCAACCTCCCGGACCATAGACGTTATACACCACACTCTTCCCATTACACCTCTATAGCACCATATGATTATATATGCAACATCTATTATTTATATAGTACATACATCCATATTAATATAAAAGTATATGTATAAACATAATTATTTTATTGAACATAATTTATGTAAAATAAACTATTTACTAGCAAAATAAAAAAAGACCACTTTTGGATTTTTAGTCGCCAATTCTATACTTTTGGCTATTAATTGTTTTTTAGTTGCTAAAAAACTTAACTTTTGCCGACCAAAATCGGATTTGGTCGCCGAAGATGCCTTTTCAGCTACCAAAATTTTGGTCGCCAAAAAATTTAATTCCCGCCTTAGGATTTTAGTTCTCCCGCGCTAAAAATGACCACTTTTGGCGACTAAACTTATTTTTTAGTTGCTAATTGTAGACTTTTGGCTACTAAAATTTTTTTTGGCACCAAAAAGCTTTATTTTTTGCTACTAAAATTTTTTTAGTCGGTAAAACCCATATAATCAGCAACCAAACTTATTTTTAGTCGCCAATTGTAGACTTTTGGCTACTAAATTTTTTTAGTCGCCAAAAAGTTTTACTTTGGGCTACTAAAAAATTTTTAGTCACTAAAACCCATATAATCAGCGACCAAACTTAGTTTTAGTCGCCAATTGTAGACTTTTGGCTACTAAAATTGTTTAGTCGCCAAAAAACTTTATTTTTGGCAACTAATGTTGTTTTGGTCGCTGAAAGCTATACTTTCAACGACCAATTTTTTTTTGGTCAGGAAATTTAGTCGCCGAATGTACTTTTTCCTGTAGTATATATTGAGTTTAATTTATTTATTTTTAATCATTTACTGCATTTTAAAAATTTAGAAAATATATCGGCATTTTTTGTTTTTTCAAAAATGCCATTATAAGCTTGGAAAGTTTTTGGCTTAGTGGCATTTCTCAAAATGTTATAAAATATTTGTTTATGACACTTTTCAGCTAAGTGCCATAAAAAGTAATTTGCACTTACCTAGTGTCCTGACATTTTTTAAAAAATGTCATTGCGACTAAAGTTTAGTGACATCTGTTGGTAAATGTCATGAACATAATTTTTTGTGTCATTATTTTATAAAATGCCATAAAATTGATGTGATATTTCTTTATTGAAATGCCACTAGAGCCTTATATGTTTGTGGTTCTGTGGCATTTTTCTAAAATATTTAATGCCAATTTTTATTTTTGTAGCATTTTCTAAAAACATGCCACTAGTGTAGTGTCACTAAAGTGTAAATTTGTTGTAGTGACATTTTTGTTGTAGTGAAATGACACTTTTTTTAATTGAAATGCCACTAGAGCCTTGTATGTTTGTGGCTCTATGACATTTTTCTAAAAAATGCCACCAAATATTCTTTTTGTGACATTTTTTAAGAACATGCCACTAGTATGATGTCACTAAAATGTGTTTTTGTTGTAGTGAATCATATAAATAACGGTAGAGAAAGAACTGAACACTATAAAAAAATTGACTTTTTGCGACGGCAAAATGACTTTTTGCGACGGCACAGTGCCGTCGCTAATGTTTTGCGACGGCATTTTTGCCTTTTTGCAACGGCACTGTGCAGTCGCTAATAACGTTTGAAATTTCTTGACTTTTTTGCGACGGCATTATTTTACCATCGCTAAAAATGTTATTTGAGACGGCAAAAAATACCGTCGCTAATAGTCTTTTTTTTGCAACCGCAAAAATATTGTTTTTGCAACGGTGTGGTGCCGTCGCTGTAATAACCCCGATCCGTAATTAGCCACTAATCAGTAATTAAGGATCTTAATTAAGTGAATAAAATTAATTATGGGTTTATTATATGCTTTATAGTAATTTGTGCATATCTATCTGATTTGAAAGTTATTTGTCATGATTTCTACTTTGAATCTGAAATTGTTAGCCTAAATGCTTTCAAAAAACCAAATTGAGCACATGGATTGACTATTTGGAATTTTTAGAACACCATGGCAAATTTTATAAAAAACTGATTCAGTTTAGTAAAATCGCATGTGATTAAATTAAGCCTTAATTGGAACTATTTTTGAATAATTGAATTTTGTGCTAATCTTGAATAAATTAAGGTTACTTGTGTTGAATTAAATAATGCATGATTGGTACCTAATCTAGTCCTATTATTGATCCAAGATGTGATTAAGAATGAGGTGTGCTAGGCCTTGGTGGTGTTGGGTGTAGAGGATTAATCCTTGTGTGTGTGTGTTGGAAGTATGCATGTGTGTGCACGTGTATATGCTCAATGTGAGAGTGTGTGTGTGTTGTATACAATCTGATGATAGTTGAAGGAGGGTTGTATCACCCCCTTTACTCATGTGGTCCATGTAGAGAGAGAGAGAGAGAGAGAGAGAGAGAGCTCAAGTTAGAAGAACAAGAAGGAAATTAGGAAGGCCATCTCTCATTGTTTGAAACCAAGGATCTAGGTAAGAGTCAAGAGCTTGTTCTTCTGTGGATAATCTGCCATGCATCATGTTTCAACTCACCTTTGGACCATTTTCACGAAATTAGCTTGAGGAGTGGGTCTTTGGGTTGTAGGTGCCTTGCATGTGCATTCATGGTAGATTTATCTTTGATTTGATCATGTTGAAGTTGAGTTTTGGAATCCTTGCATGCATGTGAGTTTATATCATGTCCATGTTTCAGAAATTCATGAGTTCTTGATCACCAATTGCATGTTATGAAAACCATGAAAAGAGTTGAATTATTGCATGAAGAAGTTTTGGTTCAAACCTTTCAAGAATTGATGAGTTTTTGAATAATAGATGTTTTAAGGGTCTTGTATTGAAATTTTCTAAAGCTATTTTTGTGTAATTGATCAAATCATGCAAGACCCCAAGGTTTGGAAGTGGTTTGGAAACCATTTTTGTTGAGCTTGCTGCCCAGAATTTTACAGCTGGCTCGAGCGAAGAAGTGGTGGCTCGAGCCAACATTTCGTGCTCTCAGAATTTTGCACTCTGCAAAAGGCTGGCTCGAGCGAAGAAGTCTTGGCTCGAGCGAGCTCTGTTTTTGCCTTCTGCTGGCTCTAGCCAAGAAAAGCTGGCTCTAGCCACCAGCCTATTTTCAGCATGTTTTCAAAAGATGTTTTAAGTACATATCTTCACTCTCATCTCTTTATGGGCATTCTTAGGCATGATTTATGAGCCGTTAAATATTAATAAGCTAAGAAATAACATAAGTAAGTGAATTAGAAAATATGTGTAGAATCCGAGTATATGGGCAATATGAACAAGTTGTGTAGCATGGAATGAATGGGAAATTAAAGTGAGAAAGCTAAGTCATGTATGACCACACGAATGAATAATAATGAGTCATATTTTGTGCTATGTATTTTGTGATTGTAGGTCAAGACTCGAGGATTGATTGACCATTTACGGGAACCACTGTGAGTAACGTTATCGTAAAGATACGTTCATATGAAATTATGTTTCAAATGTGATATATCAAGTTATGATTTCTGAAATGATATATGTTTCTGTGAACGAACATTCCAAGTTTGAAATCTATTATGGCATCCATAGATAGTCCCAAGTCATGGGGGACAGCATGAAAATGCGGGTCCATGACATTTACGAGATCTCGTTAGCCACTTCATTGTGGTGATATGTGTTTAATCGGTGTCCGGGACCGGTTACTCTAGTCGGAAGACGTTATGTGATATGTGATATGTTCTATGGGATATGCCATTATTATGTTCTGATATGAGATGACTATGATTATGCTATGATCTGTTTTGTACGTATAAAATATTCGGGATTTCGTTCACTAACCCCTCTACTTTAATGTTATTCACTGGGCTTTAGCTCACTGTTTGTATATATATATATTATAGGTGAGCATTCTGGAGTGCAAGCCCGAAGGTTTTGTGGGGGACTGTGTTTCGGTTGTCAGCCAGCCCTTGTGCCTCACGTGGAGGTTCCCGAAGTGTCTTGGGTTCAAGGGTCGATCAATTCTGTATATGCATGGGACTTTATTTTAATTATGTTGTCTGCACGGAAAATACTATAATGTGTGTGATATAATATAATGTATGGTTGACTTATGGCTATGTAAATAAAGTTTTAAATTATTCTGTTTCATGTAAGTCAACACAGCTCATTGGACAATTATATTTTTGTATTTGCTTCCGCTAGCCCCTTATTATATGCTTATCTGTTCAGAGGCCTTCGGTAATCTAGGGATTACTGGCCGGTTACGATGCTAAACCTATAGGGGCGGGTTTGGGTCGTGACAGTCGCAAAAAGTATTAAAAATATGAAAATTTCTATTTTTTGCGACAGTGTAATGCCGTCGCAAAAAGTATTAAAAAATAATAAAATTTCTATTTTAAATAATAAAATTTCTATTTTTTGCGACAGTATAATGCCGTCGCAAAAAGTAAAACCTGTAACAAAATTAATAAAAATATTAAAATTTTCTATTTTTTGCGATGGTGTAATGCCGTCGCAAAAAAGAAAAAAACATCCTACGATAAAAATATTAAAAATATTAAAATTTCTCCATAATAATATAAAAATAACAATTTCTTCCTAATAAAATATTTTTCCATTCATATAATTACACATCAACAAAATTATCCCAGTACATAATGTTCCATAATGCATATATAATGTTTAAATACATGATTTTATTCATAATTCAAAATAACATAAACCAAATTTCATTACTAAAATAATAAAACAAATTGCATTTAAATTCTCACTTTCATAAATAAAATTGAGGTCCAGACAGGATGAGCCATTTACTTTGGGACCCATGTTTTACATGCTGAGTATTCAAGTCATTATGAAGGCATTATGACACACAAACCCTCATTGCCTAACTGTCACCCCCTGTCCGGCCATTGCACTGCAAAATTGTGGATCTCCATGCCAAAAAACGCTTCAAGGACACCTAGAATATGAAAAGCAATTTGATCAGCTGCAACTATAACCATGGTGGCCTTGTATAGAAAATTTTCCCCAATTCGTGTCTCCACTGGCATGAGATCGCTGCAAAGAAAGAAAGGCATCAGAGAACACCAACATTTCCTTACCAAAAACTTCAAATCTTTTGCATCAATTCAAACTTTTGGATGAGTAGGTTTCTGAACACCTCACAGACCCATCAGAGAACACCCGCACCCAAAAGCGGAGAAAATAAAGTAATAATTCCAATGTTTTATAGCAATCAACATATTGAAACATAATATGCCAAGAAATCACGCACATGCATGTGTAACTATTAGAATAACAAGTAGAGAACAACTTCTCACCATATCAGGTCTAATAAATATACCAAGTAGAGAACAACGTCGCACTAGCAGAAAATTTTCTATTTCAAATTGAAACAAGAAAGGTAACCTGGATGAAGAACTACATTGTCATAAATAAATATACCAATCATGACAACCAGAAATTAACTATTGTGGGAAATCATAAAAAATGTTTACAGAAAATATGCTGTTTCAGGATATGGAAATAGCTCTCTAAATTACACAAGCAAGAACATTATCCATACCTCATGGCGATATTCTCTCAGATTAACAAAGGAATGAGAGATGTTAATGCAATATGATAGGGTTGCATGAATATTATCACTCCTCATAATTGTTTCCTCAAGCTTATCCAATCGTCTGCATTCAATTGCCATTCCGATAGCTTGTTGGTACTTTCCATCCAGGATACACCTATATACAGCAATGGTAAGAAAATTGGAAAAAGGCGTCATTACATTGAAGAGGAGGTGAAATTTACATACTTATCCAACATTCTCTCCACAATTGCCTCCAAACGAGGGTCCATTTTGGCTGCTTCATCATTTGACTCTGTTGCCTTTGACTTGACGCTGGCATATTCATCAATAGCTTTAGCTGAGTGAAGAAAGAACATGACAGCAACAATTAGTAAGATTACAGTGAAAAGGCGTAATTTACATTCATATAATTCTTTTCATGTTGGAAAATAATAAATGGAATGCGAAAATTCTTACCCAGAAGGGTATGGACATAATCTGAATCCTCAGAAACATCAAACATTGGACCAGCACCAAGAGCATATGACAATGAGTCATTAAGTTCACCCAAGTAATAGAAAACCTGACGAAAGAAATAAAGGAATTTGTGTAAACAAGATAAAAGTAAATTAATTAAACGTCTCAAGGACTAACAAATGATAGCCTATGATTTCAGGTTTTATCTTCACATGCAAGTAATCTATTGTAAGTTACTAATAATTAAAATAAAAATAAAAAATAAAAATAAAAAAAAGAGTACTAAGATATATTGTGGTTGCAAAGATTAGAGAAACCAAGAATGCAGAAACTCACTACACCAGGGATGAAAACATCTGAACAGATTGAATGATTGAGTGAATTGTCACATCCAATGTGTCTCCCTCCTTTGATAACACACTCCAAATACAATCCATAATATTCATCAATACCCACAGGAATACACGTGTACATCACAATAATTTCCAATATTGAACAGAGACCAGTATCGCATTCTTATCACTAGCTCTTCTTCATTTTAATTAATAAAACTGTTTGTTTACATAGGACACTTTTAAGAATGGTGATGAGGTGGTATGAGTAATTAAATTGGAATTGGCTAAATTTTGTTTACATAGGACACTTATAAACACATGGCATAGCTAAATTTTGTTTACATAGGACACTTATAAATCCAATTAAAATCATAATTCCTCATTATACAAAAACTCCTATAATCATGGCAATGTAAATAGAATGTTATATCCCTATCTCTCCCTGGCTGATTCAGAGTTCAAATGTGATTATATCCAACCCCCAACATACATAGCTAACTTGGGCAGCTTTATATAAAGAAATCTTTTGTTTGCAGCCCCTCTGAATTTGAAACACAAAATTTACGTGTAAAAGAATACACTACACACATCAATTTTCAAATGTCACACATCTGAGCTAAAGATTTAATAGGATACCACAAATTTTCACCAATGCCCCACTTGATTGCTAGAAGGAAAGAATAAATATATATGGTTAGGAGATCGCACTACATCTATTCAGGCAAGATGGAAAGAAAACCTTGGCAACCCAAATGATCATAAAAACCAGAATTGAAGAAAATTATCTTTTTTCTATACAAGAAAAGTAAGTGATCATAATATAGAAGAGGGACGATGGTCGCTAAACACAATGGAGGAATACATAGAAAAAAGATAATGACCTTTGAAACAAGCAACGCAGCAAGTTGTCGTTGATCAAACTCCTCATCTTCATATAAGCTCTCTCTGCATGTAAAATAAACACAAACATTTATTTCCAAAGAACTAAATTGATAGAAATCTGAAAAATGGATTCCTTTTTTTTGATAAGTAACCATTAAAAAAAATTTAAAACTGGATTATACACCATCAGTAGTCCACTAATATCACAATTGTTATGAAAATCACATGGCAACATACTCCAATACTATTACTTAATTAGTCAACTAGGACTACAGATTTGCATATGCAATATCCACACAAAAATAGGAAAGCATAAAAACTTCATCACAAGCTGGAGTAGAAAGCATCATTTAAACATAAACACCATACAGAATTGGTTTTGAAGAAGTAATCAGAGGAAAAAACATATTTATGGTACCCTATAAGTATTCACTAGCCAAAAACATGTCCACAAAATATTCCAAACAGTTCTTGCTCGATTCCTCTTAAGAAACAGTAACAAATAAGAAATATCTCTGAAACCCAAATTTTTACCTAAACATCAAATCAAACCCTAGATTCTGCATTATCTACTTCAAACAAGTAAACAATAAGAGAGGAGAAAAAAAAGTTAAAATTTTGAACATCCATTACGTGTTACATAAGAAAAACAGGAACTACAGATACCTAGCTTAATTCAATCAAATTTCTAACTTTTTAAGGGAATCTTGTTGCTACTGTTGCACTAATTCTAAATGTATATATATATATATATATATTAAAATTTTACATTCTTCTATTTTCCTCTGTTTCCCAGCAACCAAGCAGAAAATTTCACGCCACAAACAGATTCAGAAGCAAACTCGAATCAAATCTAAAAAGAGAGTTACCGAGAATTTGCCACGGCCGATAGCTTCATAGATGTGGTAGTGGTTCATGATAGCCGTCTGCGAAATTCTAGGGTTTTGAGTGTGAAATAGAGACTGAAGAGAGAGACAGAGAGAGAGTCGCAGATCGGAGATAAATGTGAGGTCGATTACGTTTGGAACTAGTGATTGAGATGGCTTTGGATCTGCTTTTCTGGTGAGAGGAAGCTTTGCTAACTGTGAAAAATGGAGGAAGATAGAGAGATGGTTGTGGGCGGGAAGGTAAGCGTAATTGAAAATCAAATTTGAAAAATGGAAATTTAGGGCTCGTCGTCGCCTCCGTGGGAGAGAGAGAGAGAGAGAGAGAGTTGTTTCGAAACTTAGGGCTCCGAAACTTAGGGCTCTACAAACCTGAAATGAAATGGAAAAAAAGGGGGGAAAGACGGGGAAAAAATGAAAAAAGGTTTTGTTTGGTTGAGATTTTCGGAATATTTTTAATATTTTGATTTTCAGAATATTTTTAATATTCTTAATATTTAATTTTAAATATTTTAAATATTTTAATTTTTATACAGCCTACAAAATTATTGACAAAAAAATAATTGACAAAAATAATTGACATAGAAGTTGTTTGAAAAAAAAATGATTTGAAAAAAATATATATTTCAAAAAAATTACTTAAAAACAATTAATTGAAAAAAAAATATTTTTTTATTTGAGTATTTTAAAAATAATTTTTTGTAGTAGAGGAGAGTAAGCGACAGTAGTGGTGGATAAGAGGTGGTGGTGGTGGTGGTGGTGGTGGCGGCGGCAAAGGCGTTTGCAATAGTGGTAAAGGTGGTAGAGGAGATGGGTGGTAAGAGAGAGAGAGATGAGTAAGAGACAGATAAAGGAGAGAGAGAGAGAGAGAGAGAGAGAAGAGAGACAGAGTGATGAGCAAGAGAGAGACAAAGTGGTCTCTAAAAGTGCATTTTCTTGTAGTGGATCAATAAATCGAGAGGGAGCTCAGTAAATAGAGAAGGCGAGAGGGAGAGAGTGAGCAACGCAAACATAGTGGGAGAGAGAAAGAGAAGAAGAGAAAGAGATAGAGAGTGAGAGACAGAAAAGAGACAGAGAGAGAAGAGAGATGGACGAGAGAGACAGAGAGAGATAGAGAGAAGAGAGATGAGCGAGAGACATAAAGAGAAGAAAGATGAATGAAAGAGACAGAGAGAAAGAGGAGAGACAGAGAAAAAAATAGAGAGAGAGAGATAAGAGTGAAAGTGAACAGAAAAGAGACAGATAATAGAGAGATGACGAGAGAGACAGAGATAAGAGAGATGAGCGAGAGAGACAGAGAGAGAAGAGAGATGAACAAAGAGACAGAGATAGAGAGATGAGCGAGAGAGACAAGAGAGAAGAGAGATGAACGAGAGAGATAGAGAGAAGAGAGATGAGCGAAAGAGATAGAAGAGAAAGATATGAGAGAAGAGATAGATGAGTGAGAGACACACAGAGAAGAGGGGAGTGAGACAGATAGACAGACAAACAGAGAGAGAAGAGTGATGAGTAATAGAGAGAAAGAGAAGAGAGAGAGAGAAGATGAAAAAAATGTTTTTCTGCGACCCATTTTTTTTTTGTTACTAAAAATCAGGAACTAATTTTTTGTGGTAGAGGATAGGAGCGGCAAGTGGTGAGGTGGTGGATAAGAGGTGATAGTGGTGGTGGTGGTGATAGCGAATGAGATTAGTGGTGAAGTTGTAGTAGTGGTAGAGGAGATAGAGTAGCGGTGGTGGATGAAAGGTAATGGTAGAAGTAATGGTGGTAGTGGAGTGGTGGTGATGGTGGTAAAGGCGGAGTAGTAACAATAGTAGTAGTTGTGGTAGTGGAATGTCATTTGCAGTAGTGGTGAAGGTGGTAGAGGAGATGGGTGGTGAGAGAGAAATGAGTGAGAGACAGATAGAGAAGAGAGATAGAGACAGAGACAGAGTGATGAGTGATAGAAAGACAAAGTGGTCACCAAAAGTGCATTTTCTTGTAGTGTCTCGATAAATTGAAAGATAGCTTGGTAAATAGAGAAGAATGGAGAGGGGAGTAAGCAAGGCGAACACAATGAGGAGGAGACAAATAGACAGGCAGATAGAGAGAAAAATAGAGAGAGAAGAGTGATGAGTGAAAGAGAGTAAGAGACAGAGAGAGAAAAAGAGAGAGAGAGAGACAGAAAAAGAAAGAGAAACAAGAGATGAGCGAGAGATAGACAAAAAGAGAGAGAAAGAGAACAAAAAGAGATGAACGAGAGAAAGACATAGAGAGAAGAAAAATGAGCAAGAGAGAGATATATAGAAATGAGCGAGAGAGACATAGAGAGAAAAGAGATGAGAGAGATAGAGAGAAGAGAGATGAGCGAGAGAGAGATAAAGAGAAGAGAGATGAGTGAGAGAGGCAGAGAGAGAAGACAGATGAGAGAGATAGAGAGAAGAGAGATAAGCGAGAGACAAAGAGAGAAAGAGACAGACAGACAGAGAAGAGTGATGAGTTAGAAAGAGAAAGAAAAGAGAGAGATAGAGACAAAGAGAGAAAAAGATAGAGAGTGAGAGACAGAAAAAGAGACAGAGAGAGAAGAGAGATGAACGAGAGAGATAGAGAGAAGAGATATGAACGAAAGAGACAAAGAGAAAAGAGATGAGAGAAGAGATAGATGAGTGAGAGACATACAGAGAGAAAGAGAGACAGATAAACAGACAGAGAGAGTGATGAGTGAAAGAGAAAAAGAGAAGAGAGAGAGGAAGATGAAAAATGGGTGAAAAGAGACAGAGAGGGGGGTAAGAAGAGATTAGGGATTTTTGGTTTTGGGCGGGGTGGTTTGAGATTGAGGATTTTTTGTTTGGGTTGGGGGGGTTACAGAACGGGAATGGAAAAAAAAAAGGGAAAAACATAGCGGGAATGAAAAAAAAAAAAAATCGGTCACAAATGAAATTTAAACAACAAAACGTGGTTTAACCTTCTTTTTTTTTTGCGACGGGGGTTGCCGTCGCCAAAAAAATTTATTTTTTGTTAAAATATTTTTTTTTTGTAGTTAATGAATTTTTTTTTTAAAAAAATTAGTTATAGATTGAAAATTTATTTGTTTTATTTTTATTTTAATGGAAAAAAATTATTATTATTTTTTTTATCAAAAAGTCACATTTTTTTTTGCGACGGCAAGTTGTGCCATCTCAAAAAGTCATATTTTTTGCGACGGCAAATTGTGCTGTCTCAAAAGGTCATATTTTTTGTGACGGCAAATTGTGCCGTCTCCAAAGGTCACATTTTTTGCGACGGCAAGTTGTGCCGTCTCAAAAAGTCACATTTTTTTTGCGACGGCAAACTGTGCCGTCTCAAAAAGGCACATTTTTTGCGACGGCAAGTTGTGCCGTCTCAAAAAGTCACATTTTTTGCGACGGCAAGTTGTGCCGTCTCAAAAGGTCACATTTTTTGCGACGGCAAGTTGTGTCGCCACAAAAAATGACTTTTTGCGACGGCAAATATGCCGTCACAAAAGTTCCGTCTCATAAGCCCACTTTTCTTGTAGTGGAAGTTTTATTTGCCTTGTTCAAAAGCATCTTTGCAGAATAAGGAGGAGACATAAAAGTAGGAAGCGGAGAGAAAATTAAAATTGTTGATCTTCATTTATAAGTAGTAATATTAGAGATTCATATGTTTATATTTATAAATTTACTTATAATGATTTAAGATTTATTAATATTAAATATGTAATAAATCAGAAGTTAATATATATCTTTCCGTATCATTGCCGATAAAATGTGAGTACTTTTTGAAATTCTCAAATATTTTCTTTTCCTATACAAAGTGTTTGTGAAGATTGATTATTTTAACAAAACTGATCAATTCTCTTCATTTCAAAAAACAAATTACTTAAATTGATGTGATAATTATAATGATATTATTTCTTCATATTTATTGACTTCAAATATATGGATAACATTTATAATTTGGAAAATATATCATTTATTTTCTTTTATTCCCCACTGATTAAACTAGATATCTCCCAAAAAAATTCTTGATGATTGGTTGTTTAGGCCAGTTTATGTGTATCTCAACTAATCTCGAGACTCATACTAAGCGCCCCTTCCACATGGATTGGACAAAGCCCGTAAGCGTTACTTCCAGAAGTTGATAGAACTTAGTGGGAGTTAAACTTGAGACTGAGAAGGAGTACACTCCCAAGTAGGCATAAGCATGGTCCAGATTGGTTCGGTTCGGGGTAAAACCATAATCAATCTGTTGTCTACAGTGCCATAACAATTGAAACCAATTCAATTCATCTAAATTGTAGAACCAATCCGAACAAACCATTTCCAATTCATTTAAATTATGGAACCAATCCGAACCAAACCATTTAAACACGGTTCGGTTCGGTTTGGAATCACGGATTCACATAATCTATTAATAAGGAAAAATCATATAATATTTTCATTTCATAATTTTTCAAAACATAAATATGCATATTGTTCTATCATTAATTTAATTTAAACAAATAATATCTAGTTTCACAATAACAATAACAATCACCAAATTAAAAAAATTAAAAATTAAAAATGATTCCACCAACCATTACAAAACTAAAATTAAAAAAAAATAAAACAACAATAGCAACAAAATTTCATAGCAGCAGCTTTATAGCAACAAATTTCACACCGAATTCCACAAGTATATGATATGAATATAAAAGGTATGATAATATAAGATATACAATTGTATGTATCAAGGATATATGATATGAATATAGTCTAAGTTGCATACGATCCAGATCGATTTCAATCCAGAACCGTAAAGTATAATCCAAAACCAATGCACAAAACACGATTTTTTAATTTTTTAATCTAAAATCGAATCACAGATTCAAAAAATCAATCCAAACCTACTGGATTAGATTGAACAAAATCGGATTGTAAATTTTACGAATTATTTGCTCAGTCTTACTCTCAGACCTCAAGTTACACCCATTAGGTAAACTTCTTCTAACTAGAGAGAAGTTGGATCCTTATCAACAAAAAAAAATTATGTACTTAGAAAAAATATTCAATAAAATATTTAGAATTTTAATGGGAGATGCAAATTAAAATTTGATATGATATCCGCAAGAGCTAAATTAATTTAATCAATAAATTTAAAATTTTGGAATACATTTTTTATTTTTGGTAGCTTGTAATTTTGTGAATTTTTTAATAAAGAAAGGACAAGATAAAAGAAACCGACCAACATATTGTATATTAATGGGCTTTGTACGGTAGCATAACCTAAACCATAGATCCAACATTTGGTGGAAAGAGGTTATACATTATGATAATAATAATAATAATAATAATAATAATAATATAAATGAAGTTGTTGGTTGTTATTCTAATTTTAGGTCAAGTTTGGCATATTACAAAAAAGTTAAAAAGTCAAAAAATTACTCAAAAAGTTAAAAAGTTAACACTATTCACAAAAAGTTAACAATTACGGCTGCACAACTCTCAATCCTAATTTTTCCCTACAAATCAATTTTTACAATTTTTTATTACACATTTTTTCATAAAAAGTTAAAAAGTTAACCCAAACATCCATATTTTCTTCCTCAATTTTTTAGTCCAAAAAGACAAAAAGTACACTTATTTAGGACACCCCAAACAACTCTTTAGTACCTAAAAAAGTAGAGAGAGGGATTTGTGTGAGACTTCTGGACAGAGAGAAGGGCTCTTCGTTTGCATGAAGAGGTCATTATTCATGAATGGTGGTTCATTCAATTAGAGAGAGAGAGAGAGAGAGAGAGAGAGATTGTCTATTTGTGATGCAAATTGCATCAATGGCAGACAAAGGATCAGTTATACATTTAAGGATCAGTTATAATTTTAGCAACCCTAAATGTTTTCCTAATATTTTTATTAAATATTTTATATGGTGTGGATTCCCATTATGTGAGTTCTATGTGGATTCTATACGTAAATGAGGCATTTGATAAAAATATTGATAAAATATTTGAGTATCATTACTCTTACTTAACAACAGTATATGCACAACCTTTTATTTGTACTTTATTACAAATTTGTTTAAACTTTTTTGTTTTTTTTTTATGTTTTTGTAATTTTTTTTTTATCCTACTATCAAATAATTGAAATGCATGTTTCAGAAAACAAACACATATTGAGTTTTAAAAAATAAATGTGCATATGGGTTTCATGCTTTTGAGGGAATTTGTTGTTGAATTTTTCTCATCACTTGACTTTCTTTCATCCAACTTTTTTACACTCAATTTTTGCATTTGTAAAAGCAAAAAATAAAATAAACAAAAGTAGAATATCTTTGTCAAATTCAATATTTAAATATAATCTTAAAAATAAGAAAGAAAAAATAGAAGAAAATTCTGTGATATGACTTGTTTTGGAAAGTAGATTAAAAGTTAATTTTTTAGTTTTTTTTTAAACAAAATGTTCAAAAAAATAGAGAATTATGTGACTCAAAAAAGTTAAAAAATTATCTTTTAACTCAAATGTCAAAATAAGCCAAAATCAAAGGGACACGCACTTTATTAGAGGTACTCAAGTATTTTGCTCTAGTCAATACTGATTGAGGAGTGCTAAGAATATAGATATATTCTACAGATGTTAGACAAATGATGGGACTCACACATCTATATTACTAAAATTATTGATATCGATTTCTTTTAATTTAAAATTGAGTACAAAATATTGTTTATTTATAAATTACAAGATTTTTTTTTTATCATTATACATAAAGATAGTGTGGAATCCATATTAATAATACACGAATAAAATTAATTTTAATATATAAACTATCATTGAAGCTTTGTGTACATGTCTAAAAAATTGCGATGTTCTCTTTTCATTTTCTTTTTAAGACAACGACATCATCAACTAATAAAATGCAATTCATTGATGATATTATTATTTTAAATTAAACTTTATGGACTCTTGGCTTTTGATTCCATTATGAGCCCAATATAATTAAAAAATATATTTAAAAAGAGGTTGGCAATATGAGTCATTATCAGCGTGCTTTTGAAGACTTAAATTATAGGGTACTTACCATTAGTCTTATTCATTAGACTTATTTACCTACAGGTCTAACTAATAAATTGAACACTATAAAAATAAGAGAATGATAATTTATCACTAAAAATTATTCAAAAAAAAGAGACTGATAAATTTATCACTATAAAATTATTCAAAAAAAAAAGACTGAATTTGTCTTTATCACTTAATAAATTATATCAAATAGGACTTAATGGGTAATAAGTCTCAAAATAGGACCTATTGGTAATAAGTCTCCCAAATAAGACCTATTGGTAGTTTACCCTAAATTATATAATTGGGTATTAGATAGATGAACTTATTATTATTATTATTTTATAATGCTTGTGTCTTTTTACAGATAGGTTTTTGGTTTATTAAAGAATGGAAAATGTTTTTTCCCCTGAAATTCCCCCCCCCCCCCCCCGCGCGAATAGCCCGAAATGTAGAAGAGAGAGAGAGAAGAGAGGAAAAGAGGAGGATCGTCGCCTGCCGTCGCAGCTCGTCGTCGCAGATCGTCGCAGCCCCGCCGTCGCCTCTGCCTCCGCCTCCGCCTCCAGCCTAATTTGTTGGGGCCCCTCCAGTCCTCTCTCCTCCTCCTTCTTCCTCCTCCTTCTTCTTCTTCTTCCTTCTTCTGATTTTCTTTTTCTGAAAAAAAAAGAAAAAAAAATTCAAAAATGACGTCGTTTTTTGAATTAGGGGGATTCGGGGGCTCAAATTCGAGCTCCTAGCACGGTTGTTAAAGAATAATGCTCTGCTTTCCTTATTACTTTTTAAGTAGGTTTTAAAAAATGAAAAAATAAAAAGGAACCCATGATTTTATTTTTTTTTGGAGTCAAATGTAGGATGCTTTTGAAATCATTCAAGCATCCCATTCATGCCCAATCTTGGTTGATATATTTTTGTTTTTTTTTAATTGTCTAATCAACGGCCTAGATTAAGATGATACAACAGATTGTGTTTTTTGAAAGCGACAGTTATGTGTATATAGAAAACTCTTGCAGGCCAACATTTTAATCACAATCAATCTCTCTCTCTCTCAAATAATAGTTCTTGTAAACAAAACAATTTTGTGAAAAGTCCAACTTTGCTGATTACAGTTCTTCATTCAGAGATTTTATTGTATTAAGTGGACAACTTTACTTGTAATTTATGTTAAATAGGCCTCCAAACCTTATATAGATTATTTAAAAATTGTTCCAACACAATTGAATGTTGAATTGTACTAGTTTACTTATGAATAAATGTCATGAGTTGGGTTGTGTCAAGTATAAAGAAGAAAAAAAAAAAAAAAAAAAACATGCAAGAAACCTCGAGCAATATCTAGATACAGTTTGGGAGACAAAATAACTTATTGAAAAATTGAGAGATATTTTTAATTTTTATTTTCTGATTATCAACTTCTAACTTACCAAAATTAAACAAAATATCTCTCAAAGTAGATAATCAAAGCAGACAATCAAAGCAGTGGTTTGGTTAATGATCATAATTGTCAAACAGGAGAATCTTGATCAGGTAATTAAATCTAATTTTTTCAAAAAGGGCCTAGAAACAGTAACTTATAAGAATGGTACATACAACAATGCTATAGACCTCTAAAAGTAGAGCTCTAAAAGAGCTCTAATGAGTTGGCATGTCCAAAAAAAAAAAAATTTCAAGCTAAAACATTACATCAGGCTGGACCCCACACACTTCCATGTCATTAGTGCATGGTTTAGAGCTCTTATTTTAGAGCTCTCAAGCATTTTTCTGGTACATAACATTATTATTTACTTCTTTATGTGTATATATTTGTAAATTGTAATTGATTGGCATTGACTTATTAAAACATGATCGCAAAAGCTCAATTGACCTTTCACAAAAGAAATACTTCAATATCTTTCAAACTTTAACTGATTAATAATACGATTTTTCTATATTATTGTGCTCATTGTCAACTATGGGGCGTGATTGTCTTTTGGTAATTTGACTTTTCAGAAGCAAAATTGATATAAAATGACTGTTTATTCATAATTTCTAAGACATGATTAAATTGGCTTTCATTCAAGGCTGGAACATATAAAATTTATGGAACAATTTGACCGTTTAATGACAAAAAGGTAATATAAAAGATTTTCTCAACAGGACCATATTTGATTCGAAGCAACCGAAATAGCACACACTTTTCGATGTAATGGGTTGGAGAACAAGAAGGTGGAGAAATAGAAGCAACACTTGAACAACCCATATGCCAAACTCCAATGAGTTTCTGTTCCTAATTATCCAAGGCTAAATAAAACTTGAACCCGGAACCTATGAAATCAAAATCTGTTTTAGAAGCCACAGAATTGAAGAATTTTACGACATCCAACAACAAAAAATGGAGGTAAACCACCAAATTAGATCACTAAGGTTCAATTCATCTGTACAAAACAAAACTAAGATGACTACAACATCTAGTAAAATCAACTTGAAACCATTTAAATTGATGAACCAAAGTGAGAAAAAGCAGAAATCATCCAACACAACTTGCCTTTGCAAGTTTGTATGGTGACATTCCTTGAACTTCTGACCTACAATGAAAAAAGGTGGTGACCAAGACCGAGAAAATTGGCAAGGAATTCAATGCACTCGTTGAAAATTTGCAAGGAATATCTATATATAGTTATATATATATATGCCAAATCAACACGAGAATCAAGTTATTCAACTACTCTGCCTCTTTAGCTCGGGTGGTTTAATGAACTACAGAAATTTGCGGGCACGTAAAGAAAGAAAAGAAAAATTAATGAATCAGGGACGTGTAGCATAGCAACAAGTTTAACACAAGATAAACCAATTCTCACCATATCACTCGCACAAAGCAGGTAAAGTAAGTTCTGCAGAAGCAAGCTACTTCATGATGAAGGTAGACATAGCTTTTGAAAACAATGCAATATACTAAAAACAAACATTTGATAGGATACTTCATGGAAGAAGATTTTTTTTTTTTTTTTTTTTTTTTTTTCAATTTTCATGGAGAGAGTGCAGGAGATGATCATTGCATAGGAAAATGAAAAGCGAGGTAAGAATTACACGCATCTTCGTTCCGACATACCTGGAGGAAAAGAATTTCGGAATTTTCCCAGAAAAAGCAGGGATCGTCTAGTTGCTGTATCAAAGAAACAGAAGAATATCTTTGAACTTGATTAGTCAATGGTGCAAAAAAAAAATTAATTAACCAAACAAAACCTTGAATAATGAATAGTAATGAAATATATTCATTCAACTTTCAAAGGCCTCAACATTTCTGTTGTAAATTAAATTGAAGCAGAATTTCACACAATGCCAAGGTAGGATATTTCAATTACTTCCTTCAAAAAACTATGCCAAAGAATGTACTACCAACAATTACAATTTCTGACTTGTGTGCCACAGCTTGACCAGTTAGTTACATACTTGCTGATAGTTTTCCATATTCAACTGTAGATGGCCTTTAAATAAGCATGTTCAACTCTGAGAGGTCATCCATGGGTATTTCAAGACCCATAGAGTCATGGTCTTGCAAACCGTCTTCATCAAAGTTCAACCAAGAACTCAGATCTTGATGCCCAGCAAGCTCATTGGGCACACGTAGTTCGATAGAATCTAATTCATTTAGCTGTAAGTTTGCAAAATCAATTGTTTTTTCTGCCTCTTTAGATGAATCCCGAGGAACATTAACAGCAGCTGGCAGCCCCATAAAACTAGCCTGCAGTCCATTTCCTGAAGTTGACAAATGATTTGTTTGTTGCTTCGGCTTTGCTCTTGATTTTTGCTCGCTCCTAAAGCTGCCTAGTGATGGATAACCAAAACCAGAGACAGAATTACTGGGTAATATATCTCTGTTTTGCTCCTTATCTCTCACATTGTTCTTTTCCATCACCCAGCAGTGGGGTTTACTGCCTATAACTGAGAGTTTTGGGAAAGCACTGCCAACAACATCATCAAGCAGAACTTCCCTTTTGTCGCCCTTGTTTAAAATGGGTTCTTGCTTAAAAAGACCAATTTCAGATGGACTGATAGCACCCAATGCATCTGAAGAACCTCGATCCGCATTATTAATTGAGAATCAGGTCTCTTGAAAGTACTGCAGACTGCACCAGTGGCTGCAAAGGATAACCATAACACTTTTTTTGTTAAAAACTAGTAAAACAGCTTTGAAGTTGCAAAAGCTGCTTCAACTTCACTCTATTTGGTTTCGTTTTCAAAATCTGCTTTCCGAAAGTGAAATGCTAGAGATCCCTAAATTCAGCCCTAATAATTTGCCAGAGGGGTGGGTCTTAGGTCGTTGATTTTTAAACCAATCGATAATTAACATCATGGTGGGTAAATTAAGGGGTCTCAAGCTTTTCCTTCTGAAAAACACTAAAACTAATTTGGTGAAAAAATAATGGAAAATTAAAAAACACTCATCATTTCATGTTGTTTTCTTTGTTTGTGGAAAAATAGTTCTTGAAAATTCAAAAATATCTTTGTAGTGTTTATTTTCACCAAACTAGTTTTTAATAAAACAAAAAACAGATTCTGAAAACGAAACCAAACAGAGTGCACAGTAACACAAGCAATAGTGAAACATCTGAACTTTGAATGTTACAAGGCCCCAGAGCCCGTTATAGAGTTTTGATAATCTACATTCTCAAGTAGAATGAAAACAGCAAACCAATATGATAGCAACCACATAAAGATCTAATTGACATACCTGAACTCTTGGCTTCGGCTTTATGGTTGAAAGCTTCATCATATGTATTACTAGCAGTCCCTGAGGCAACACAATCAATAGATTGTGCATCATTGTTGCATGAATGTGCAGGGAAGATAACACCCTGTAGATGAGGCTCACTAAAGCAACTCCTCCCTGTATCTTCAAATTTCTTGCATCTAGCAAGAGTACGCTTGACAAAAGCCAAGGCAACTTGTTTCGAAACCTTACGAATCACACTTTTTGAAGAATTACTACCTCGATAAGCCTGCAATTAGTGGGTTGGAAAAGTTAGCGGGTTTTATCTAAATGAAAGACCTTGGTTCAATTGTAGGCGCTTCTTTAGACAAATACGTCAGATATCTATGATCTTTTCAACAAACTTACAAGGTCACACAATTTACATATGACAATTCTCATCTTTTACTTAGTAATAATCATATATGAGGATTTCTATATAATTTAATTTAAGAGCACATACTGTAAGGTTTAACAAATGTTTATACATACATTACAGAATATTATTAGCAATTTACGAGTAAACCATAAGGCTGATACATAACTAATTTACTGTAAATGTGTAAGCATACATAAATCCGCATTTTTAATTAACTTTATATTAACAAGTGTTTATCAGCAACAAAGAAAAATTTATTAAATATCAAAGAAAAAGAGATACAGGAGATAACAAGTAGGAACTCTACCAGGTACAAGATAAAAGGAAAAATTGAAAAATTATATATCACACACATTATTTTTTTTTAATGGCACCGGGGTGTCCGGATCAAAGCCTGACTAATTCCCGGGGGGGCATAGGGCCTCAGCAAGGAGTTTCCTGCACCATGGTTAATTCAAGAGTTTTCCCTCAATCAAATGGGCCCAAGGAATTGTTAACATCTAAGAGATTTCGATCCTAAACCTTGGAAAGAACACAACCCCAAGACCCAAGACCTTGCCACTAGGCCAACCCCTTGGGGTTATATCACACGCACAGATTTTCAATCTCTAGAAATCAAAAATAAAGAAATTCTCTTGAAAGAGGGTGTTGATGAAACCCCAAAATATGCCAAATAGCAGATTTTATTTCATAAACCCCTTAAATCCTATAGTTTATGTTCAAACACTCTTCAATTCCTTTCTTAACCCAATGAACCACATAACCGCACAAACGATACATCCCCAAAGGGTACGGGCCATCAGATTAAAACCAAAACCACCAAAATTAATGCAAAACGTATCAACACAAGAAGGAATCACACACACAATCCATCTCAACCATAATGCTGGATAAATTTGATATTGTTGAATTATGAATCTAGAATAACCATCCATCCATGTAGAAAGAGTAAGACAAAAGTGGAAATACATTAAGGGCTTCCATTCCAAACTTGAAGGAAGTGGTTCGATGAAGCAATAGAAGCAATTACCATGCGTTTTTTGTAAGCCATCTCAACCAGTTTGTTCATTGCAACCTGTTCAATGTCCCTGCAAACCAAACCATATTCTTCATGACTGGAAAAAGAAACCATACATCAGCAGAAACACATCCAAATCATTACTAGTCTTACCGTCTTTCCAAATCTCTAGCATATTGAATAGCTTTATCAATTTCCCCCAAATTTTTCTTAAGTCTTCCCACCTATCATGAAATTGACCACAAAAATTAGAGAAAGAAAATAGTTAGTATTTTAATAGGCAACAAATAGGAGACAAAATGATAGTATCCAGGGTGTTCAAGATGAAAACCAGATAACAATGGGGAAATTTTTTGTGGGACTTGACTCCTAACTAATGCTCAACTCTTTTTGAAACAGATGAACAGGAAATTAAAGCATTCAACCTGCTGGAACAGGCCTCCTTGGAGTTCCATAATATCTTGATTAATCCTTTCTTGTCCCGCTGCTAGATCAGTCTGTAACAAGGATGCAAGGCACACAAACATAAGTAGAACTACACACAACACACATGAGCGCACACATACCAAAAAAAAAAAAAATTAGTACTGGCGTTACTCAACTACGAGATTATGATAGTGAAGCGATAAAAGCATACCATTGTCTCAGGACACAAGCCAATGCTCTGTAGCTCCAGAAGCAATCTGTCATCAAAGCACAGCATCTGATACTGGCAGTGTACAGAAGAACTATCAGACACACTTGTTTGTGAAGGATGTGGCACACTCAGATCATTCTGAGGAATCCTAGAGACAAATGCTGAATCTAAATGAGACAAACCATCGTCTGCTTGCCACTGTTCATTGTTACATAACGAACTGGACACACTTCGGTTACTATATGTATTAGATGAAGCACTCTTATTACAAGAAAATCTGTCCAAAAAGGAATGCTTCTGAATCTGCAGATCCGCTTCTGACTCAACTTCAGATTCCATTCTGTCCCTATCTTTAGGCTCAACATCAATATGGTTACACGAACCACAATGTGAATCATCACTTGCACACTGAAAGGATATATTTCTCCCATCATTCTGGTGGTAAAATTCTTCACTTTCATCTTCTTCAATCAAAGCAGAGAGAACCCTTTGAAACAGTGAAGGAACTTTGTCCAGTTTCCTTCCCATGTCAACTCTTTCACAAAATGCATCACTTTCGGATGATTCCTGATTTGAGCAGACTCCATGTCTTCCACGAGAATAATAATTAACTTCTTCATGATTGAGAGCACCCTGAGAGAGCAAAATAACTTTACAATTAAATCACATTCCATTAAAAAGATAAGCTATATCGTACCCTAAATTCGACAAAATTTTCAGTTTAGTCTAAGATTTATAAACATTTTTTTGTAGTGGATGTCCACAACTAACTAATAAAGATCAAGATAATGGCTGATGTAGCATAATGCAAATTAAGTACCGAAGTATTATATTCATCACCAAACATCTGAGACAGGCTCTCATTTAGCTCCTCAGCAAAAGAAAGCTGTTCCAATATCAAAATAATTAAATAAAAAAAAAAACTAGTCAGCATCTGTAAGTCACAACAACCACTATGTATTCATTAACACAGAGTATTACAGTACCTGTTGCTTCAGGTATGATGTGTCCTGTGAGCTGACGGAAGCAAAAATGTATTCTATTTTCTTCCAAAACTGCCCCGAACAGGCAAGGTCTACAAAAGAAGTTACAGTAAGAATCATTTCCCTGTAAAAAATGGAGAAAAATATATATATATATATAAGAGACTGATGCATACAGCTAGCTTTACGAGCAGCATTTGCAGCAGCTAATATTTGTTCATGATCATCATCTGATTCACCTGAAAAATAGTATGTCACATACATTATAAATGTTTCCATGAAGCTCCAATGACAACCATGAGCAATTCCTTTTACATTTCATCTATTTTCATTCTTAATTACCACCAAACAAATAGAAATATAAGTAGTTGTAAAAGATGTAAAGTAGGAAATTTTTACTTAAAAAGGCCATGGACACAAGATCTAAGGACACATTGTTAGGAAAAAAATGTTTTAGTTTCACTAGTTATTAGTCTTTAGTTTTTTTTTATTTTTTATTTGTTTAGCAATTTCAATTCAAAATTGAGTCAGTAATTTTATTTTATTTATTTTAGGCTTAGCTGAGCAGTTGAGCAATTTCAGTTCTAATTCGATGAAGACTAAGTAAACCTTGACTCAGACTCAACATACTCGAAAGAATGGCTTAAAAAATTCAAGGATAACAATCTCATAGTTATTCATGTATAATGCACTCATGCATGTGCATTCACACACTTGGGTTGGGTATTATTCCTGTATTTTTTGTTTGGAGTTTTGACCATAGTTATTTTAGCTTTGTAATAGGCTAAGTTAATTCATGGTATGTTGTTCATAGGACCCCCTTGGTTTGGTTTTCACTAAGCTTTTCGGACTTAAAATTTGTAAAGAAACACTATCGTGCAAGTTCAAACGTTCACACTACCAAACGAGAACGGGTTTTCTGTCATAGCATTTGGAGAGTGAACAACTTGTAGCTTCATCGTTCCAACACTGCCACAATTTGTTTGAACACTTAAGTCTACTGGGTTTGAAGTTTGTTTTACAAAACTTGGTTTCACCAATGCCACAGTTCGAACACACTCTACCATTTGAACACATGTTGTTCTTTGAGGAAGTCCTTCCTAGTCTCTTAAGGATTTTTATTCCTTGTTGATATAAGTTTTCTTGAGAGCTATTTCCAGTCATCCTTGGACTGCTACATATGGGGATTGCTATAGAGATTATGGGTGTGTTTGGTTTGTGTTTTAAAATATGTTTTTGGAAGAAAATTTCCAAAAACGTGTTTGGTTACAAATTTTCTCAAAAAAATTCCAAAATTACTTCTCTTTCTATTACATATCAATCAATCACTTTTTCTCTCTCCTCTCTCCTTCTCAATCACTTTTTCTCTCACACACATCTACTCAATTACAACCAAACCAAACAAAGCCTTAAGTCCCATCAAATGGGGTCCGCTACATCTACTCAATTACAACAAAATATCAAATTATCCCAAACTCCCAAACTCCAAAACTATTTTCAAAATATACAACCAAACAAACCAAAAAAATTTCTAAACTCTCTCCCCAAATTTATTTTTTTTTTGAAAATTTATCTCAAAACACAAACCAAACACACCCTATACTTTAGTCTTCTGAGTCTCGAGTATTTTGAGTATGAGGTGAGGGCAATGGAGAGCATTGAACAGTGAACAATCATATTTAATTGTGTGTGCTTGCATATCTTATTAAATTTGTGAAAGAATTTTTATAATGATTATAATCGATCACAGAGTGGTGCAATCAATGGTCCTTGAAATAAACTGATTTTATTTCTAAAATATTTCACCTCACACACACACACACTAGCATCAATGTCATAGATAGACAAAACTGAAACAGTGACCACAAAGACCTGAAATGCAATTTAGTTCAGCTTAGCATACATTAGATTTTGTTGATCACCATGTTTGGTTTCTTTTCAGAAACAAATTTTCGAAATTATTTTAAAAAAATAGAAACTAATTTGATAAAAATAAATATCAAATAGATATTTTTAAACTTTTAAAAATTATTTATGGCCTCCCAAAAGATAAAATTATATAAAAATGAAAAGTGTTTTTGATTTTTTTATTTCTTTCACCAAATTAATTTTTAGTTTTTTAGAAAAAAATTCGGAAACAAGTTTCTGAAAACCAAACCAAACATGATTATTTTGCAATCACAGGTTAACTGAAATGCTAATAGAACCTGTAAAGTCTGAAGAACTATTTAACACTAGCCCAGCACGAGTAGAAGTTTTACGATCCTTCAGCTTCTTTGAAGGTGGACGACCCGATTTACTATATAAAAAGATAACAAAAAATTTAGTTGACAGTAATGTGCAAAGGAAAAAAGAAAGTACACCTTGAAATTTTTTTAACATTCTAAGAAAAAATATTCAAAACCTTTTGTTCTTGTCGAAACCACGCTTGATGCTTTGAAGTTGCTTTGTTGTAGAAAACATTTCTCCTTCCTCTCTTGTGTGAGTGACAACTGGTTTACTTGAGGACAAAAAGCTTCCAACTTTTCCTTGACTATGAATATCTTCTCCAATTTCTTCCTTGACAGGTATTTTGTTCTTCCTTGAAAGCAATATAGAAGGCCCATCATTATGATCTGCATTTACAGAAACCTCGCCATTATCTGCGCCTTTTCCTTTCAATTGGTTTCCCCCACCTCCAGACTCTTCACCTTCAGATAATCCAATAGGAGATGGAATACTCCCAAGTTTCATTTTTAACTTTGGGTTATTGTTGTCCACATGAGAAGAATATCTAGAGCTAAGATCAGATGCTGCAAAGCCCTGAGATGAGATCTGGTCTTCATCATTGTTTATGACATGAGAAACAAGATTCGATCTCCTTGTGCGTGAGATTTTATGTGGTCTCTTGCGAACCCAATGAGTCATGGGATGAGCAGATGAACCTGTAGACATTGGACGCTTGTGATTATTTGTCATGCCTAATGGTGGAACTTTATTTTCAGTTGTAGGTAGTTCCGAGCCCTCACGAGCTCCAGATGAGGGATGACCTTGAGGAGAGGGCTCCATATTCATGATAGAACCTGTTCTTTGAGCTCTAGAAACCTTCCCTTTTGTCACAGTGCTGGGACTGCCTGCTGGCTTCTCCTTGTGGATACTGAGCCTGAAAAATAAGGTAGAAAATGAATTAATCACCACATCACTATAATGAAAAACGTGCAAAACAAACTGTCCAGGCAAAAGGAAACATAACTTGTGGTCTTCAATCTTGAAAGTTTTAACTATTTCTGCAACTCTCTACTGGAGACTGACAAAGATTAAACAGAGAAAGTAAATACATACTTATTGATACCCTTAACTGAAATCCTTTCCTCTAAGATGGTTGTACGGTCCTTTGGAGAAGGGACAGTTTCCAGTTCATTCCTCAGTGCTGTACAAGACTGCGAACTAACAGGCTCAAAAGACTCATCCAACTTGTCAATTCCACTCAATCCTGGTGAAGATCTTGCTCTGCAACAGCATAGAATCAAATAACACAAGGGGAAAAAATATTCCCCCTACTCCTACCTGCCTTATTTCGAATTGCAGTTTTTGATAAATGTATATAACATACAAGTTATGTCCAAACATTGAGTGAAAACAGCAAAACATGGAAGCAGACAAAAAAACCTAGTTAAGAGGATAAATTGCAGAGGAAAGAAAAAATTACATAGATGATAATCATGGCATATTGGATGAAAATGGAAAATTTAGTCTCGGGCCAGTAATTGCAAGAGCCAGTTGAGGTAAACTAATAAAAGCACTTCAAGGGTCAGCGGAGAGCCATACCCAATGAACTCCAGAAACACTCAGTTACATTAAGGGGTTTCGGGTTCACTCAAGGTCCCATAATTAACTGTCATGGAGATCTATAGTGAATAACTTATACATGATAAAGCATATTCACAAGGCATTAGATCTCAACCAAGCTCAAGGCATAAAACTTGCTAGCTTAAACAAGCCTTGTCAAGCTGGTCATCATCGCTATGTCAGAACTTATGTCATACACAGCGTAAAATTTTCAATATTACTGTGCCTGTGAATACACAAATATAAGTTTTGTTTGATAACTCAGTTCCCTTTGTGACACGGACTTGGGTAGTAGAACTCATTCCCAAAAACTAGCTTGTACAATCCCCTTTGTACCAAAGCAATGTGGGACTTCGCTTCATAACCTCTCTCATGCAAAGAGTGCGGGGCCCAGGACACACACCTTACCCATCCCTACGGTACATTCAACTCCGATACCATGTGACATGGTCTTAACTAGGTACCAAATATAGAAGTAATTTACAAAAGAATTTATTTCTTACAATAAGAAGTTGTGACTCTCAGATTCTCCAAGATTAATTCAAGTGGTCCTTCAGATAACACCACTGCCAGAAGAGTAAAGGTGTTGCAAACTTACTAAGGAATATTAGCTACATCAATTCAATAAAATCAATGATAATAAGTTGCAAAATTATTTTCCAGAAAAAACAGATCCTAATTTTCGAAAAATAGCCAACCCCACTTGATTGGGATACAAGGCTTAGTTGGATTTGGTTTGATTTGGTTTGGCTGGGCTGGTAATTCTCTTTCTTTTTATACATTGTGGGTATAATAAACCCTACTTCCATGTAATTTCCTGAAATTCAGTTAATTGATTTATACATTAAGATCAAAAGTTAAATTAAGCTCCTCTGATTAATTTTCCCTTTGATCGTTAAAATGTTCACCTAATAAGAGGGCACATAAAAAGGAACAAGCGCGCACACACAGAATCTCCAAATTTTCAAATGATTTTTCTGTTAAAAAGGAATCTTCTGGGACAATAAGTGTAGAGCACATCCTACCATATGTGAAATTCAAAGAAAAACAACTTCAAACCAAACAAGTGAATGACATGCTGATATCAGAAATTTTCATACCAACTCTTGTTAGGTGTGCGATGGGAGACAAGGTTTGTCAGATCAAAGAAAATAACAACAAAAGAGAAGCATAGAAACTCACCATATTTAGAGAAGCTAGCAATTAGGTGCTAGTGGAACCCTAGCTGTTCTAGCTCTTCCTATTCTCTAACCAACCATACATTTACCAAACTTTTAATGTCAAAAGTTTAAATTTGAATGGAAGATGGGACTGCTGTTTAGATGGGGGGGTCAGGAAGGTTTTGAGTGATAGATCGCAGCAGCGAAGGAAGCCCTAAATAATGACTGTGAGCAGGTGGAGATCAAACGAGGTTTCAAAATTTGCTTATGCTATGTTTATAATATATCACCCTAACAATAGTTATCTTAGCTGTAATTATTTTAATTTAGACATCGTATCCACGCATTAACTACAATACTTATTTTATAAAAACCATTTAATTACAAATTTCATTATAAAAGGAATCCTAATTTATTGTATAGAACAGCGCTTTGTCTATACACCATTAAATAGAAAACATTCCCCAATGTCATAACAAGTCGTACAAAAATCATACGTTTATTGTCATTGATATTGCATACAAGATTTTCTTATCATTGAAAGAGAAAAGAGAATCCTCATGTACATGCAAGATAGAACAAAAATCACATAGACCAACAATTTAAGAAAATTTAAGAAATCTAAGACGAGATTTCCTACCTCAATTCCCACTAAAGAACAACAAAAGAAAATGCTTAAGCCTCACTAAAATGTTTCTCACAAAAAGATGTTTTAAAAGTTTGCTTGACCATAAGCATATTGTTTTCAACACTGGATTTGTACAGCAAACATCTGACAACATCATGCTTGTCGTCACTTTTTATTCCTTCGAATTCTCTACTAGTAACAAGGATTGTGGAATCATCTTGTTCATATGCGTCCCATATCTTTGCTTCATTTTTCAATTAATAAATTTTCTTCTGTGACAAAAAACATCAAGTTACCTCTTAGTCATTTTTCTATTTGCAATTTCATTTCAAAGTTCGAGTCTGACAGACTTTAATTTCTACTTTTAGGCTTAGTTGAGTCTTGACCATGCTCCATAGTGAAGCATCATTCACGAAGACTTCTCCTTCAACTCCAGACTTTTGATCGGACAGGTTCTACACCAAGGATAGGTGAAACTCATGCATTGCATTATCATCAATATAAGGTTTTATCTTTGATTAGACTTTTGGGTTTGAGTTTGTTGAGATCATCACCATAGTTAGATTCGTTTTGGATTATAGGCTAGATTAGCTATTGGGCTTGACTTTTAGAACCCATAGACTTGATCATTGAGCCCTGTATGAACAATTGCATTTTGTATGTATAGCTTCAAAGCCATGCGCATTCAAACACATGGAGCAATTTTTTAAACAAGAATGCCAATCAGCTTGTTTGGTTCTGATTTTCATAAAACAGTTTTCAGAAAATTCTACTTTTTTATTTTTCGTATTTTAATGTTTTCAATGAATTTTTCTAATATTTTAAGCAAATTTTTTAAATTTTTAGACACACCTAACATAAATATACTTAAAAAGTATAATATTTGTGAAATTTTTTTTTTTTAAATACACTAAATACCAAAAAAAAAAATAATAAATACAAAATTTCAGTACGTTTTTTGCATTTTTGTGTATTTATTATTTTTTAAAAATATTTTTTTACAAATATTTTACTATTTAGATACATCTAAGTAAGGTGCATCTAAAAATGTAAAAAAGAAAAAAATTGCTTAAAATTTAAAAAATATTCACTAAAAACAAAACCAAACACAATAAACAAAATATTCAATTTTCAGAAAACTGAAACCGAACACGAAATATTTTTCGTGGTTGAGTTCCAAAATATTCACCGTTCAAATGCAGGCCTCGCTATTTTGAAGAAACAGAGCATATATTCACAGTGTACTCACCATTTGAACATAGTGTTGAACCGTTCAATTGACACACAATAAGTGACATGTTTAGGAATTTGGTTCCTTGTTCACTTAGGATTTCTATATCTATATTATCTATACTATTATAAAAAGCCAACTCTTGAGTTGATGTGGATGTCACAGGATTTTTTCACTCCCTCCAAAATACCCTTCACCATGTAACTGCTATCTAACTACTTCAAATAACTGCCATTATGAGATTCAATTGTTTCAGATTCAATTCTTTTAGACAAATGTCAACACACATGTAGTGTGTGCACCCACTTCTAGTCCATATACATAGGAGCCTTGACAAACTTGTTAGGATTACCCATTGCAATGAATTTATAGGATTTCTATATCCACCCCAACAATCTCATATCCTCCAACCTCTCCAAAATCTTGCGCCTTTGTGTGTAATGTGATTGGTTTGGTTGGAGCGTAATCGTCGGGCTTTTCAAGGGTTTACGGTTTCATTTCCTCTTTTGAAGAATATGTTTTTGGTGGTATTGTATAGTTGGGGTGTTGGGGAGAGTGGTGCCGGATTTGTTTTCTTTTATGAAGTTTATTGATTCTTTATGTGTCTAGATGTAGGTTTGGTGACCCTGTTTGTTTTGTTAGCATCATCTTGATGCTGTGTTTCTAAATTTACTCTTTATTTATTAAAAAAAAAAAAAAATTTGCCCCCAGCCCCACATCTGATGATCTATCATTGTGTCCACTCCCATCTCTCCAGTAAGCTCTCCAGACCACTGGCATTGTTTGCATAGCCACAAGTTATTGCTACTCTATTGACACCCTGCCCTCTCTAGAATGCACCTTTGTCTAAACCATGACATACATTGGTGCAGTCCATGAGGAGATATACTTTGGTGCAGTCTATGTTGAGTTGCATGCCTATGTATTTCTTTTCTTTGTTTAAGATCCTGGTTAGGATTGCCGAAAAGATTGAGAAGTTAATGAGGGATTTCTTGTGAAAAGGATGTGATGAGGGGTTTAGGTTTTATTTAGTTAAATGGAAGGTTGACCTAGAAATAAGGGGGGTCTTGCTATTGGAAATGTTGTTACAAGAAACATTGCTCTCTTAAGCAAGTGGTTTTGGAGATTTCCACTCGAAAGCGATTCGTTGTGGCACTCCATCATTAAAAGCAAGTATGATGTTCAGGCCAATGGTATAGATTCTATTGTGGTTAATAGAGGCAAATGTCGATCACCATAGAAATCTATTTCTTGTTTACTACCTATCGTGTCTTCATTCTTGTCTTTGAAAGTGGTAAATGGGTAAAGTATTCGATTTTGGGAGGATGGGTGGGTGGGGAGTCCTCTTTCAATAGAGTCTTTCCACTCCTGTATCAATTGGTTCGAGTTCGGAATGTTTCAATTGCGTCAGTGGCATGTTCTAACCTAGCACCAATTTCTTGAAACTTCAATTTCATCATGAATCTTAATAATAGGGAGTCACTTGAGTTGGTTTTTTTGTTGTCTTTGCTTGACCTCAAAGGAAGGATAGGAGGGTATGGAACATCAATTCGTCAGAAGTCTTCTCATGTAAATCTATGTTTGACTGAATTATAGATGTACTTCTATTCTTTTATTTCCTTTCCACAAAAAAATTTGGTAAGCGGTTGTTCCTTAAAAAGTGAAATTCTTCATGTGGCCCTTAGTTCATGGAAGTGTCATGACCATTGATATGCTCCAAAGGAGAAGGCCCAATCATGCTATTAGTCCTCAATGGTGTATAATGTGTAAGAAGGATGCAGAATCGGCGGACCACTTATTTCTACACTGCCCGATGGCCTTTGCACTTTGGTAGCGACTCTTTGGTTTGTGTGATGTACAGTAGGTTACTCCACGGGAGTGCATGCCCATATTGCTAGTTTTCTATGGAGGGTTTGGAAAAAATAGGAAAGCCAAAACATTTTGGTCTTGTATTGTTTTTGCGATTTTTAGGATCATTTGGTTGAAAAGAAATGATAGGATTTTTAACAAGAAGGAAGCAACAGAGGAAGCTTAGGGCGAGACATTTGGCATCAGTTTGGGCTTGTGTGTCTCCCCCTTTCAAGGACATACCCTTGTTTTTGATCTCTAGGGATTGGGCTGCTGTTTTCCATACTTAGTGGTGGTCGTTATATGTCGTAGTTTTGTTTCTTTGGTCTTTAGCATTGTATTTTCTGACTTTGTAGGAGTACTTCTTGTCCTCCCTTTGTTTTCATCTTTGTTTCAGTTATTTTGTTGCTGCTCAAAAAATAAATAATTAAATAAATAATTGTTACATTACATTTTCCTGTCATGAAAACTTTGACAAGCAAACGAACTATGATTCAGTGAATTCTTTTACATTTATTTGATCTTCTTCATTTATAAATGACCACACTGAAACCCTAAGAGAAATATATATATATATATATCATGCTGGTACTTATTTTCTGATATTCAGTGCATCTATTGTTTCAAGCTCACATCTCTAAAAACCTTGTCTGATACCATTTATAACTTTTCCACACCTAACTCTACATTATAATTCAAATGTACACAAACTTATTCATTGTTTAAGTGTTTTCCCACACCAAGAAGAATTCTTTTCTTTTTTTAATTATTTTTTCCTTACTAATATAATTGTCGCAAAAAAGTACACATAGCAAATTCACAAAGCTACAGCATGCCATCTATGGAAAGCAGCTTCACAAAAATGGAACACAAATTAATTTTTAATCTAAATAATATAAATAACTCAATACTTACAATTGGGATATGCTCCAGTTCACCAGTAATATCATACAGAAAGCAGAATCACAAAACCAGAACTTGTCCGACTAGAAGTATAGAGATTACCTTATACCAAGAGCATCACAAGATCGCAATTTGGTATCAGCATTTGGCTTTTGCGTGTCTCTTTTCATATCTTGTTCGCCATTTATGGCTCTATTAGTAATACCTACTCCAATTGATCTTTTCCTTTTCATTTTTTTCTCCCATCCTTCACCCGCAGGCAATCTCCGAATCTTTTCTTCAATCTGAATATCCCCCGCACAACCAGCCTTAAGCACTTCTCTATCCTTTTCCATGAAAATCTGCTGCTTCAAGACAACAGATGATTGACCATCTGCCTGGAAGATTTCCAATTTGAATTAGATTATAATCAAATTGAACAAAATTTCAAGCAATGACTGCTTATTAAGGATAACCGGTAACGTAAGACATAGACTGCAGATAGTAAGTGTTCCATTTAGAGATAGACTGAAAAAAAGCTGTTCCTATAAAAACTATCCCCGCCAATTATGGCAGCAAGGACTTGAAACAGAAGAATTGTCCAATACATCACTGGAATGCACAACCTCTAACTTTTCAAATCAAAATCCTGGAAAGTGGAATCCATTCCTAATGATCTCAAAGACAGAATGAATATAAATGGAGAACAAAGACAGCCTGAATCAAATTAAACAATAACACTAACAAGTAACAAGAATGGGATATCCCCTTTGAAACAAGAGATGAATGCTAAAAGGCACTAGTAGAGATCAGATCTGAAAGTTTATTCTCAAATACCATTGAAGTTCGAATGCGCTTCTTAAGCCCAAGCCCAGTGGTCCGAGTTGTTTTATCCTCAAATCTTTGAGTTGCATGATCATTAGGATTTCGAAGAATTTGACTTCCCACCTTTGACACACTTGCTCCACCTGACCTTTCGTTTGATAAGAGATCATTCCTCTGTCGCTTTTTTGAGCTTATTAAAGCTTTCCTATACTTATCCAGTTTAGATATGGATTCACCCAACATTTTTGCTCTATCCCTGCTTGAAAATCATCAAATCTTTGATAGTTATAAAACTAAACTAGCTATGCTCCAAGAGGCTAAACGAGTAACCAAATCCAAATCTTCCCCTTTCAATACGAAACAAATTAATTCCATTACACAATTATTAATATCAGCTATGAACTCACAATAACAAAAACAAAAACAACAAATGGTTGATTCTTTTTTCCCTTCATGTCAGTTGATTGGCAAAAGCAAAACCATTGTCATGACTTTCCAAAACATAGATGACACTTTCAACAAGAAATGAATTAATTACAAAAATATTTTCAAATATGAACTCCCAACAACAACAACAACAACAAATGTTTGTTTGTTTTTTTTCCTTCAGGTCAGCTGGTTAGCAAAAGTAACTCAATTTTCGTGAATTTCCAAAACATGGTAAACAAAAAGACAAAATTAGAGGGAAATACCATTTCCTTTCAACAATAAATGAATTAACTATGAACTCACAACAACAACAACAGCAACAAATGGTTGATTCTTTTTTCCATTCAGCATTTTTTTGAATTTCCAAAACAAGGCAAATTATAGAGAAACACCATTTCCTTTCAACAAAAAATGAGACAAATATTTTCAACTATGAACTCACAACAACAACAACAAACAAATGGTTGATTCTTTTCTCCCTTCAAGTCAGCTGATTAGCAAAAGTAAAACCCTTTTCATGAATTTCCAAAACATGGTAAACAAATAGACAAAAACACCATTTCCATTCACACCATAAACCATGAAACACATTATTGTGAAAACATCTATCTATTTTGCAATTAGGGAATTAATTCACAGTTTCAACAAACTGAGTAAGTAATAGAATCAATCACCTGGCCTTTCTAGAAGCATCTTGAACACTATCCTTGAAATTCTTCAGTTCCTCAGTGGCCACAGGAGGGTGATTCTTCAAACAACAGTCCTCCAAAGCATTATTACCAGTCCCAATAGAAACACCAAGAACCCTCCTAAGCTCTCCAGATCGAGTGTATTTCTGGTTGCTCAGAGTAATCGGTTCCAATGGCAGACACTGTGGAATCGGAGGCAAATCGGAATTGATTCCACAACTCAACATTCTGATTCTAACAACAACAGTCTCAATCACTACTACTACAAGTCAAAATTGTATAGCAAAAATGAAGCACAGTGAGAGATTGATGATGATGATGTTGTTGATGATGATTGACCCCAAAATGTATTGTTCCAATCGTGGAAGCCATTAATGTGAAAACTAGGGCCACTTCGAGTGTGTACAGTGGCTTTGAGAGACGCGTACAAACACGAGACACACCATTGAACTGTGACGTCATCATGAGTACGTACCATCATGAATAGTCTGAATTTGATGAATAAGATAACAACACCAAGCTCTACCGACTCTGAGTTATTTTGAAAATATAGTTAAAAGTTATTTTTTTTTGATTTTTTTAATTTAAAAAAAAAAAAAAAAAAAAAAAAGAAGAAAGTGAATTAAAAATTGGGAAATAATTTTTAACCTATTTTTTAAAATAGACTTTTGTCTAGATTATTTTGAAAAAATGGTTAAAAGTTATATTTTATTTTTTAATTTATTTTAAATTATATTATTTTTTATATGTTTTTTTAAAGTTAAAAAAAAATTAATTTTTAACTATTTTTTCAAAATAATTCTGAATGATTTTTTTTGATAAATTACAAACATACCTCCGAGGTTTACTTAAATTACAAATTACTCCATGTGATTCTATAAATTACATTATGTACTTTAAGGTTTTTAATTTCATAACAAATAGGTCATTTTTTTAATAAATCATCAAGTTAATTAACAGTTTTTAATAATGTTAAAATTTTATTTCAATTAATAATTCAGTAATTTTATTATTGTATAGGTGAACAGTTAGAAATTTCACTTTTTCAATTAATTCTGTTAAATAAAAAATTATGACATGAAGATATTTGTAATTTTCTAAATCACAGGAATAATTTGTATTTTAAGTAAATCTCAGAGGGTATATTTGTAATTTACCCTCACTTTTTTTTTTTTTATTTATCTAAAACGAATCTCCCAGGTATGATTCGGGTGAATTGAGACCAAACAAATTTGGTAGATAAATTATTAACTTTGTTTAGGTTGTGAGTTGTTTTTTTTAGTTTTTTAATTATTTTAATTTGGGCTTAAAAAGCTTCACTTGGAATAGATTTTTTGGTTTTTTTTAACTTTCGTGAGAGAAAAAATGAAATGATTATGGTTTGGATGTGACATTTTGTCTTATTGACTTTTTAACTTATTTTATCTTTTTTGTGACTATTTTAGCCCAAATAACCTATGCCAAACATAGCTTAAGGGATTATATTTGAAATGATTTAAATAAGTATATTTTTTGACTAAATATTTTATGGATAAATCATTAATCATAAAATTAGGGGATTATTTGGAATAATTTAAATAAGTATATTTTTATTTTTTAATAAAAGATAGGGAACAAATTGAGAGATGATATGACTTAAATAAATGCACTTATTTAAAAATGTTAATTAAATTCTAAATTAAAAACAATTTTTTTACTTTTTAATTCGCATTGGTTGTGGTGAATTTTTTAATTTTTTTATTAATTTTCTTTAATTTTTAAATTTACATAATCTAGATACATTTAGAAATTATTAAACTTGTACAACTTTTTTTTTTTTTTAAATGAATATAATAAAATATAAAAATATACTAAATTTTTGTTTTTTTTTTTTTGTATTCAATGAATTCTTTTAGAAATTTTGCATAATTTTTATACTTTTTAAGTATATCTATATTAAATGAATTAAAAAACTAAAAAAAATTATGAAAAAATATTTAAAATAATAAAATATGAATTGATAATTTAAAATTTTATTTTTGAAAATTCCAAATCAAGCAGGATAGATTTGGAAGATTTTCCATTAATTTTTCAACTAATGCTTGTTGAAACAGAAACAAAAAAATTTAAAAAAGAAAAAATAAAAAAGAAACACGAAGAAAGCCCTAAAAACACCAATGCATACAATCTAAACTTCCCAACATACCCAGAAACCCACGAACCTCCCCAATAGCAAGCAATCTAGCAATACCAATTGTTGTTGATTTCAATTATCGAATTACAAAAGTGTTTCAAACTTTCAATTGTTGTGTTTTTCTCAATTCACACATAATCATCATCTGCATCTACTTCCACTCTATATGAGAGCATTATAATTGCTGAAGTTATCTTTTGAAGTGGAGACAATCTTGAAATGGGTAAGCCCATTTAGATTACAGCCCACTCAAATACTAAAGCCCAGCATTGCTGAAGCCCCACGTAGCAATAAGAACCAATGACATCAAGACACTTGGCAAGAGAAGGGCAAGCCACATAAGCAGACAAAGATCTGCAAAATTACTGCCACTGCACATTGCCATTAATGAAGCCCCTTACAACATTTATTGCAATAACCCCTCTCCGTCGGGACAAAACGCCTTTACCATGAACAAGGTAAGCTAGAGCATAAACTTTTGGCCAATGTGACAGGTCGGAAGGGACAACGAAATGATTACCAGAGGATATAAGCAGACGTCGAAGACAATAAAAAGGTTAAGCTTTCTATCTCTAATCCATCTCTACATACCACCTCTCTTTCTAACTTACTTGTCGGAGGGTTCGCTGGGGAACTCCCTGTTCCCCGTTGAATTCTTGTGCAGGTTCCTCCGCGGGCTTGGTCATTCGGGCACAGGCTTAAGGAGCGTGGATCAGTCCGACCCGTTCCACCTGGAACAAACTGTATCATCAGTTGGCGCCGTCTGTGGGAAAGTTTTTGTTCCGCGCGCCAGTTGTGCTCATTGTCGCCGAAGACCCTCTCCCTATAACCCCCTCCTACCACCTGTGAAGGTAGATGGTCACAACTAGATCCTGTTGGAACAATCTTCACTGTATTTAAAAGATTTTAATTCTATTGTGTACAAAACAACAATTAGAATTTAAAGAAATAAAGAAAATGAGAGAATTTGTTTGATTACAAAAATCAAACTCGAAATAAAAAAAACAGAATAATAAAAACAGATTTTATTTTGTTACAAAAAACAAAATTAAAATCTGATTTAAATAAATAACAATAACACAAAAAAAATTAATTAAATAACTTACTTGATTTAATTTATTCGAATTATAATCTGATCAAGTCCAGTGTTTGACACTGTGTCCTTAAGACAGATTCGTCCTCTCCATGGTGCTTTCAGAATTTGGACGTCTATCTCCCAGGATGAAATGATTTTATCAACGAATAAAAGCAACACTACAATTTATTCGTTCGTCGAACACACTAAGTGTTTACACTCTTTCTTTCAGAAATAAAATGCAGCAAAATGCAGAAAGATTTATAGCAGAGGATGGAGTACGAAAATTGGAGTAAAATCCAAATGGGAGGCTGGTCTATTTATAGATGTAAAGGTGGCTCTTGGTTTTGAATTGAATAGGTATGATATCTGTTGGCTTTGAATTCAAACAGATTTGAATCTGTTGGATTTAAATTCAAACAGATACAAAAACGGGAAGGGCCCTGTTTGGGTGTGCAATAATACCAAACTAGTTTATTTCTGTTTGAAAACGGGAAGGGCCCTGTTTGGATGTACAGTAAATCCAAACTAGTTTAATTTGAATTCTAGATTTTATTTTACCAAAAATAAAATTAAATTCAAATGTTTTTGGCCCAAAAATATTAGTATTGGACCGAACAAGCCCAACCCAACCTCACACCACGCACCCGCGCCTAAGCCCAGGCCCAGCCCAGCCCAGCCCGCCCGACCGACCGACCGGACGGCGGCGGCGGCGCGCGCGTGTGTGGTGATTTTTGGGTCCAATGGGTCTAACCCATTTTGCCCATAACCTCTCCCTCTAAAACACTTGGGTACCCCTTGGGGCACACCCCAAGTATTAAACCCATGCCTTATAAACCCATTCAAAACTTCCTACCAAATCAATGTGGGACAAGCCTAATTCAATACCTTTAAGGATTTTCCACCAAAACTCCATTTCCATGGAGCACACTTTGGCTTCAAGTTCCCATTCACTCGGTAATGGTTTTGAGTAACCAAATATACCACGTGAATCACAACGCGGCATAGAATGTGTTACCACTTTGACCCGCGTAAAACGATGCACGGGGCCCACCTAAATATTAGACTAAACTTAGGATAAAATTCTGGTTTTACCCAGAATTTTATAACCATTTCCAACAATCCCCCACATGAATGGAATTTGATGACAACAGAAATGCAACAATATGCAGACTTTATCGAAAGAGTATAAGTCGAAAATATCTTGCATCAGGATAGGTAGTTTTCGGCCTTGAACCTTCCCTAGTGATAACATATCGGACTTACTAGCTAACCAATGGACGCGATGCCTTGAATTGTTCAGCCGTTTGTGTAAGCCAAGACAATAGATTTCACACAAAATATCTTCTAACACATCGTGGTTCTCACTGTTGTGTTCATTTTGGCCTTGAACGCTCCTGGTTTTCATGAGTGTTTCTAGAGAATGTAGCCTCTTTCATTCTTATAGAACCGGCCCCAGTTCGACACTCATATAGGTGATTCTTATTGTGAGTATCTCCTTATACCCGTCTTGATTTCCATGCTTTAATCAAGATATAAGTAATCATTAAAAGCAAAGCTTATCCTTATACCCCTGCATACAACAACAATGTTGCAGATATCACTCTCACCATAGGAATGGGTAGGAATTTAATCCCTTGGTGATTTCTGGCGAGCCATACATAACTTAGTTGTCCCTTTGAACTTAGTTCTTGGGATCTCCAGTCATATAAGTAGGGTTACCATTATGACGACTCTTATGTAATAGGCTTTAATCCCATTCCCTTCGATGAACTATACACTAGCTCTTTTGTCAAACCTTTTGTTAACGGATCCGCAATATTCTCTTTAGATTTTATATAATCTATTGAGATTATTCCGTTTGACAACAATTGCCTTACGGTATTATGTCGACGACGAATATGTCGTGACTTACCGTTATACATATGATTCTGTGCCCTGCCTATTGCAGATTGACTATCACAATGAATGCAAATAGCTGGCACAGGTTTTGGCCACATTGGAATGTCTTCTAAGAAGTGACGAAGCCATTCTGCTTCTTCTCCTGCTTTGTCTAAAGCAATGAACTCAGATTCCATTGTGGATCGTGCGATGCATGTTTGTTTCGTGGACTTCCAAGAAACAGCAGCGCCACCCAGAGTAAAGACATATCCACTAGTAGATTTTGAATCTTTAGTATCCGATATCCAATTAGCATCACAATAACCTTTGAGTACTGCTGGATATCCAGTAAAATTCAAACCAAAATCACGAGTAAATCTTAGATATTTAAGAACCCGAATGATCGCTTTCCAATGGTCTTCTTCGGGGTTACTAGTGTACCTACTCATTTTACTGACAGCATAAGCTATATCAGGACGAGTACAATTCATTAGGTACATTAGGCTTCCAATGATTTGGGAGTATTTTAACTGAGACACTGCATCACCTTTATTTTTCGATAAATAAAGACTGATGTCGATAGGTGTTCTTGCTAAATTCAAATCATCCTTGATAAATTTATCAAGAATTTTCTCAATATAATGAGATTGAGATAATGCATATCCGTCAGATGTTTTAGTAATTTTCATTCCTAATATAACATCTGCGACCCCCATATCTTTCATATCAAATCTTTTGTTAAGCATTTGCTTAGTTGATTTGATCATGTTTTGACTGCTTCCAATGATAAGCATGTCATCCACATAAAGACAAACTATGACATATCCTTGGTCAGTGTTTTTAACATAGACGCATTTGTCACATTCGTTTATCTTAAACCCATTAGTAAGCATTGCATGATCAAATTTTTCATGCCATTGCTTAGGTGCTTGTTTTAATCCATAAAGGGATTTTACAAGTCGACAAACTTTCTTTTCTTGCCCTGATACTACAAACCCTTCGGGTTGCTCCATATAGATCTCTTCATTTAGATCACCGTTTAAGAAAGCTGTTTTAACATCCATTTGATGTATTTCTAAATTAAACAACGCTGCTATAGCAATAAGCATGCGAATGGATGTTATTCTTGTCACAGGGAATATGTGTCAAAATAGTCCAGACCTTCCTTTTGTCTGTAACCTTTAACTACAAGTCTTGCTTTATACTTGTCAATTGAACATCTGCTTTCATTTTTCTCTTGAATATCCATTTATATCCAAGAGGTTTAGAACCTGGTGGAAGATCCACCAATTCCCAAGTATGATTTTGCATAATGGATTCAATTTCATTATTAACAGCCTCTTTCCACAAAGGTGCTTCAGGACCTGTCATTGCTGCCTTAAAGCTTTGAGGTTCATTTTCTAACAAGTATGTCAGAAAATCTGGACCAAAGGATTTTGATGTTCTCGCTCTCTTACTTCTTCTTGGTTCATCATCAGTTAAATCCTGTTGGTTGAGACCATTACTAGTCTCTTGTGTTTGATTGTCATTAGTCTCTTGACTTTGTGTACAATCATAAGTTCTTTTCTGTGAACTTAATTCCTGTCCTTTCTTGTAAGGAAAGACATGTTCAAAAAACACAGCATTCCTTGACTCTATAATAGTGTTCACATTTATATCAGGTATTTCTGATTTATAAGTCAGAAACCGATATGCACTACTATTCTGAGCATAACCAATAAACACACAATCTACTGTTTTTGGTCTTAGTCTTTTTAGGAACAGGAACTTCCACTTTTGCCAAACACCCCACACTTTTAAGTATTTGTAGGAAGGTGGTCGACCTTTCCACAATTCATAAGGAGTGCTGTTGGTTTTCTTGTGGGGTATTCTATTAAGAACATAATTAGCAGACAATATTGCTTCCCCCCACAAGTTCTATGGTAAACCTGAACTTAGTAACATGGCATTCATCATTTCTTTTAGGGTTCTATTCTTTCTTTCAGCAATTCCATTTTGCTGTAGAGAATAAGGGGCTGTAGTTTGGTGAATAATGCCATGTTGTGCACAAAATTCATTTAATGGTGCATCATATTCACCACCCCTATCACTTCTAACCATTTTAATGGTTTTACCAAGTTGATTTTCAACTTCTGTTTTGTAGAGTTTAAACATTTCTAAGGCTTCATCTTTACTTCTAAATAAATAAACATAGCAATATCTTGTGCAATCATCGATAAATGTTTATGAAATACTTTTTGCCTCCTCTAGTTTGAATAAATTTTAGATCATATACATCAGTATGAATTAATTCTAGAGGTTCAGTTTTCCTTTCAACTGATTTAAAATGAGCCTTAGTTAGTTTCGCTTCTACACAAACTTCACATTTATGATTAGGATTAATTTCAAACTTTGGTATATAATCCAAACCAATTAATCTACGCAAAGCATCATAATTTACATGACTTAATCTACCATGCCATAAATTCGACTCAAGAATATAAGCAAAAGATGTGTTATTCTCATTCATAGCAACTTTTGGTACAACTGTCATTACATTTAGTTTAAAGAGACCATCACTCATGTATCCCTTACCAACATACATACCACTCTTTGTTAATACAAACTTATCAGACTCAAAAACAAGCCTAAAACCATTTTTACTTAACAAAGAACCAGAAACTAAATTCTTCCGGATGTTAGGTACATGCAGTACGTTGTTGAGGGTCAATTCTTTTCCTGATGTCATCTTCAATATCACTTTCCCTTGTCCAGCCACAGTAGAAGTAGAAGAATTTCCCATGAAAAGTTGTTCACCATTTGCACCTCTTTGTAGGTAGTGAACATCTTCTTGTCCGCACATATGTGACGAGTTGCTCCAGTGTCAACCCACCACTCTTTGGGATTTCCAACCAAGTTAGCCTCAGACACCACAGCAGAGAGGTTGATGTCATTCACTCCGTCAGAGATGTAATCCAATTCTGTTACATTGGCCTGATTGGTGGTCTTCTTACTTGTACTTCCATGATCCTTCTTAGGACGGCGGTAGTCAGAAGCTCGATGTCCAGTCTTGCCACAGTTATAGCATTTTCCTTTGAACTTCTTGTTGCCATTGTTGTTGTCTTGTTTAGGACCATCTCCAGTAAACTTTCTCTTTTTGTTATGTGGTTTATGAACTTGTTCAACCACATTAGTCTTGGACTCAATGGGATTTTTCCCATTCCTCTTTTCAGCCTTTCGGTTATCTTCCTCAATTCTTAATCTTACAATCAACTCATCCATGGTCATCTCTTAGCGTTTATGTTTTAAATAATTTTTGAAATCTTTCCAAACCGGTGGTAACTTTTCCACCAAAGTAGCGACTTGGAAAGATTCGCTAAGAGACATACCTTCTGAATGAATATCATGCAAAATTATCTGAAAACTTTGAACTTGAGATATTACCGTTTGGGAGTCTACCATAACAAAATCCATAAATTTATCGACGACAAATTTCTTCGTGCCGGCATCTTCTGTCTTGTATTTCTTCTCCAAAGAATCCCACAATTCTTTTGCTGACTTCAAAGGACTGTATACATTATACAGCATGTTGTCAAGGCCATTGAGGATGTAGTTTATGCACAGGAAATCTGAATGTTTCCAAGCATCTACAGCGGCAACAACTTGCCGATCACTTTCACCTTCTTTAAGTGCTGGAGCCTCTTCATGGAGAAACCGGGTCAAATTAAGAGTTGTAAGATAGAACAGCATCTTCTGCTGCCATCTCTTAAACTCGGTACCGTTAAATTTTTCCGATTTTTCTCCATAATTGATTGGTACATGAACATGGTTCTAGATAGGGACCGGTGTTGGTGTAACAATCGGAGTACCACTACCAGATGTAGTTTCAGTTGTAGTAGCCATAATCTCTGATTACAAAAATCAGAAAAATTAAAACACAAATAAATTTTCTAGTTACTAAAACCAGAAAATAAATTATAACACAAAATAATTTTATTTTCCTTGTTACTAAAACTAGAAAAATAAAATAGCACAATAATTTTCTGTTAACACAATTAATATTCTGCAATTGTTAATGACACCAGTATATTACTACTAGTTGTCAAAGAAAAGAGACAGTATATTACTACTATCTGTCAAATAGCATAAACACTATTTGTTTTTTCCAACCAGAATATGTCTTTATGAAATCAGAAAATTAAATACAATGAAGATACCAAAAAATGGATCTGTCTTAAGATTGTTTTAAGATTGTTCACTATATTTAAAAGATTTTAATTCTATTGTGTACAAAACAACAATTAGAATTTAAAGAAATAAAGAAATGAGAGAATTTGTTTGATTACAAAATCAAACTCGAAATAAAAAAACAGAATAATAAAAACAGATTTTATTTTGTTACAAAAACAAAATTAAAATCTGATTTAAATAAATAACAATAACACAAAAAAAATTAATTAAATAACTTACTTGATTTAATTTATTCGAATTATAATCTGATCAAATCCAGTGTTTGACACCGTGTCCTTAAGACAGATTCGTCCTCTCCACGGTGCTTTCAGAATTTGGACGTCTATCTCCCAGGATGAAATGATATTATCAACGAATAAAAGCATCACTACAATTTATTCGTTCGTCGAACACACTAGGTGTTTACACTCTTTCTTTCAGAAATAAAATGCAGCAAAATGCAGAGAGATTTATAGCAGAGGATGGAGTACGAAAATTGGAGTAAAATCCAAATGGGAGGCTGGTCTATTTATAGATGTAAAGGTGGCTCTTGGTTTTGAATTGAACAGGTATGATACCTGTTGGCTTTGAATTCAAACATATTTGAATCTGTTGGGTTTAAATTCAAACAGATACAAAAACGGGAAGGGCCCTGTTTGGGTGTGCAATAATACCAAACTAGTTTATTTCTGTTTGAAAACGGGAAGGGCCCTGTTTGGATGTACAGTAAATCCAAACCAGTTTAATTTGAATTCTAGATTTTATTTTACCAAAAATAAAATTAAATTCAAATGTTTTTGGCCCAAAAAAATTAGTATTGGACCGAACAAGCCCAACCCAACCTCACACCACGCACCCGCGCCCAAGCCCAGCCCCAGCCTAGCCCGCACAACCGACCGGACGGACGGACGGCGGCGGCGGCGCGCGCGCGTGTGTGGTGATTTTTGGGTCCAATGGGTCTAGCTCATTTTGCCCATAACCTCTCTCTCTAAAACACTTGGGTACCCCTTGGGGCACACCCCAAGTATCAAACACATGCCTCGTAAACCCATTCAAAACTTCCCACCAAATCAATGTGGGATAAGCCTAATTCAATACCTTTAAGGATTTTCCACCAAAACTCCATTTCCATGGAGCACACTTTGGCTTCAATTTCCCGTTCACTCGGTAATGGTTTTGAGCAACCAAATATACCACGTGAATCACAACGCGGCATAGAACGCGTTACCACTTTGACCCGCATAAAACGACGCACGGGGCCCACCTAAATATTAGACCAAACTTAGGATAAAATTCAAGTTTTACCCAGAATTTTATAACCATTTCCAACAGATCCATGGCTTCTCACCCCAATGTTGCCGATCATCAAGCCGACCCTCCCAATCCAAACAACCCACCACAGTATTTCACCGAGCTCACCAACAGCATTAACCGCCTAGCCGAGCAAAACTAAGCCCTGATTAATGCTCTACTCCAAAGAAACCTTCATATGCCTCCTCCACCACCTCCAGATATCCCACCCAACCAAGAGCGAGCCCCGAACCATACTATCCAGCAGCCTAATCCACCCAACTTGGAAGGCTTGCAACCCCCCTCCCCAGGTATAAACCTGCTACCCCGGGGCCACATCTATCTATCGATCTCGGCACCAACCCCTAAAGGAGAGGCCAGCAGCGTCCAGCACCCGCTGCTTTCCGGTGGTGACAACATTCCTCTCTAGGACGCAGAACTCCGAGCCATGAAGCTCCAACTCCAAGGGGTCATACAGAACATACATCATAAACCATCAACCACAACCAACTCCCTATTTGTTGCCTCCATCATGAACAAACCTCTACCTCCTAAGTTCAAAATGCCCACGATCGACTCTTTTGATGGTACAACGGACTCAGTCGATCACTTGGAGACCTACAGAACCCTCATGATCTTCCATGCATTCCCCGATGAAATCATATGTCGGGCTTTCCCCGTAACACTCAAGGGGTCGGCTAGACTCTGGTTTAGTCAACTGCCAGCAGACTCTGTCTCCACTTTCCAGCACCTCAGTGACTCCTTTCCCAGCCATTTCATTGGAGCCCAGCACCAGCGGCGTCCGGCAACCCAGCTCCTCAACATCCGTCAAACTGAGGGGGAGTCGCTGCGCAGCTTTGTCACCCGCTTCAACACCGAAGCTCTGCAGGTGGCGGAAAACGATGACAAGGTCATCCTCACGGCATTCATGGCCGGCCTACGATCATCTGATTTCCTTTTCTCTCTCTCAAAAAACCCCCCGACCTCCATGGCAACCCTTCTTTCCAAAGCCCAAAAATATATGAACGTAGAAGATTCTCTAACTGCTCGCCAAGACCCTACAGCCAAAAACCCGACCCCCAGAGAGAAGAGAAAGGACTCAGACACCAGAAACACCCAGTACAATAACCAAACACCTCAGTACACCGACCAACCCTCCAAAGCCGACCGGTCGGCGCCAACCCGACCGCCCGGCCGATTCGAACGGTACACACCCTTTAATTCCCCCATGGAACAAGTCCTCAATCAGATCCAACGAGACTACCCCATGAAATGGCTCCAACCATCTCGGTCTCCTTTCAATCGGCGAGACCAGTTCAAATATTGCCGTTTTTACCAGGACCACGGTCATAATACTGAAGAGCGTGTTAACCTCAAAGATCAGGTCGAGGGCTTGATACGTCAGGGACGTCTCAGTCGGTTCACGGACACCCGCCCTCAGCAAAGGCAAAGGACCGAACCCATCAGAAACAACCGCCGGCGCACTCCTCACCGGCAACCAGCACAACCTAATCCTAGCCATGATCGCCCTCCACAGCAACCCCGAACACAAGGTAACCCCGCCCCTCCTATCGGAGAAATCAGAGTCATAGCCGGTAGGCTTGCTTGTGGAGGTCCATCCCGCTTGGCTCAGCGGGCAGAACTCAGAAAGATAAGATAGGGCTCAAACAAAGAAGTTGCCATATTAGACCGCCCTCCCAAACAGCCCAAGCATTGGATAGAGACCATCACCTTTACGGAAGCCAACTGCACTGGCATCCGTTACCCCCATGATGACCCCCTCGTCATTTCTGCCCTCCTCTCCAATTACACAGTTAGACGGGTTCTCGTTGACAATGGTAGTTCTTCAGACATCATCTTCCTAAATGCCTTCCGCCAGCTCAAGATCGGGGAAGAAAGTCTGTCTCCTCTCCAAACCCTGTTGGTCGGTTTCACTGGAGACCGGGTGACCTCCATCGGTTCCATCGATCTTCCCATCACCATCGGAGAATACCCACGGCAGACCACCAAGTTGCTTAATTTCCTGGTCGTCGACTGTCCTCTCCCGCTATAACATCATCCTTGGCCGCACCGCCCTAAATGCCTTCCAAGCTATTACATCCACTTTCCATCTTGCCGTCAAGTTCCCCACCGATCTTGGGGTCGGCACGATCATGGGAGAGCAAACTGTGGCCAGGGAATGCTATGTTGCCTCACTTAAAGAGGTCAAGCTCAAGGAGGCCATGATCATTGAAAGACTCGACGTCAGAGACGAGGACGAGCTGGTTAAAGGGGAACCAATTGAAGAGCTTGTCGAGGTCTTCATCGATCCCACCAACCCGGCAAAAACTACCAAGATCGGCAGCCAACTATCCTCTTAGGCCAAGGCCGACCTCACCGCCCTCCTGATTGAGCACAACGACATATTTGCCTGGACCCACTCCGACATGCCAGGTATTGACCCCTCCTTCATCACCCACCGTCTCAGCATTGAGCCCCATTTTCGATCCATCTGCCAGAAGCAGCGTATCTTTCACCCGGAACGTAATAACCTTATTGCTTCTGAAGTAGATAAGCTCTTTGAGGCACAGTTTATCACAAATGTGGACTACCCCAGATGGCTGTCAAATGTGGTTCTGGTTCGCAAAAATAATGGTAAATGGCGACTCTGTGTCGACTACTCCGACCTCAACCGAGCTTGCTCCAAAGACAACTATCCTCTTCCTCGCATAGATCTGCTGGTTGACGCCACGGCCGGCCACCAAATGCTCAATTTCATGGATGCCTTCTCTGGATACAACCAAATTCTGATGCACCCGTCTGACCAGGAACACACCTCCTTCATCACCGACCGAGGCACCTACCATTACTGTGTGATGCCATTTGGGTTGAAAAATGCTGGAGCCATTTACCAACGGTTGGTCAATGCCGTCTTTCATCACCAGATAGGCCGGAACATAGAAGTATATGTCTACGACATGCTAATCAAAAGCAAGCTCTTCACTGATCATCTGGCCGACCTGCGAGAGACCTTCACCACCCTACGAAGGCATCAAATGAAGCTCAATCCGGAGAAATGCGCCTTCGGCGTAGGATCTGGAAAGTTCTTGGGTTTCATGGTCAGTCAGCGGGGCATCGAAGCTAACCCAGAAAAGATCAAGGCCTTAATTGAAATGCAGTCACCCAGAATGGTTAAGGAGGTTCAGAGGCTTACTGGCCGAGTGGCCGCCCTCAACCGCTTCATTTCCCGCGTAACGGACAAGTGCCTTCCCTTTTTCAAAGTTCTTCGGCAAACTTTTGAGTGGACGGCAGAGTCCGAAGAGGCCTTTCAGCAATTGAAACAGTGCATGGCCAAGCCCCCTTACTTTCTCAGGCAATCACGGGCGAACCCCTCTTCCTCTATTTAGCCGTGTCAAACATCGCAGTTAGTGCAGCACTCATCAAGGAAGACAGCTCTGTCCAGCGACCGGTCTACTACATCAGTCGGGCTCTCAGGGGAGCGAAACAGAACTACCCGTTGTTAGAAAAAATGTCCTTGGCCTTGGTCACCGCCTCCAGACGACTCCGTCCTTACTTCTAAGCCCATTCCATAGTGGTCCTCACTGACCAACCATTGAAGAAGATAATGCAACAACCAGAACTTTTCAGCAGACTTATGCAATGGTCGGTCGAGTTCAGCCAATTTGACATCTCCTATCGGCCTCGAACGGCGATTAAAAGGCAGGCTGTTGCCGATTTCATCATGGAATTCACTAATCCCACTCCGACCACAGCTCATCCATCCTTGCCACCCCTACCGAGGCGGAAGACCCCCACTCTTGGACCCTCAACGTCGACGGATCATCTTGCAAAGAAGGCAGTGGGGCTGGTCTCATCCTCACCGCCCCAGAGGGAGGTTATTTCAAATGTGCTCTCCGCTTCTTGTTCGATGCAAGCAATAATGAAGCTGAATATGAGGTATTGATTGCAGGTCTTCGCCTTGCCAGAGACATTGGTGTCAGCCATATCCAAGTGTTCAGCGATTCCCAGCTCATTGTCGGACAAATCACGAGGGAATTCGATGCCAAGGATGACACAATGCGAGCTTATAGGGATATTGCACTCCCTCTTGCTCGCCTCTTCAATAATTTCCACATCAAGCACATCCTTCGGACGGAAAACTCCAAGGCAGATGAAATGGCTTAGTTGGCTTCGGCAGACCAGTCAGACCTTAGCCATGGTGTCTGCCTCGAGTACCTGGCCCACCCTGTCATTTCCCCAAACCAGCAGCAAGTCTACTTCCTCCAAAACGAACCTATTCCTTTGGCGGCCGACATCTCTCTATTTCTGACAACAGGGGAACTGCCAGCCGACAAACAGCAGGCCGCCAAAATCAGGGTCCGGTCGTCCAACTACATCCTTGTCAGCGGCCTCTTGTACAAACGTGGTTTTCCACGTCCATACCTGAGATGCCTCAATCCTGCTCAAGCAACCTATGTGATTAGGGAAATCCATGAGGGTATCTGTGGTAATCATTCGGGCGCCCGGTCCTTAGCCCACAAAATACTTCGCACTGGTTATTTCTGGCCTACTCTCAATCAAGATGCGACTGATTTCGTGCTCAAATGTGATAAGTGCCAGCGTTTTGCCAACATCCCCTATGCTCCTCCTACAGAATTGATCACACTTTGCAATCCCTACCCATTCGCTAAATGGGGGATCAACCTAGTTGGCCCATTGCCCACTAGCCGAGGCCAAACCAAATTCGCCATTGTCGCCATTGATTACTTCACTAAATGGGTAAAGACAGAACCCCTTGCCACAATTACCGAGCGGAACACAACCAGATTCATCTGGCAGTCGATCGTATGCAGATTTGGCATCCCTCAAGCCATCGTCTCCGACAACGGCAAACAATTCGACAATGCCAAGTTCAGAAAATTATGTGCAGAACTTCAAATCCAGCCATGTTTCTCTTCCCCAGGTCATCCCCAAGCCAATGGCCAAGTTGAGGTTACCAACCATTCTCTTCTCAGGATCATCAAGACTAAGCTGGAAGTTGCTAAGCGACTCTGAGCTGAGGAATTACCGAATGTACTCTGGGCCTACCGCACTACTGCTCGAACCCCCACTGGGGAGAGCCCTTTTCGCTTAACATACGACGCTGAGGCTGTCATCCCAGTGGAAATCGGTCTGCCTACCCCAAGAATTCTACATCCGAATCCGAAACTAACTGAGGAGCTGCGTCGGGCAGACCTAGACTTAATCGAAGAGCTCCGAGAAACCACTGCTGTCAGACGGGCCTCATACCAACAGAAAATGAGAACACATTACAACCGCAAAGTCCGACCAAGGGAATTCGCCATGGGGGACCTTGTTTTGCGCGAAGTAACCCTTGCCACCAAAAACCCGGCTGAGGGCAAATTGGCAGCCAAGTGGAAAGGACCTTACGTTGTCAAAGCCAAACCTCGTCCGGGCACTTACCGACTTCAGGACTTGGAAGGCCGAGACCTCCCCCATCCGTGGAACGTCGAACACTTGAAGCGATATTTTCAATAAATCCCTATTTTTGTATTGATCAGTTATTGTATTTTCCTTTTTGGCAATCTACACACTTGGATGTTCTTCTTCTTCTCTCACATGATGTAAATTTCTGATCAAATGGACTACACTTTACACGACAACAATCTTATATCTCAATTATCTGTGTGATACCTCAATAACGTTTTGATTGCAGCACTCAGTTACAAGCCTCAGCCAGACTGAGCACGACAAGCCTCAGCCAGACTGAGTATTAAAACCTCAGCCAGACTGAGTCACTTAAAGCCTCAGCCAGACTGAGCATGAAGAGCTCAGCCAGACTGAGTCACTTAAAACCTCAGCCAGACTGAGCACGACAAGCCTCAGCCAGACTGAGCATGAAGAGCTCAGCCAGACTGAGTCACTTAAAGCCTCCGCCAGATTGAGCACGACAAGCCTCAGCCAGACTGAGCATGAAGAGCTCAGCCAGACTGAGTCACTTAAAGCCTCAGCCAGGCTGAGCATGAAGAGCTCAGCCAGACTGAGTTACTTGAAGAGACAGCCCGACCGAGTTAATCATGGCCCAACCCGAACTGAGCATGAATGAAGCGCTCGGCCAAGGCCATTCTTGCAACTTCATGATTGTGGCATAGTTGTCATACTTAGTCAAATTCCAGTTTAACGTTTTCCAGGTCAGACTGGCTCCTTGCTGGGTCATGATTCATAATTTCACGTTTTTAACATTCTTACATTTTAAACTTCACTTTGCGTTGAGGTTTCCTTACATTTTAAACTTCACTTTGCATTGAGGTTTTCTTACATTTTAAACTTCACTCTACCTTGAGGTTTTCCTACATTTTAAATTTCACTCTACGTTGAGCTTTTCTTACATTTTAAACTTCACAATAATTTATACACAGGCCCTGTGTAAGTCACCACTTTCATTCTTTGCAGATCCTCAAACAATACAGACAATAGCATAAAAACACAAACACAACTCATAATTTTATTCATTCACAGACTTATACATAAGTCTATTACAGAAATTCCAAAAAAAAAAAAAACAAAACAAAACAACCAAAACTCTGAGTACAAATTCTCTTTGCACCAATCATTCCTCTTCACTTGAGACGAGGTCTTTTTCTTCAACACCCTCATCTAAGGGGGTCTGAGCCACGTCGTCTTCGTCAATCTTTACACTGCTGAAGTCCAAGTCTGGAAACAGTTCTTCTGCTTTGCGTTTAAACATCTTCCAGCCGCTGTCTTAGAACTCAGCCATCTCATGTTTGTAGAAGTCCGACCGCTGGAAGCTTTGGATCACTTCTTTTTCACTCCTACTCCCAGCGGTCACCCCCGACGGGCCAGCCCCCCCAGACCCCTCCCTCGCCAAGTTGTTGGCGATCGCGGTGTCGACAACCATCTGAAAGTCAACAGACCCCTTGAACTGCTCTACTGCTGCGACGCATAAGTCGGGGTATGCTGCCCTTTCAGAGGCTGCCTTGGCATTTTCTTCCTTCAACTCCTTCTCCAACCCCGCCTTCTCTGTCGCTGCCCTAGCGCGCTCATCTACCAGATCCTTCTCTAACCCCGCGATCTTCAGATCTGCTTCTTCCTTTTCTTTGATCGATTGGGCACGCAGATCCTCGTTACAAGTCATCACCTCATCCCACCGTTCGTTGGCGACGGTGCAGGCGTTCTGGACCTCTTCTAGCTTCTTCTGCTCGCCAACCAGCTGGAACTCAAGCGACACCACCTTGCGGCGTTCGTCCTCTAGCTCCAACCTGGCCGCGAGCAGCTCAGTATGGGCACGATCGGCAACATTGCTCTGCACCATCGCCAACACCTCCATCTTCTTCGTCTTCTGAGCCTCCTCCAACCCCCTGACACAAGCACTCCGCACAGCCTTTCTCCAGCCTGCACTTTCCTTTTTGAAATTTTCAAGCTGGGCCTCCACCTGCCCCAACTTTTCCTTCTCTTTCCTCACTTCACCCTTCGCCGCCGTCGCCTTATTCAACAGGGCTCCTACTAAGGCAGTCACTTCCATCTGGGCAGAGCATAACCCCTTTAGCAGCTCAGCCTCTGTAAAACCAGCCACCGAGCGCATGGCGGCGTCTTCCACTACCCCCAAGAGGCAATCTGCAGCCATCCTGGCTTCTCTCCCTTCTCCTTCCACTCGCCTGGACACCGCTGGGATGTGGTAGAAGGCGGTCTTCAATCCAGCCCTCTCTCCTTCTCCTTGGGGCACAAGACCCTCGTTAGGCTGTGGCTCTGCCCTCTGCTTAGCACCGATCGCCCCACTTACCATTTGTTCTTCAGGGCCAGTCGCCTCACTCTCTCCCCCCTTTGCTGCTTCCCCCAACCCCACTTCAGGGGTCTCCTCCGCTGTCGCTTCCTTCCTCCTCTTCAGGGCTGGCCCCTCCTCCCTCTTCCTTACCCTTCTCTTATTCTTCGCCACAGCCTCCACCTCCTTGTTGGCCTTTTCCTTCAAAGGATTAATTAGGGGCGGTCGTGGCTCAAATTCACCCAGGTCCTTTTCCCCCAGCAGTTTGGGGCGCGGTCGGATCCTCTCCCTCGCGATCGGCTTCGGCCAGTCTGCCTGTGACTCTTTGAATTTATTGGCCTTGGCAAGAATGGTTCTATCCTCCGCCTCTTGCGCCTTCCTTCTCGCCTCTAATTCCGCCGGTTCCAGGTCTCCACCGGTAGGCAGAGGGCCCAACCCTGCGGCAAACAAGGCTGACGGCTGAACGAGCTCGTCCTATTTGGCGCTCTCCTTCTCCCTCCATGTCTTCACCTTCTTTACCTTCTCCTCAGCTGCTGCCCCCAGCTTTGGCTCCACAGACTTGGTGGGCACTCTCTACACCGTGCGCACTCCAACTCCTCCGTTTGCGGACACGTAGAACCACCGTGGCCTCCACCCCTTTATTGATGACGGTAACCCCGCCACCAGGCCCCTCCCTGCCGCCGCCTGCAAAGTGACCCAAGTTTCTTGCTGCCCCGAGGCCTTGTAGCATGCAAAAAAACTCGTCCACCGTCATAGCTGCCCCCTCGTTCGCCCTCGGTCACGCGCTTGCACAGGCTAGTACAATCTTCCACGTGTTGGGCCTTAGTTGACCCAGCGCCACTTCCAACCGGTTTAGCACATCCACTACCACTTGCGGAAGCAGCAACCTCAACCCTCCCTTCAACGCCTTCTCGTAGAGGGCAAACTCCCCTAATCAGGCGTCGGATGGCCTCTCATTCGTTGTCGGCAGCTTTAACTCTATTTCTACAGGAATTTGGTATTTCTCGCGTGTACCCACCAACTCCTCCGCGGTAACGGTCGACTTGCCAGCCTTCGTATGCTAGTGATCTGGCTCAACCTAGCTGATTGGCTGCACAGCTGCTATCATTGTGGACGAACGAGGTCGCCCCACCGGCTCCCCCTCGCTTCCCACTCGCCTTTCCGTCCGGTATTGTTCTGCCAAATCCACCGCATCGTCGTCGCCCAATGGATTGACCCTCACGATTGTTGCTTCTTCTTGGGCCATCCCTCTTGTGTGTTTGCGAATAGCTTCAGATGCTGGTGCAAGATAGTCCACAAAATGTCGCAAAGGAGTATCACTTGACACAAAAGAGTTTAGACTGGGAATACTTTGCTTGTTTGCAAAGAGATACGTAAAACGGATAATACGAAAAGCCCAAGGCTTGCCTGTATTCCAAGGGTCACAATTAATTTTCGCCAGTTTGAAAATTTTCAAACAATCCGCCAAAACTGTCCTTTCAACACCCTATAATGACCTATCGTTTCACTTCTTGCCGAAACGTCTAACCTTCCCCACTACAGGATTCCGCCACATGTACGCCCACGATCCACTGCCCCTTTCCCCTACCCTGTCTTTTCCACTTCAAATCACCACGTGCCCTGCCACCCCTCGAGCCCCACGCACCGCCACTTGGTCACCATTCGCGGTCGGCCCTCCTCATGGTTGGCCCCTCCACTCGGTCACCCTTCACAGTCGGCCTTCCTCATGGTCGGTCCCTCCACTCGGTCACCCTTCGCGGTGGGCCTTTCTCATGGTCGGTCCCTCCACTCGGTCACCCTTCGCGGTCGGCTTTCCTCATGGTCGGTCCCTCCACTCGGCCACCCTTCGCGGTCGGCCTTCCTCATGGTCGGTCCCTCCACTCGGCCACCCTTCGCGGTCGGCCTTCCTCATGGTCGGTCCCTCCACTCGGCCACCCTTTGCGGTCGGTCTTCCTCATGGTCGAGCCCTCCACTCGGCCACCCTTTGTGGTCGGCCTTCCTCATGGTCGGTCGCTCCACTCGGCCACCCTTCGCGGTCGGCTCTCCTCAAGGTCGGTCCCTCCGCTCGGCCACCCTGCGGCTCTCCTCAGGGTCGGTCCCTCCACTCGGCCACCCTTTGCGGTCGGCTCTCCTCAGGGTCGGTCCCTCCGCTCGGCCACCCTTCGCGGTCGGCGCTCCTCAGGGTCGGTCCCTCCGCTCGGCCACCCTTCGCGGTCGGCGCTCCTCAAGGTCGGTCCCTCCGCTCGGCCACCCTTCGCGGTCGGCGCTTCTCATGGTCGGTTCCTCTGCTAGGCCACCCTTCGCGGTCGGCCCTCCTGATGGTCGGTCCCTCCGCTCGGCCACCCTTCGCAGTTGGCCCTCCTCATGGTCGGTCCCTCCACTCGGCCACCCTTCCCGGTCGGCCCTCCTTATGGTCGGTCACTCCTCTCGGTCGACCTTCACCCTGCCGACCTCTCACAACCCTCGTTTTCTTCATTATTTCCTTCGTTGGACTAAAGTTGCACTTGGAAATTGGGGACTACTAACATGGGTAAGCCCATTTAGATTACAGCCCACCATTTAGGGCCCAATACATAACTCAAATACTAAAGCCCAGCATTGTTAAAGCCCCACGTAGCAATAAGAACCAATGACATCAAGACACCTGGCAAGAGAAGGGCAAGCCACATAAGCAGACAAAGATCTGCAAAGTTATTGCCACTGCACATCGCCATTAATGAAGCCCCTTACAGTATTTATTGCGATAACCCCTCTCCGTTGGGACAGAACGCCTTCACCATGAACAAGGTAAGCTAGAGTGTATACTTTCGACCAATGTGACGAGTCGGAAGGGACAACGAAATGATTACCAGAGGATATAAGCAGACGTCAAAGACAAGAAAAAGGTTAAGCTTTCTATCTCTAATCCATCTCTACATACCACCTCTCTTTCTAACTTACTCATCTGAGGGTTCACTGGGGGACTCTCTGTTCCCTGTTGAACTCTTGTGCAAGTTCCTCCGCGGGCTTGGTCATTCGGGCACAGGCTTGAGGAGCGTGGATCAGTCCGACCTGTTCCACCTGGAACAAATTGTATCATCAAATCTAATGGCATTCAAATTTTGTAGATACAGATGACAACGCATTTTAAAACGTCTCTAAAATGTTATAGGTGAATAAACTAGATTTGCCACAATCTATCATGTCCCTTCATTCTATCATGTCGTATGTATTTATATCCTACAACAGAACCACCTCTTTTTTTGATTGATGACTTGCTCTCAGAATCTGTATCATAGAAGCATTATTTATCTCATGAAGACACAGAATTGCAACAATTTTTTCATCATCACTTTCATCATCAGAGGATGAAAAATCAGTGAACAGATAAGAAGTTGAGCTAGTCATTATGCTCTGTTTTTCAGTTAGGGTTGGTTCCAGATACAACGTGATTTGTGGAATTTATATAGTATATGGTTTAATCTGTTTTATATCTATTTTTTGAGTGAAATAATTAATGGAGGCAAAAAGAAATGGAAAATATTTAATGGAGGGAAAATGAAATGGAAAGGAATTGAGGAAACCGAAATTGAGGCAAACATTGTTTGAGTTACTCTTACCGATCAACTAGCCGGTCGTTCACTCGGATGACTTGTGTTTTGGTGACAGCTACAATTTAACCGTTTTTACTCAGATTTTATGACAAATTTGATACATCGTTGGAGATGCCTTTACATGGTTTAAACATTAATATATTTTTAGCAAGAAAAAATTAGTTTTTGTCTAAGCTAATTTGATTTTTTTAGGTTAACTTTTTAAGCTTTTGTACCTTGGATAAAAAGGCCAATCAATATTTTAAACACTCGTTTGACATAAATGGTTTGGATTAAATAGTCAAAAAAAAAAAAAAAAGATTAAAAAGTTAATAAGTCAAAATGTCACATTCAAATCATAATCATTTTATTTTTTCTCTCACAAAAGTAAAAAAAAAATCAAAAACTCAATAACAAACGAGATTTTTTAACCTCAAACTAAAATAGTTAAAAAGCCAACTCACATCCAAACGAACCATAAGTAGCTTTTGTCAAACAACTTCACCTTGTTCACATATTATTCAAAACAATATAAAAATATTTTTACAACTTATTCAAAGCATTATAAATCTAAAAAGTTATAATCTTAAATTTAATTTTCAAATTTTGTCAAAGGAACAAATTATCCTCGGACATGGGATGAGTCACAGTAGCGATCTATTGTGAATTTGTGGAAGTTTTTTTCAAGTCTTTTTCTAAGTCTTTTTCGATGATTTGAATCGTTATATTGTAAGATTCATTGAGTATATTATTCATACAAAAAATCAAGTTAACTAGAAATCCGTAACCCCATGATCAGATTCAAATTGTTTTATAAAAATTATCAGGATAATGTCACCATTTATTTTTTTAAAAACAAACGTGCTCTTATTATAAAGTTATAAATTTATAATCAATTTGATTTTATGTATGAATGATCTATTCAACAAATCCTATAATATAAACGGTTCAAATCATCAAACAATACTCAGAAAAAGCCTCCACAGACTCACAGTAAATCGCTGCTGTGACTTAACCACAGCAGAATCCCCAGATCCATTAACCTCATCACTAATTCTATTAAGCAAATTTTTAGCAAAGATTTATAAAGAAAAGGCAAAAGGATTTAAAAGTAAAATAAATTAACTTAAATTTCTTTTTAATTTTCCTTTTCTTTTTACCATTTCAAATTCAAGATTTACACAATCAGAAAACAATAAATGAGAAACGAAGAAAATAACACAAATCATATTCCATTTATGGAAAGAGATTAGATTAAAAGAAAATCGAAAAAATAATTGGTTGAATTACAACAACTATTAGATTTCTAGACACAGCATATCCCATTTCAATACCATTAAGTAAATTCCAAAAAAAAAAATAATAATAATAATTCTTCTCTTCAAGTTGACAGCTACTCTCTCCCCCTCCTCAGCCGCCGCATAAATTCAGCCAGTTATCAAATTTTTCATGTAATATCCAAATAAAGAAAGGAAAGAAAAAAAAACTTTGAAACTTTCTTGAACAAATTCAATGTAACACATGTTCTGTCAATTCTGTAATAGATATGAATTTACAAACAAGGTCATCAATCTGATGACAAAAGATATGAACAATTAACTGACTATTTTAGGTCTATACAATGGAGGATCTTCTCCAAGCAAAAGAGACCTTAAAATGCCTTCACATACAGCACTGTCGTACACAAGCAAGTGTCCACCATCAGGGACTTCATGGTACTGAACCCATGGAAGCTTTCTTGAAACAAATCTTTGTAATTGATAAGGCACAACTCTGTCTTCATAACCTTGCCAGATGTGAACATTGCTTTCGTTTTTCGGGTATGGATTTTTTAATTCCAATGGATCAAAGTCCCACTTGCTAAATGCCACGATGAAGTCACGCCGGAGGGAGTTGAAAACACCTCGCTGCTTCAACTTATCCTGTGAGGGAAAAGAAAAATGTATGTCACAATCATTTTTCATAGAGGATCAGCAAAGCGGAACACACATAGATATATATATATACACATGTACAAGTAACACGAATATCTCTGGCAGTCAGTCTATTTCCAGCAGCCCTGGCCGGTTGGAGTGAGAAGTATGGGATATGTGGCTTTGTTAATCTAAACCTAACAGGATCTTTTCCTGTGCCTCCCATGTTACAAATTGATACACCAAACGGTGAGACATGAAACACAAATAATAATAAAATAAGAATCTAAATCACACAAGCACACAAAAACAAATGCGGTTTCACCTCAAAATGGGCTACATCCAAGTTCGCTGTGTTTTCACTATGATCCGAAAGGTTACAATACAATTCAGAGAGATGCGGCACTTCAACTATAAATCCATAGTATTAGGGCAACATGGCAAAACTACATAAAACTCAAAAAATACCCGTACTCCAAAAAAGTTGGTTCCATAGTCGAGGGGTTAATGTTTAGTACTTAACAAGATCCATGCTACCCAACATCCCGCTCTATTTAGTACTCATCAAGATCCACACTACCCAACATCCGCTCAATAAAGAATACTGGTTACTCATTCGCGCCATTTGTTATTGCCTCCACAATCATTTTGCATAGCAGATCAGCAAACTGATATATATCTTTTTAATTTGTTTAGTAGATTCAATCAATTGAGTATAGTGCTTAAGTTTCAAAGTCTTTAACATTCTTTGCACAAAGTTGAGCAAATTCATATGCTAACTAATGAACAGGTTGAGCAAATTCATATACCTGGTTTAGCAATTGATACCCTGGGGTAACCTTCAAGACCTCCATGTCTTTATTGCTGAAAAATGCAGGATTTCTATCGAGGACAGAAGAAGAAGGGAAAACTTTTTGAGTCAACCACCAATGTAGTAGTCTAGGCATATGGCGAGAAACCCAAAGTGTTCCCCGCGATAGATTCTTCCTGTAGTCATCCTTTATCAGATCCTCAGGAAGAGAAGGCCAGTTGTAATTGATCATCGGAACTACCAGAGCCACCCCTGCTAGCCTGCAAGAACAAAAGCAACAGGTGTTTTAGTGTAGACATGAATGGAAGCACAGAAGTGAAGCTAAAGGGCCTCCGAGTTGTGCTCATATGAGCTGTGCACCAAACAGCCCCGAAGTCTATAGTGAGTGTTGTCTTTGCCTGTGTGGTATACGTTTGAGGCAACTCCAGGTCGGGTAAGATCCAAGTGAGACTCCAATTACATAGAACTTGGGTCCTAATTGTAGCTGATCAGCAAGTTCTTGAATGTCGGATGCTTCGCTTTTGACTGAGCGCTTTGGATTTGGATCACTTTCTTCATACCCAGCTCGATCAAATAACAGAAGGTATACCCCCAACTCGTTCATTAGCTCCTGGAAATGGAAAGTAAATCATTGTAAGATTCGTTTTACTTAATCTTGTTAAACACCATTGCTTCTTTGATTGGAAAGGCGAAACAGGATTGCTTATCAAAAACATGAACTGTTTTCCCAAATGGTGGTCTGTTTAAAGCCTTTTGATACATGGGCTTGGAATTGCTGTCTTGTGCCTTTTGTGTAATGTGAATTTTGCAGCATACTTTATCATAAATTCTTCAAACATCAAAGAAGGAAAAAAAAAAAACCCATATCTACATTAGAAGTGAAACCAATGTAATATTGGGGCAATCTTCTTGTTTCTGAAGCACTTTGGAATTGTCCAGAAATTTCTGGATAACTTTCTCCATACCCAGCTAGAGTCGTGGAAACAACCTCCCAACCCAAGAGAAAGAGTAAGGTTGCATATGTCTTGCCTAGACCCCCGCTTTACGGGGGCCCTCATGCATTGACTCGCCCTTTTAATGCATATTACAAAAAAAGGAGCAAGAAATAAGAATTGCGTTGCGCCATATATATGAAAGAGTATACAATAATGATGTATTCTGTGAATCAAGTACCATGGTCCAATAATAAAACATTCTGATTAGTTGAAATTTTGTGAAATATTCCTGTGAAAAGTTTAATTGATCTTAACAATAATTAATAAATACATTAAATTTGTCAAAGCATCGCAGAATCAATATTGTCCTTTCCCTTTCCTTTTGAACTACTAAGACATGAGATCTTGTAACATTCAGATTCAGATGCATTTTCTATGTAATTCCCCCAAAAAAATTACCGTTCACTAATAGGTTTCTCATTCTATTCTGAACTGATTTAGTGATTTTCCACACTGACCACCCATATAAATTTAAGCTATGTTTCTCAAGCTCCTTATATGAAATTCTAATATTGGAAATCTAAAAGACAATTTCAGATCAACAAAAGCAAAATTGAGGAAGAGGGTTTTTATCTGAGTACTTGGGATGCCATGAAATTCATTTCTTTGGAGCTACCAAATCCATGAACAACAATGACTTTGTAGTTAGATTTGTTCTTGGGAACTCCTCTCTCTCTGTAAGCCAAGTACCTCCCATCACTGAGTTTGACCCTTGGTGGATCATCTGATGATGATGATGAAGAAGAAGATGATGAAGATGATGATGAAGAAGATGATTTAGTAGTCTCTGCAGATGCAAGAGCAGGTTTTGGTTTTGAAGTCTGATAAGCTATTCCAAGACAACCCAAGAACATAACAGCCACTCTCCTGAAAACCATCTCTGAAAAAATTCAAGAAAATACAACAAAAAGGGTGAGTCAAATCAATCTTCTTTCACACAAAAAAACACCTTTTTAGGAAAAGAAAGTGAAAATTTTTCTTTTTTCTTTTCTATCCATCCAAACAGAGAAGGGTTTGGGAGGGTTTGGGGACTTTACCAGATAGAGAAGCTTTTCAGGAGAAACTGTGTGTGTAGATTTCAGATTCTGAAACCTTTAAGAAGATGAGGGTCTCATTTGCTTTGATGGTAAGAGAGCTCTGGTTTGTTCTGTAGAGAAAATAAATAGTGTAGATAGAGGGTTGGGCAAAATGTGAGCACATGGTGTTTGTTTCTTGGGAAAGTCATTTACCTTGCTTTTTGAATTTTATTCTTTTATTTTAATTTGCTGTGTTTAATGGGTCATCTTATTGGCAGCAGCTCAGCTTTTGCTCTTTTATTACCCTTTTTTTGTCAATCATTCATGGCCTAATAGTTCACATTCAGCACAAATATTAATATTTAAGTAATTTTATTATTTAATAAAAGATTAAAAATGAAGTAAAATTACTAATTCAATCAATCATTTTTACTAAGGTTTTGTTCTCATCTTTTGTTAATGTCAATAATCTTAAAAATATTATATACTTTTGTATAAAAATATGTATAATAAAGCATATGGTTGCGTGCGGTAGAACTTTATAATTATGATTTGAAAATAGAGTTATATTTTGAGTTTGTGAGTCTTCGAATTATAATTTGAGTGTGAAAAATTTGTTTGATTATAAATTTTGAATTGAGTTTGAATTGAGTGATGTGACATATGATATTTGATTAAAAAATTTATAACTTATAACCAAATACACAACCTAAAATTCTATTCAAAGCTCATAAATTTTTTTAAAAAAAAATTCAAAATATTTTTTTATTTAAAATATAAAAATAACAGGTACCAAAAAAAAAACGAACACTGTTTCGGTCAACCGGTCGGACATCCGGATGACTGAATAGATGTGTTTTGAAAAATGAGTGTGGAATCAATTTTTAAAAATTATAAACAAACAAAATACTCAAATCAGGCTATGGAATCATATTTTGAAAGCTCAACCAAACATATCCTATAATTTTCTAACATCATTCATAGGGGTGTGCATAATATCGCCGAAATCGCCGAAACCGCCAAAACCGCACCGAACCGCACCGCCAAGGCAAATTCGTTATTATTTGCCAATCGAACCGCCGGTTTTTGGTAAGAAAAATGGCAAATTTTAGTGACACTTTTATCAATCCGCCAGTTTCTATTTTTCTTCCAAACCGCACCGACCCGCACCGCTATTAAATCATGTTTTATATGATTCTAAAAATTCTTTTTCACTTAAGTTTGCTTGTTGTTCTATACCTTAGAATATGGTATTACATTACTACTCGAGGAGAATTCAAGATGTCAGTAATCCAAAATAAAGTTGGATTCCAATTTACTTTTCAATCTTTTTTTTTTCTGGCCATGTTGCAAACTTGCATCAGCTCACTTTTCAATCTAAATATTTTTCAACAGTAAACATTTTCAATATATTGTAAACCCTGAATGATATTAATTTTATGTATTGTATTTGATCATTGTAACTTCCACGGATACTTGTAATGAACTGATGACATAGTCGTTGATATTATCATGTTGTTGCTACACTTGTTGCATCAGAAGAAAGTTTCGCAAGATGCTTAACATCACGGTATCTCTCGTCTTTTTTTTACTCTTTGATTTAAGTTTTGTAATTTGAATTATATTTTTTATAAACCGCCAATCCGCCCGAACCGCCAAGGCAAATCCGTCATTATTTGCCAACTGAACCGCCGGTTTTTGATAAGGAAAATGGCAAATTCTAATGACACTTTTATCAATCCACCACCCGTCATACGGTTTTTATTTTTCTCTCAAACCGCACCGACTCGCACCGCGCACACCCCTAATCATTCATGGCCTAATAGTTCACATTCAACACAAATATTAATATTTAAATAATTTTATTATTTAATAAAAGATTAAAAATGAAATTAAATTACTAATTCAACCAATCATTTTTACTAAGGTTTGGTTGTCATCTTTTGTTAATGTTAATAATCTTAAAAATGTTATATACTTTTGTATAAAAATATGTATAATAAAATATATAATTTTCTAAAACCTTCTTATCATGTACTTTCGGAGAACAAGTTAATAAGATATTTTAATACCATTGACAAGTGAGAAGCAAAAAAATAAAACAAAAAGGCAATAAAAAAATGTGGACTGTCCATCAACTTGTACAATTTTTAAGTGACCATAAAATATTAGGTGACTTAAGTTAGGCCGGATATTCGATTATCAAAAAATAAATAAAATAAAATAAATATTAGGTGACTCTGTTAAAAAAAATAATAATATTAGATGACATTAGCCCACATTTATTATTAATTATTATATATATATTATTAGTAAAACACCAATATAGGATAATTTCGTTCATAAAGTATGAGAATTCCATTCATGTGAAAAAAAAAAAAAAAAAAATCACAAAACATTGAAGTGAAAATTAGGCAGTTTGCAATGAAAAATTATAAAAATCACAAAAATTGCCAAATTGTTACAAAACAAATTGACTAAGAAAATTTGACTTATAATATACATAATATTTTGGAAAGTAGGTTAAAAATTAGTTTTTTTGATTTTTTTAAAAAAAATATATACAAAAAAAAAAAAGTGGAGAAATGATGTGACTTAAAAAAATGTTAAAAAATTAACTTTTATGTTGTGTTTGGTTAGAGGATTTAAGAAAAGATTTAGAAAGAGAAAGAAAAAAAATAGATAAAATGAGAATAAAATATATCTATGTTTTACCTAATTTTACATACATTTTCTCTTTCCATTTTCAAATCTTTCCTGAAATCCTCTAACCAAACACAACATTAATCTAGATACCAAAATAGACCTAAGTAGGGTTTTTTCCGCTTAAGTTTTCCACCTAAGTTTTTCACTCATCTTTAAGTTTAAAAAGGTACCTCCCAAACGATGCTATGTGACGCTTCAGGACAAATGAATGAGAATAAAGAATTGATATTCACATTCTATATTTTACTTCATGCACTGTAGTTTTTTGTTTTAGCCTTAAAAAAAAAAAGAAAAAAAGAAAAAAAAAAGACGTGTATAATGTAAGAAGTTAAATGTGGAGTGTGAATAGGAATTTGTGAAAAATTGTGCTAAATGGTCAACTTTCAAATGCACAATCAAGCCGAGTTTGGGATTTGATTTTTTAATGACTTATTTTTTTTAATAAAAGAAGTTAATGTATTTAGGGCTTGTTTGGCAAGGGTTGTTTTAGCCTATTTTAGGCTAAAATTTACAAAAAGACAGAATAGGCTAAAATAGTTAATAAGACAAAATGTCACATCAAACTCATAATCATTTCACTTTTTCTCTCACAAACATCACATCCAACTAAAAAAAATCCAACAATCTTCACAAACACAAAAATTTTAACCTACGAAAATAGTCAAAAACTAAAATAGCCGACTAAAATAACTAACTTCCCAAACAAAACCTTAATAATGACTTTTCATCGGAAGACATGAACAATTGATATGTATAACTTGTTCTTATTGCATTTTTCTCTCTCTCTTTTGTAACCTTATAAATGTTAGCTTCTGTTTGGGAAGTTGAGATTGGAATTTTTTTAGTTAAAATAGTCACAAAAAATAAAATAAATTTTTTAATCTAATAAGACAAAATATGACATCCAACTCATAATCTTACATTTTTTGTCTCACAAAAAGTCAAAAAAATCAAAAAGTCATTCCCAAACGAGACTTTTTAGTCTTAGGCTAAAATAGCCGAAAAGCTAAAAAATCAAAAAGCCAACCCACTTCTCAAACGAACCCTAAGTTGTCAAATGAGACTTAAATCACCTTGGGCGACAAGGTTAGTTTGAAAATTAATTTTTTTAGTGGTTTAATTTTTTTATAAAAAGACATGTAAAAAATATAAATAAAATAATTTAACAATTTCTGTGAAGTAAAATATAATTCTATTAAAAAGACTAAGGAGTGTTTTGGAAAGATGATAACCAAGTTTTTTCACTTTTTAGAAAGTCATTTAGAAAGTAAATAAAAAATTACTTTTAAATTTTTTTTGTTAATATTTATTTATATTATCCTATTACATTCAAATGACCAAAAAAATTTTTGCCATAACCCACAAATATAAATATAGGGGATATAATTATAATTTTATAAATAACTTTTAACAACCTTTTCAAATAATTATGATATACCTTTTGACACCTATAAAACGCAACTTTTATTTTTCTCCGGAGCATGGTTGGGTTTAAATAAAGGCATTTATTTCTGACAGACAGCGAAGAAACAATTGTCTGGTTAGTTACGACAAGGAATCCTGATGGGAATGCAGTGGTGGAACAAAAGCTCATCTTCCCTCCATAATTGAGAGACTTCAAATTAGTTTTTGCCAACACCATTATTTAGATCTACGAAAAATGCTTCGGACCTTTAATAAGAGGTGTCACTAGTGATATGATAGTGGGTTTCACCCACTGTCACTGTCAATGCTATGTCTGTTTTTGTTTTTGTTTTTGTTTTTTTTTTTTTTTTTTCCACCTCATTAGAGGTATGTTTAGAGCCTCTAAATTAGAGGTCTCTAGCATCACTGTTAGATCTATAGTTGACTGTACTTTTGGAAAAAGAAATTCATATAAAAAATACAAAAATGCCTGAAATTTTTAAAGTTGAAATTCTCATAACTCTCAAAATGATGTGAATCAATTATATATATATATATTTTATTTTTTTTCTTTTCTTTTTGGGCCAATCACATGTGAATAGGAATTGTGAAGATTGTGTTTTTTGATATTAACATTGTTGAAAAAAATATTAAGAAAATTTGTTTTTGATATAAATTTATTTTAAATGTGGGTGATTTCAAATATGGGTAAAATATGTGCCATACATTATTATTTTTTTAATATTTTGATATTACTGAATTACCTTAGTCACAAAACACTAAAATTAATGCCACCTTGTTGAACCAGGAGCTAGTCAAAAGTCTTTACACTTTTAAGTTAAGAAATCAATTAGAGGTTTTGGGGTGTTCATATATTAGATCAGTCTAGTTTTTTAGTAAATTAGAGATCAAAATGATCTTTATGGATTTACAAAAATTGAAACTACAACTGAACCGTTGAGCTTATATAATCGGATCATAATCGAATCATATAAATTGATTTTGGTGTGGTTTAGTTTTACGATTTTTAAAATATTATATAACAAGAAATATAATATATATCTTTCTATAGGAAAAAAAATAAAAAATAAAAACAAACAAACAACGATAAGCATGGTTGAGTTGTTCTCAATTTCAAAATTGCAAACCGAACCAATTGGAACAATAAAATGGGGATCCAAATGGAAGTTAATAAAATCTAAACTAAATTTGTGGTTTGGACATAATTGGACCAATTTATGAGTTTCATCAGTGTTTTTGAACACCTTTATCATAGGTTAACTTTTCTCAATTTTGGATTCTAGTTTGTTATATATTATCATGATATTGTAATTCATCTTTATTAGCACTATAAATCTGTAATTTTATTATTTATTATTTATAAAATTATAAGACATATGGCACCCTTCTACTGATTTGGATGTTATGAAAAGTTATGAAATGTGGAAAGATGGTGGAGAATAAAGTGGAGAATATGGAGCATGAAGTGGAGGTTGAAGGAAGTTATGAAATATCATGGAAGATGAAATGGAGGAGGTGGAAGAGTGGGTAGTTTTAGATAATTTTTTCATAAAAATATTTGTCTATAAATAGCCATTCATGGCTACATTGTAAAATATCCGAAACTCAAATCAAAGACAATTGATTTCTATTTTCTTGTCATTTATATTTCCTGCACTTCATTTTCAAAGCATAGGAGTAGAGATAAATTTTCTGCATTTTATTTTCTGCACTTCTTTTTCGAAGTATAGGAGTAGAAGTAAATTAATGGTTAGTTTGATTGTTCACTCAATCATCTTTCTCCTTCTCTCTTTTTCTTCTTTTAATTTTTCTTTTCTCTACACTTAGCAATTTTAAAAGTTTTCTTCATTGATGCAAAAGAACAGTCAATACAATCGCTTGATAATTTGCTTGAATTTAATTTGTAAATATTTTTCAATCCTTACTGATACGCTTGAATTTATGAAATTTTCCTTCGTAGGAAAAATAAGCCATCAATCTCTTACCGATTAATAAAAAATAAAGAAATTATTTGTTTGTAGTATATATTTGCTCAAGAATGAATATGTAATTAATTTTGAAATTTTTTGCACGCATTGAAATATGAAGCTCAAAAGATTTCATTTTACTTGATGAATTAGTATGGAAAATGATAATTACTATAATTGATGAATTAGTATGGAAAATGATAATTACTATAATATTTATTTATTTTTGTTAACTTATTGCATGCTGATTGCCTTGTTTCTATGCATATTCATTGGTCCGAATTTCAGAGGATATTTTATGTGGCTATGACAATCATTATTCGAATATTGGTATCATTGGTCGTGGCTTATACCAAGTTCTCAGAATATTCTTTAGTTCCTTCTTAGACTTTTTTGAACGTAGTTCCTTCTTAGACTGGCCATGCTTATATATATATATATATATATATATATAGGGCATTGATTTAGACCCCCTTTAAACACCCACCCCACAACCCCCTCACACACATGGAGGTTGGGGATTGGGTGAGAAAAAAAAATAAAATAAAAGTTGACCAATCAAAACTAAAAGGAGTCAAGGGGGTGACTCCCAAAGGGGGTCTCAACCTTTATTGATATATATATATCTATATATTAACATATTATGAGATATTTTAAGAAGTAAATTAAAAGTTATTTTTTTGATTTTTTAATTTTTTGAAAATATTTATAAAAAAATAAAAAGGCAATATAACTCAAAAAATCAAATAATTGACTTTTTACCACCTTGTCAAAATAGGTCTATATTATATACCTAGCACTATATAGATATATATATATATATATATATATGTAAATTTTTGTATTTTGCGGTCTAATTCTTTTGGATAATGTTTGAGAGCTCGAAAATATCCCCCCTAATCCCCCTAATGCCCAAAATAACGTCGTTTTGGGCATTATTATTATTATTTTTTTGTTCTTCTTCTTCGTCGAGTCTGAGCAGAGGCAGGAGAGGGAGAGGGAGAGAAAGAGGGAGAGGGAGAGAGGAGGAGAGGATCGTCTCACCACTGCCGTCACCTCGCCGCCGCCGATCGTCTGCTCACCACCGTCGATCGTCGCGGTACCACTGTCGTCACCTCCGGCCCAGCCTCCGCCTCCTCCCACTGTTATGGCCCCCTCCAGTCCACTCCTCCTCCTTCCTCCTTCCTCCTCCTTCCCCTGCTTCTGAAAAAAAAAAAAAAAAAAAAAAAAAAAAAAAAAAAAAAAAAAAAAAATTAGGGGGATTCGGGGGGATGCATTTTCGAGCTACGTAGCATGGTCCAATTCTTTTTTAGGGTATACAGTTTTTTATTTTATTTTATTTTTTTTAAGGCTTTGTTCGGAAAAAAAAATTGTAGTATGATTTTTTAGCTTTTTGAGCTAAATTAGTTTTATTTGAGTAGAATTTTTTGATTTTTTAATTTCTTTGTAAGAAAAAAAATAAAATAATTATAATTTACCTATAAAATTTTATTTTATTAACTTATTTAACCTATTTCCTTTTTCATCCTAACCCCATTCGCATACTTAGCAAGTCCTAATGGATGGTTTTGGGTCCCATCCATACAAGCTTCCTTACTCCAAATTAAGATCCTTTTGGAAAGTGGATTAGCTTTTTAGCTTTTTGACTTTTTTAGGCTCTGTTTGACAAGGAGATTTGGGGCTATTTTAGCCACAAAAGACAAAATAGGCTATTACACTCTTCTTTCACACAAAAAATCAAAAAAGTCAAAAAGTCCTTCCCAAACCAAACTTTTTAACCCAGGTTGAAATAGCTAAAAAAGTCAAAAAGTCAACCCACTTTCCAAACGGATATTTTAGCTTGGGGCTAAAAAGCCTCGCTTGGAAAGGGTAGACTTTTGACTTTTTTTGCTTTTTTATGAGAGGAATAATGTAATGATTATGGGTTAGATGCAATGTTTTGTCTTATTGTGCTAAAAAATTTATTTTATTTTTTGTGACTAAAATAGCCAAAAAACCCCAAATTTGGCTTCCCAAATGAAGCCAAAAAGTGCCTCATCCAAATTTTGAAAAAAAAAAATATGCTACAATGATTATTGGGGATTTTTTTTAAGGTCCCTGGATTAAGATTTTATAGTATAAAAGGGCACCCCATATTTTTATAATGTCTAAGATCTCTCAATATCGATCTAGAGAAAATTCGATTTAGAGATTTTCTCTAGACTTTCCTGAGAAAATTTACACATCTCTGACACAAAATTTCTCTGGACACATCACAGAGAAAATTTTACATATAACACCAAATTTCTCTAGACACATCACAAAGAAAAATTTACACATCCCCGACACCAAATTGCTGTAGATATAGGAAGTGAAGGTGAAACCTAAGGAGGTCTCAGATCTGCCCCCAAACTTAACAAAAAAAAAAAAAAACAACCCCAGGAAATCAAGATACTTTACTTTGCACCCCTTTCTGCTAATCATATCCTTGTACCTTCTAATGGAGTCCAGTCTCTGCAACTTCAATTGTTGCCTGAACCTGTTGATGAAATCATCAGCCTTTGCATTAACATGTTCATCTTCTATAGCCTCTATCTAGACTCTACCCTCTTTCACCGTCACCGGACGACGAGCCTCCACGATTTCGTCCTCCTCGAAGTGCGCGAAAGTCGACTTGGCACTCGCCAACTTTTGAATCTTCGTCGGAAGCTTCTTCAGCAACTCGCTGGAGGCGGGGTTGGTATCGAACTTGGTCCTATTCATGTGATGATGGTAAACCTCATCTAGACTTTTCGAATCATCTTCTGAGAAATGGGTTTGTTGAGAATTTTGATGGGTTTTTGATTTGGGGGATTTTGAATTTGGGTTTGGGTTTGGGTTTGGGTTTGGATTGAAGTCTTGAAATGAGGTTTGGATTTAGAGAGAGAGTATGAGAGAGATGAAATATGGACGGTAGAGAGAGAGATGAGGTTTGATTTGTAATAATCAAATTTTTTTGTGATATGTGGTTGTTAGGTTGAGAGACCTTAGATAATACAAAATAATATTATGGATCTCTTCGATTATTAAAAATGAGATAGGGACTTAGACTAATTTTCTCATGATTGTTTGGTGGGGTTTGACACTTATATTTTTGTTAATTTTTTTCATCTTTAGTAAATTATAAAAAAAAAAATCAAAATACTTTTTATACTTTTAAATTCCACTAGATGATAAACTTGGAAAGTAAAAATAAAAATAAAATTAAAAAAGGCCACTAAAGAAAAGCACAGGGTAAGAAAATTGACTTTTTTTTTGTTTGTTTGTTGCGTCTTTAATTAACTTTTTAATTTTTTTTTTTTATAGATAATTTAGTGAATTAAAAAAAATCAAAATTTTCTTACTCACAAAGATTACTAAAGATAAAAATAATTCAAAAAAAATATCTCTTTTAGCGAATAAAATTTCAAAATTCACTTAAAAGATACACAAACACTGATTTGTGAAAGTTTGATATGTAACCATTTGTAAGTGTAAAGTGTGACATCCTGAACATTAATACCATATGAATAATTATAATTATGGTTGTATGTGATGATGTATTATTAAATAAATAAATAATAATAAATAAATATATAAATCTAATTCGGCATTAGGTTATTAAATATGAGATTAATTAGGAATTATTATTTGGAGCCAAATTAATACAAATATGAAATTATAATACTAGTTGGGCCAAATTAGAGTTAAAGATAGTAAATAAATAAATATAAAAGTAAGAGTAAATAAATAAATAATAATAATAATAATAATAATGGGTGTGGTAGTAAAATAAATAAATAATTTTCTATAGATATACAATAAAGTATAATTTAATTATGGATTAATTTGTTCATATAGTTATATTAAGAATTTGGGTTAAAATATAATTATCTTATATATATATATATTTAAATAAGTAATAATCTACGATTTTAATAAAGCAAATCTGGATGAATTATGAAAAAGAATTCGAGAATCGGCAAGATCGGCCACATGTCGGCCATAGGGCGCTTCCAGTTCCCTATAAATGGAGAAGAACTGATCAAAAGCCAAGGAGTTACTGAAATCAATGAGAAAGAAAAGAAAAAGAAAGGAAATAAAAGAAAAGAGAGGGAGAGGTACGTAAATAGGAAGGTTGTGTTAGTAAAAGAAAGGCTAAAGGTCAATATTAAGGTGACTTATATTATATCTTGAGTTACCATAATAAGTTTTACGTATGTTTTGACTTACCATAATTTATTTTATAGAAGTTATATTTTATAAGTATATTAATTTAAGTTATGTTTTAGAAATATTTTAATTACATGGATTAATTTCTAAATTCTATTTGTTTAAATGAAACCCATGGATATGTTTGTTTAAATTTCAAAGAATATTTAAGTTTAACTTTATAAACAATTATGTTTTATAAGTACCACCACGGGAGTCTCATGTCTTAGGGGACTTAAATAACCATTGGCCTCTGTTTGACCACTTCGTGGTACTCTGTTTGTCATGGATCCATTGACCTCTATTCTGATTGTCACTTCTGTGACCTCTGTTCTATTCTATATCGTGGTTATGGTTAGTTATTAACATAATTTATGTATTTCAGTTTCTGCCACTTAAATGATTTATTTACCAAATTGAGTTATGTAAATGTTTTGGCTTAACTAACTATCCATGGTTATTTTGTATTCCCTATACTCTTGGCATAATATTTATCACTTTGCTGTGTACTTATAGCTGTTACCCTTTCAGGTGACGAAATGTAGGGGAAACTCATAACCTTACAAAATGGAACCCGCACGTGGATCGATGTTGAACTATTTTTTTTTATCTTTCTTTCTTTTCTTTTTTTTTTCTTTTCTTTTTTATATTTTTGCTCCCTTTTGTTCTACTCAGGGCCGGTCACTGAATAATAAAATAATAAAAACCCTATAAATATATTTTCTCTTATTAAAATAGTAAAATGGAGTAATTTCCTATTTAATTATTTTGTTTCTGCTTGCGCAGTTTAATTTGCTATAAATAGAATAAGTTAGTAAGTTGCGATTCCAACCCTAAGCCCTAGAGTTGGGTCGTGACAAAGGTGGTATTAGAGCAATGGTTTAAAAAAAAAGGGGGGGGGGTTATTTTAATTTGATCAGAAAGTTCGAAAAGTTATAAATAAATCTATAAATAAAACTATATAGTTAGATAAATATAATAAAATAAAATAATAATAAATATTTACCTGCAACATTAGTCCTTTTGTGTAAAATCTCACATTTATTCTGGTGTTGTAGGAATGTCAGAAATTAATCTTAATCATGTGTTTTTGGATGAGCTCCAGGCCATTAATTTAGACGAGATTTTAGCCGAACACCCCGTCCCCGCCTCACCTGAGGGTTGGGGAGATTTAGAGGACATAATTAGAGGACTGCACCCAGGCCTTGGCCGGTTAATGGGTCGGCCAGTTTATATCCAGGCTGATTCTACCGATGTCCCATATTTGCTATGGAGGCAAAGCCTTGTCGATACATGCAGACGTTTTCTTGGATTATCTCGTGGCCTTGGCGTTGCCCTGGGACATGACTGCCCGCACTATATTATAGGCCCTCTACCCCCAGAGTTTGTGGCCAGAAGGGAGAACGTGTACCCTGAAGATTATATTTTCCCCACAGTCCCTAACCCGCTATAGATAATTAATATTCAAAATATTGACTTTAATAATGACCTGTAATATATTGAGATATCCAGTTGGATTGTCGACCGAGCATTTTTGGGATACATACAGTCCATCCCCATTTTCACAATCCAAGTAGCGTGGATGTGTTTTGGTGTAGTCTAGTTGGGGTGGGAATTTGATGCAGCACTATTTCCCATGGTTTTTCGGCCCATTTGACCCACCACTCTAGATTTGGGTAGAGGAAAATCTTTTTGTATGCTGACCATGATGTGTTCTAATCTTTTTTTTTTTTGTTGTCTTTTGTTTTTGTTTATCACATGGATATGACACTAACATATTCTGATTGATGTAATATGAATTGTAAAAACATGTAAAGTTGGTATTTCATATAAATATAGATTGCGTTACACATGTTTATATATATACTGCGTTGTGAATGTAATGCCTCGTTTATTACTTTGTAGAATACCCAATAATGGTAACGGAAGTGAGTAATCAGTCAGTGGCACTGAATTGATGGAAAGAATAATGGAAAGAGCGGTTACTAGCTTTTTGCAAGCTTTGCAGACCAACATTAACAATGGGATGCCGGAACGGCGAGAAGAGCTGGTTACCATAAAATAGTTCCAAGATCTGAAACCCATTACATTTACCAGTGGCCCAGACCCAATGGTAGCAGACGCTTGGGTTAAAGACATGAAAAAGATTTTTCGCGCCCTACCCTACACCGAAAGACAAAAGGTAATTTTCGCCACTTTCACTTTCAAAGACAATGCACAGGAATTGTGGCTTCTTACTCTGGCCAAAGAAGAAATTACGACTTGGGCAAGATTCTTGGAAATATTCTACGAAAAATACTTCCCAGATTCATTGTGGGAATAGAAGGCATCCGAATTCATACATCTAAAGTAAGGAACCACGACGGTGGCCGAATACGAGAGCAAGTTCACACAACTCGCTCGGTTTACAACATACGTCATCCCCACTGAAACTCAAAAAGCAAGAAAATCTGAATTAGGATTGGATGCTGAAATTAAAGACAGGCTCGAGGTCTTAAAACTACCAAACCTATGCAGAAGTGGTAGACCGGGCGTACATTGCAGAAAAGGGGATTAAAGCCTCGCGTTCTGGGAAACCAAGCCACAAGAAGCGATTCTGGGAAAGGGATAACAGAAGATCCGGTGTTACGCCTCTAAAAAAGGTGAATATGGGCATAACCAGCTTAGGCCATCAAGGTCCTACCAACCCCCGATGTGGCACTGTTCCAATTTGTCCTAGTCGTGGGAAGGCTCATTGGGGACAATGCCATTGAGACACGGGAGCATGTTTTAAATGTGGTCAAGTTGGCCACTTGCTGAGGGATTGTCCAAAGCTGACTAATCCTATAGCCAGCCTCTCTGGCCCAGTCAGGAAACCCGCAGGACCTAAAGGAGAGAGAAAGGACCAAAAACGCCAAGGACAGGCTTTCACCTTGGTACCTGGAAAACCAGAAATTACCGAAAACGTTGTGTCAGGTACACTTTTTGTCTGTGGTCATTTAGCTCATGTCCTCATTGACTCTGGATCAACTTATTCTTTTGTTGCACCACACTTTGCTGCCAAGTTGGTGTCAACACCCAAACCATTAAGATATATATTGTTTGTGTCTTTTCCTTCCAGTAAGTCTGCCTGTAGTACTGATGTGTACAAATCTTGTGCTATATTCCTAAAAGGCAAAACCTTATAGGTAGACTTGATTCCCCTCCGCATTGGGAACTTTGATGTGATCTTAGGTATGGATTGGCTAGCTGCTAACCACGCCTCTATCGATTGTAAAGCTAAAAAGGTCTTCCTCAAATTACTAAACCAACCCGAACTTATCTTTGATGGAACTGGAGTTTCTAACCCTCCCTGTATTATATCATTCATGACAGCCCAACGACTTCTAAGAAAGGGATGTGGTAATTATATTTGTTATGTGATCGATACACAAAAAGAGGCCTCTACCGTTGATGGAATCCCTGTGGTTCGAGAATTTCCGAATGTTTTTCTTGAAGATCTTCCCGATATTCCGGTTGATCGAGAAATCGAATTCACCATTGAAACCCAACCTGGTACACAACCTATATCAAAAGCCCCTTATCGCATGTCGATGACAGAATTGAAAGAGTTGAAGACTCAACTCCAGGAACTTCTGGACAAAGGTTTTATTCGACCTAGTACCTCACCCTGGGGAGCTCCAGTATTGTTTGTGAAGAAAAAGGATGGCACAATGAGATTATGCATCGATTACCGAGAGCTGAACAAGGTCACCATCAAGAATCGGTATCTTCTGCCGTGAATCGATGACTTGTTGGATCAACTTCAAGGTGCCCAAGTATTCTCTAAAATCGACTAGCGTGTTGGCTACCATCAGCTAAAAGTCAAAACAGAAAGCATCGAAAAGACTGCCTTCAAAACCCGTTATGGGCATTACGAGTTTCTTATCATGCCTTTTAGCATCACAAATGCCCCAGCAGCCTTCATGGACCTCATGAATCGAGTGTTCAAATCCTATCTTGATGAGTTCGTCATCGTCTTCATTGACGACATCCTCATATACTCCAAGTCACCAGAGGCCCATGAGCAGCACTTGCGAATGATTCTACAAACACTGCGTGATCCCAAACTTTATGCCAAGTTGAAGAAATGCGAATTTTGGATCACTAGTGTATACTTCCTCGGTCATGTCATTAACAAAGATGGTATCTCGGTTGACCCCCAAAAAGTTGCAGCAATCGTGGACTGGCCACGACCTACTAATGTGTCAGAAATCTGAAGTTTTTTGGGTCTAGCTAGCTATTATTGACGCTTCATGCAAGATTTCTCAAAGATAACATCGCCCTTGACTTAGCTAATTTAGAAGAACACACCCTTTGACTGGACTGACAAATAAGAGCGTTGCTTCCAAGAATTAAAAAGTTGACTTGTGTCAGCTCCTATACTAGCACTCCCTACAGGAGCAGATAGGTTTGTAATCTATAGTGATGCCTCATACAATGGTTTGGGTTGCGTTCTCATGTGAAACGGAAAAGTCATTGCTTATGCGTCACGACAATTAAAGACTCATGAGAAGAACTACCCGACTCATGATTTGGAATTGGCTTCGGTAATNACAATAGAATCTATACCATTGGCCTGAATCATCTTGCTTTTAATGATGGAGTGCCACAACGAATCGCTTTCGAGTGGAAATCTCCAAAACCACTTGCTTAAGAGAGCAATGTTTCTTGTAACAACATTTCCATAGCAAGACCCCCCTTATTTCTAGGTCAACCTTCCATTTAACTAAATAAACCTAAACCCCTCATCACATCCTTTTCACAAGAAATCCCTCATTAACTTCTCAATCTTTTCGGCAATCCTAACCAGGATCTTAAACAAAGAAAAGAAATACATAGGCATGCAACTCAACATAGACTGCACCAAAGTATATCTCCTCATGGACTGCACCAATGTATGTCATGTTTAGACAAAGGTGCATTCTAGAGAGGGCAGGGTGTCAATAGAGTAGCAATAACTTGTGGCTATGCAAACAATGCCAGTGGTCTGGAGAGCTTACTGGAGAGATGGGAGTGGACACAATGAGATCATCAGATGTGGGGCTGGGGGCAAATTTTTTTTTTTTTTAATAAATAAAGAGTAAATTTAGAAACACAGCATCAAGATGATGCTAACAAAACAAACAGGGTCACCAAACCTACATCTAGACACATAAAGAATCAATAAACTTCATAAAAGAAAACAAATCCGGCACCACTCTCCCCAACACCCCAACTATACAATACCACCAAAACAATATTCTTAAAAGAGGAAATGAAACCGTAAACCCTTGAAAAGCCCGACGATTACGCTCCAACCAAACCAATCACATTACACAAAAGGCGCAAGATTTTGGAGAGGTTGGAGGATATGAGATTTGTAGGAAAATTTAATGTATTATTGATAATATACATATAATGTGTATTTTACAATGCAGAATACTCTCTTTTATAGAGAGAAATGGAATGGAGCAATCAAACTAATGGAGCACTCAACATGAGCACTAAACATGATGGAGCATTAACCTAAAGCACTAACTATATGATATATTACCACTAAACATGATGGAGCATTAACCTAAAGCACTAACTATATGATATATTACCACTAACCAAAAGCAATCCACTAATCTATCTAAAGCAAATACTACACTAATCTGATTTATATTACTAATGTATACTACATTATATATAAAATCAACAGCCCCCCTCAAACTCAAGAGGGATTGAAACCAACCAACTTGAGTTTGGAGAGAGTAACAAAACAGGAAAAAATAATCTGACAAATAAAAGTAGATAGGAGACACTGTATGGTCGTGTCAGACCGTTGTAGAAGACAGTTTATGGGGTCATGTCGGACCGTTGTAGAAAACAGTTTACTGGGTCATGTCGGACCGTTGTAGAAAACAGTTTACTGGGTCATGTCGGACCGTTGTAGAAGATAGTTTATGGGGTCATGTCGGACCGTTGTAGAAAACAGTTTACTGGGTCATGTCGGACCGTTGTAGAAAACAGTTTACTGGGTCATGTCGGACCGTTGTAGAAAACAGTTTACTGGGTCATGTCGGACCGTTGTAGCAGATAACCGAATTCAATGTCGGGACAGTTTACAGAGTCTTGTCGGACCCATATAAGAGCTAACCGGAATCAATGTCGGGACAGTTTACAGAGTCTTGTCGGACCCATATAGAAGCTAACCGGAATCAAAGTCGGGACAGTTTACCGAGTCTTGTCGGACCCTTATAAGTTGCACCCTCAAAAGGCGTGCCATAAAAGGCGTGCCGGCCGTCCGACAAAAGCAGCCCCCCTCGATTTGCAAACTTGCCTCGGGCCTCTCCCTTTCTTGTCTCTCTCTCGTCTGCTTCTTCTCTGCAGTATCTTCCAGCTTCTTTTTAACCACTCGCTTCTTTTGCTTCTTCTCCATTACGCTGCCATCTTTCTCGCCCCCTTCTTCTTTGCCTCTTCGATATTCTGTCATTCCGCTGAGACTCCCTTCTTTCCTTTCTCTTCCTAGACATGGCTTCATCTCGCCCTCTCTCTCTTTTTCCAGATCTCAATGGGCCATCGAGCTCCTCGGTGCCAAGTGCCCCTGCTCTGACTCAACCTAGTCTTCCCACACTATCAGTCGACCAGGTGATGGCGACCCAAAATGATATCGAGGCCAACCACTACACATTGAGGTCTTGCATGGAGACAGTTGCACGGTCACGAACCTGTCTCACCACCGGCTGCAAAACAAGGCGTGTGAGGTATACCAGGTCAACGCCCAACTCTCCCTACTCCAGTGCATGTACAGAGATGCACGGGCAGAGATTTGTGCCTTGAAGGCTGAAAACAAGGAGCTGAAAAGGCAAACCACCTCCATGGCGAGATTTGGGGCACCGACGTATCTCACCTTTGATGGCCGGGGGAGCAGACTCTGGTGGCGGAAATACTGTGGTTGTTCTTGGAGGGAGTGCTGGAGACGGGCCTTCGAACGTGCTCGGCGGCGTGGGAAACACGGAGGCAGTACCGGTAAGGGACGCCCAAGACAAAGGCAAGAGGAAGAGATCGGCAGAAGAGGCGAAAAAATAAGGCCGGTTTTTGTTGTGTGGGTTGTGGTTGATTTGTTTTGGTGAGGTTTTTTTTTTTTTTTTTTTTTGTGTAAAAATGTGATCGGGGTTGATCCCCGAGATGAATAAATGACAAGTTTGGAAAATGTTGTTGGTGGTGTTTTGTTTAAGAATAAAGATAAAGAAAAGAAAATAATGGAGGATAAAGAAAATAACGAAAAAAAAAAAGATGGGTGGAAGCAGCCACCGTGTGTGGGTGCCAGGTTGAAGCCCACCCGCCTGTCTCCACTCCCTTATCCTCCGAATGACATCATCAGCATTAACCCTCCCAAGAAGCTCTCTATGTTCTTCATTTGATAATCTCAGCTCTTTTCTGAGCTCAGTTATGAAACTTTCCTTCTCCCAAGTAATGGCATCCGCTTGAGCCTTAAAGGCTCTTAGAACGGAACTGTAACATTGGCTCCAAGGATAGAATTTGTTGGCTTCATCAACCGTAGTAATCTGATTGGCAAACCCCCAAAACAGCACTGAAATCACCACACTACCCCAGAGCTCAGCCAGGACATAGAACAGACAGAAACTCCAGATCCTTATAATCGCAAGTGGGCCGAGAAACCGCGGTCCAAGAGTGGCTAGAAGCTTATCAGCAAGAGCTGTAGGGTGGAAATAATGGCTAAGAGGATAGAGAACAAACCCAAAAAACCCAAAAGGCAATGAAAGGGAGTATGACTGTGTAGAACAGAGCTTGCTTTGACAACACATTAGCCAATTTTGTGTACAAAAGCATAATCCCAATAGCCATGGGCAAATTAACCCAAGTTTTCAAGAATGGTATGATCTCAGCACTAGACCCTTTAGCTGTCACAACCAACACATCTTTGGTTGTGTACAAAAGAACATCAACCCAAGAGGTATAATTTTTCTTGAGAGTAACAATCTCAACACCCATAAATTTGGGTGGTTCTGATTCTGCAAATAGAGGCTGCCCATCAGCTGCTGCTGTCGCCTCAGCTCTGCAAATGTGAAATTTTCTATTTTTGCTTTCCTTGTTGAGAATCAACATCTTCTCTGTGCTGGAATCCTGCTTTCTGCTCCTGTTGATGGGGAAATAGATGCCCCTGCATAGTACGCTGCATCTGTTGCAGCGAATTTTGTTGGCGGAAAGGAGGGCTCTGCAGTAAATCCATTAACTCCTCTGGAGTCCATTGGCCCTCAGGTAAATATGATGTTAGCTGCTCTTCCATTGGAAGAGTCTCTAGTAAAGGGAATATCAAATCAGGCTTCAAAATATCCCCCAATCTGCTGCAATCTGCTGCACAGATACAACTGAGGTTGTAGTCTGGCTTCCAGTCAGCAGCCAAGGCTGTCCCCCAACAGCAGAATTAGACACATTTGTCTGGGATATTGGCTGATACTGGGACAAAGCATCAGCATTTCTTTGTAGTTGGCCTCCAGATAGGTAGTCTGCTGCACTGGTTGAGAAAACTGAAAGTGTTGACTGTGAGAAGACAACCCAATGTTTGTGCGGCCAACCTGCTGAAAGTGTTGACTGTGATTGCTGTGCTGGTACCACAGGTACTGGAACCACAGGTCGGAACTGCATGCCAGGAAATTGAGCATTATTGGCCATACCAGGAATGAGGAAACACTCAGCGATTATAGGGTTGTTTGAAAGAGGAGACAGAATTGCAGAATGCTAAGTAAAGTAGGCGACAGTGGCTTGGGCCTTGGCCGGATCTTAGCGAAGTTTTGAAATCAATATACAGAGGAATAGGTTGAGGTCCGGCGGGCGGCCAAGGCGAGGTTGCCACCCGCCGGTGAAGCTAAAATATTAGGTTCTAAACCTGCTCTGATACCATGTAGGAAAATTTAATGTATTATTGATATATACAATGTTCTTACATGGGCTCTCTTTTATAGAGAGAGAAATGGAATGGAGCAATCAAACTAATGGAGCACTAAACATGAGCACTAAACATGATGGAGCATTAACCTAAAGCACTAACTATATGATATATTACCACTAACCAAAAGCAATCCACTAATCTATCTAAAGCAAATACTACACTAATCTGATTTATATTACTAATGTATACTACATTATATAATATAAATCAACAAGATTGTTGGGGTGGATATAGAAATCCTATAAATTCATTGCAATGGGTAATCCTAACAAGTTTGTCAAGGCTCCTATGTATATGGACTAGAAGTGGGTGCACACACTACATGTGTGTTGACATTTGTCTAAAAGAATTGAATCTGAAACAATTGAATCTCATAATGGCAGTTATTTGAAGTAGTTAGATAGCAGTTACATGGTGAAGGGTATTTTGGAGGGAGTGAAAAAATCCTGTGACATCCACATCAACTCAAGAGTTGGCTTTTTATAATAGTATAGATAATATAGATATAGAAATCCTAAGTGAACAGGGAACCAAATTCCTAAACATGTCACTTATTGTGTGTCAATTGAACGGTTCAACACTATGTTCAAATGGTGAGTACACTGTGAATATATGCTCTGTTTCTTCAAAATAGCGAGGCCTGCATTTGAACGGTGAATATTTTGGAACTCAACCACGAAAAATATTTCGTGTTTGGTTTCAGTTTTCTGAAAATTGAATATTTTGTTTATTGTGTTTGGTTTTGTTTTTAGTGAATATTTTTTAAATTTTAAGCAATTTTTTTCTTTTTTACATTTTTAGATGCACCTTACTTAGATGTATCTAAATAGTAAAATATTTGTAAAAAAATATTTTTCAAAAATAATAAATACACAAAAATGCAAAAAATGTACTGAAATTTTGTATTTATTATTATTTTTTTGGTATTTAGTGTATTTTAAAAAAAAAAATTTCACAAATATTATACTTTTTAAGTGTATTTATGTTAGGTGTGTCTAAAAATTTTAAAAATTTGCTTAAAATATTAGAAAAATTCATTGAAAACATTAAAATACGAAAAATAAAAAAGTAGAATTTTCTGAAAACTGTTTTATGAAAACCAGAACCAAACAAGCTGATTGGCATTCTTGTTTAAAAAATTGCTCCATGTGTTTGAATGCGCATGGCTTTGAAGCTATACATACAAAATGCAATTGTTCATACAGGGCTCAATGATCAAGTCTATGGGTTCTAAAAGTCAAGCCCAATAGCTAATCTAGCCTATAATCCAAAACGAATCTAACTATGGTGATGATCTCAACAAACTCAAACCCAAAAGTCTAATCAAAGATAAAACCTTATATTGATGATAATGCAATGCATGAGTTTCACCTATCCTTGGTGTAGAACCCGTCCGATCAAAAGTCTGGAGTTGAAGGAGAAGTCTTCTTGAATGATGCTTCACTATGGAGCATGGTCAAGACTCAACTAAGCCTAAAAGTAGAAATTAAAGTCTGTCAGACTCGAACTTTGAAATGAAATTGCAAATAGAAAAATGACTAAGAGGTAACTTGATGTTTTTTGTCACAGAAGAAAATTTATTAATTGAAAAATGAAGCAAAGATATGGGACGCATATGAACAAGATGATTCCAGAATCCTTGTTACTAGTAGAGAATTCGAAGGAATAAAAAGTGACGACAAGCATGATGTTGTCAGATGTTTGCTGTACAAATCCAGTGTTGAAAACAATATGCTTATGGTCAAGCAAACTTTTAAAACATCTTTTTGTGAGAAACATTTTAGTGAGGCTTAAGCATTTTCTTTTGTTGTTCTTTAGTGGGAATTGAGGTAGGAAATCTCGTCTTAGATTTCTTAAATTTTCTTAAATTGTTGCTCTATGTGATTTTTGTTCTATCTTGCATGTACATGAGGATTCTCTTTTCTCTTTCAATGATAAGAAAATCTTGTATGCAATATCAATAACAATAAACGTATGATTTTTGTACGACTTGTTATGACATTGGGGAATGTTTTCTATTTAATGGTGTATAGACAAAGCGCTGTTCTATACAATAAATTAGGATTCCTTTTATAATGAAATTTGTAATTAAATGGTTTTTATAAAATAAGTATTGTAGTTAATACGTGGATACGATGTCTAAATTAAAATAATTACAGCTAAGATAACTATTGTTAGGGTGATATATTATAAACATAGCATAAGCAAATTTTGAAACCTCGTTTGATCTCCACCTGCTCACAGTCATTATTTAGGGCTTCCTTTGCTGCTGCGATCTATCACTCAAAACCTTCCTGACCCCCCCATCTAAACAGCAGTCCCATCTTCCATTCAAATTTAAACTTTTGACATTAAAAGTTTGGTAAATGTATGGTTGGTTAGAGAAGAGGAAGAGCTAGAACAGCTAGGGTTCCACTAGCACCTAATTGCTAGCTTCTCTAAATATGGTGAGTTTCTATGCTTCTCTTTTGTTGTTATTTTCTTTGATCTGACAAACCTTGTCTCCCATCGCACACCTAACAAGAGTTGGTATGAAAATTTCTGATATCAGCATGTCATTCACTTGTTTGGTTTGAAGTTGTTTTTCTTTGAATTTCACATATGGTAGGATGTGCTCTACACTTATTGTCCCAGAAGATTCCTTTTTAACAGAAAAATCATTTGAAAATTTGGAGATTCTGTGTGTGCGCGCTTGTTCCTTTTTATGTGCCCTCTTATTAGGTGAACATTTTAACGATCAAAGGGAAAATTAATCAGAGGAGCTTAATTTAACTTTTGATCTTAATGTATAAATCAATTAACTGAATTTCAGGAAATTACATGGAAGTAGGGTTTATTATACCCACAATGTATAAAAAGAAAGAGAATTACCAGCCCAGCCAAACCAAATCAAACCAAATCCAACTAAGCCTTGTATCCCAATCAAGTGGGGTTGGCTATTTTTCGAAAATTAGGATCTGTTTTTTCTGGAAAATAATTTTGCAACTTATTATCATTGATTTTTATGAATTGATGTAGCTAATATTCCTTAGTAAGTTTGCAACACCTTTACTCTTCTGGCAGTGGTGTTATCTGAAGGACCACTTGAATTAATCTTGGAGAATCTGAGAGTCACAACTTCTTATTGTAAGAAATAAATTCTTTTGTAAATTACTTCTATATTTGGTACCTAGTTAAGACCATGTCACATGGTATCGGAGTTGAATGTACCGTAGGGATGGGTAGGGTGTGTGTCCTGGGCCCCGCACTCTTTGCATGAGAGAGGTTATGAAGCGAAGTCCCACATTGCTTTGGTACAAAGGGGATTGTACAAGCTAGTTTTTGGGAATGAGTTCTACTACCCAAGTCCGTGTCACAAAGGGAACTGAGTTATCAAACAAAACTTATATTTGTGTATTCACAGGCACAGTAATATTGAAAATTTTACGCTGTGTATGACATAAGTTCTGACATAGCGATGATGACCAGCTTGACAAGGCTTGTTTAAGCTAGCAAGTTTTATGCCTTGAGCTTGGTTGAGATCTAATGCCTTGTGAATATGCTTTATCATGTATAAGTTATTCACTATAGATCTCCATGACAGTTAATTATGGGACCTTGAGTGAACCCGAAACCCCTTAATGTAACTGAGTGTTTCTGGAGTTCATTGGGTATGGCTCTCCGCTGACCACTTGAAGTGCTTTTATTAGTTTACCTCAACTGGCTCTTGCAATTACTGGCCCGAGACTAAATTTTCCATTTTCATCCAATATGCCATGATTATCATCTATGTAATTTTTTCTTTCCTCTGCAATTTATCCTCTTAACTAGGTTTTTTTGTCTGCTTCCATGTTTTGCTGTTTTCACTCAATGTTTGGACATAACTTGTATGTATATACATTTATCAAAAACTGCAATTCGAAATAAGGCAGGTAGGAGTAGGGGGAATATTTTTTCCCCTTGTGTTATTTGATTCTATGCTGTTGCAGAGCAAGATCTTCACCAGGATTGAGTGGAATTGACAAGTTGGATGAGTCTTTTGAGCCTGTTAGTTCGCAGTCTTGTACAGCACTGAGGAATGAACTGGAAACTGTCCCTTCTCCAAAGGACCGTACAACCATCTTAGAGGAAAGGATTTCAGTTAAGGGTATCAATAAGTATGTATTTACTTTCTCTGTTTAATCTTTGTCAGTCTCCAGTAGAGAGTTGCAGAAATAGTTAAAACTTTCAAGATTGAAGACCACAAGTTATGTTTCCTTTTGCCTGGACAGTTTGTTTTGCACGTTTTTCATTATAGTGATGTGGTGATTAATTCATTTTCTACCTTATTTTTCAGGCTCAGTATCCACAAGGAGAAGCCAGCAGGCAGTCCCAGCACTGTGACAAAAGGGAAGGTTTCTAGAGCTCAAAGAACAGGTTCTATCATGAATATGGAGCCCTCTCCTCAAGGTCATCCCTCATCTGGAGCTCGTGAGGGCTCGGAACTACCTACAACTGAAAATAAAGTTCCACCATTAGGCATGACAAATAATCACAAGCGTCCAATGTCTACAGGTTCATCTGCTCATCCCATGACTCATTGGGTTCGCAAGAGACCACATAAAATCTCACGCACAAGGAGATCGAATCTTGTTTCTCATGTCATAAACAATGATGAAGACCAGATCTCATCTCAGGGCTTTGCAGCATCTGATCTTAGCTCTAGATATTCTTCTCATGTGGACAACAATAACCCAAAGTTAAAAATGAAACTTGGGAGTATTCCATCTCCTATTGGATTATCTGAAGGTGAAGAGTCTGGAGGTGGGGGAAACCAATTGAAAGGAAAAGGCGCAGATAATGGCGAGGTTTCTGTAAATGCAGATTATAATGATGGGCCTTCTATATTGCTTTCAAGGAAGAACAAAATACTGTCAAGGAAGAAATTGGAGAAGATATTCATAGTCAAGGAAAAGTTGGAAGCTTTTTGTCCTCAAGTAAACCAGTTGTCACTCACACAAGAGAGGAAGGAGAAATGTTTTCTACAACAAAGCAACTTCAAAGCATCAAGCGTGGTTTCGACAAGAACAAAAGGTTTTGAATATTTTTTCTTAGAATGTTAAAAAAATTTCAAGGTGTACTTTCTTTTTTCCTTTGCACATTACTGTCAACTAAATTTTTTGTTATCTTTTTATATAGTAAATCGGGTCGTCCACCTTCAAAGAAGCTGAAGGATCGTAAAACTTCTACTCGTGCTGGGCTAGTGTTAAATAGTTCTTCAGACTTTACAGGTTCTATTAGCATTTCAGTTAACCTGTGATTGCAAAATAATCATGTTTGGTTTGGTTTTCAGAAACTTGTTTCCGAATTTTTTTCTAAAAAACTAAAAATTAATTTGGTGAAAGAAATAAAAAATCAAAAACACACTTTTCATTTTTTATAATTTTATCTTTTGGGAGGCCATAAATAATTTTTAAAAGTTTAAAAATATCTATTTGATATTTATTTTTATCAAATTAGTTTCTATTTTTTTAAAATAATTTCGAAAATTTGTTTCTGAAAAGAAACCAAACATGGTGATCAACAAAATCTAATGTATGCTAACTGAACTAAATTGCATTTCAGGTCTTTGTGGTCACTGTTTCAGTTTTGTCTATCTATGACATTGATGCTAGTGTGTGTGTGTGTGAGGTGAAATATTTTAGAAATAAAATCAGTTTATTTCAAGGACCATTGATTGCACCACTCTGTGATCGATTATAATCATTATAAAAATTCTTTCACAAATTTAATAAGATATGCAAGCACACACAATTAAATATGATTGTTCACTGTTCAATGCTCTCCATTGCCCTCACCTCATACTCAAAATACTCGAGACTCAGAAGACTAAAGTATAGGGTGTGTTTGGTTTGTGTTTTGAGATAAATTTTCAAAAAAAAAATAAATTTGGGGAGAGAGTTTAGAAATTTTTTTGGTTTGTTTGGTTGTATATTTTGAAAATAGTTTTGGAGTTTGGGAGTTTGGGATAATTTGATATTTTGTTGTAATTGAGTAGATGTAGCGGACCCCATTTGATGGGACTTAAGGCTTTGTTTGGTTTGGTTGTAATTGAGTAGATGTGTGTGAGAGAAAAAGTGATTGAGAAGGAGAGAGGAGAGAGAAAAAGTGATTGATTGATATGTAATAGAAAGAGAAGTAATTTTGGAATTTTTTTGAGAAAATTTGTAACCAAACACGTTTTTGGAAATTTTCTTCCAAAAACATATTTTAAAACACAAACCAAACACACCCATAATCTCTATAGCAATCCCCATATGTAGCAGTCCAAGGACGACTGGAAATAGCTCTCAAGAAAACTTATATCAACAAGGAATAAAAATCCTTAAGAGACTAGGAAGGACTTCCTTAAAGAACAACATGTGTTCAAATGGTAGAGTGTGTTCGAACTGTGGCATTGGTGAAACCAAGTTTTGTAAAACAAACTTCAAACCCAGTAGACTTAAGTGTTCAAACAAATTGTGGCAGTGTTGGAACGATGAAGCTACGAGTTGTTCACTCTCCAAATGCTATGACAGAAAACCCGTTCTCGTTTGGTAGTGTGAACGTTTGAACTTGCACGATAGTGTTTCTTTACAAATTTTAAGTCCGAAAAGCTTAGTGAAAACCAAACCAAGGGGGTCCTATGAACAACATACCATGAATTAACTTAGCCTATTACAAAGCTAAAATAACTATGGTCAAAACTCCAAACAAAAAATACAGGAATAATACCCAACCCAAGTGTGTGAATGCACATGCATGAGTGCATTATACATGAATAACTATGAGATTGTTATCCTTGAATTTTTTAAGCCATTCTTTCGAGTATGTTGAGTCTGAGTCAAGGTTTACTTAGTCTTCATCGAATTAGAACTGAAATTGCTCAACTGCTCAGCTAAGCCTAAAATAAATAAAATAAAATTACTGACTCAATTTTGAATTGAAATTGCTAAACAAATAAAAAATAAAAAAAAACTAAAGACTAATAACTAGTGAAACTAAAACATTTTTTTCCTAACAATGTGTCCTTAGATCTTGTGTCCATGGCCTTTTTAAGTAAAAATTTCCTACTTTACATCTTTTACAACTACTTATATTTCTATTTGTTTGGTGGTAATTAAGAATGAAAATAGATGAAATGTAAAAGGAATTGCTCATGGTTGTCATTGGAGCTTCATGGAAACATTTATAATGTATGTGACATACTATTTTTCAGGTGAATCAGATGATGATCATGAACAAATATTAGCTGCTGCAAATGCTGCTCGTAAAGCTAGCTGTATGCATCAGTCTCTTATATATATATATATATTTTTTTTCTCCATTTTTTACAGGGAAATGATTCTTACTGTAACTTCTTTTGTAGACCTTGCCTGTTCGGGGCAGTTTTGGAAGAAAATAGAATACATTTTTGCTTCCGTCAGCTCACAGGACACATCATACCTGAAGCAACAGGTACTGTAATACTCTGTGTTAATGAATACATAGTGGTTGTTGTGACTTACAGATGCTGACTAGTTTTTTTTTTTATTTAATTATTTTGATATTGGAACAGCTTTCTTTTGCTGAGGAGCTAAATGAGAGCCTGTCTCAGATGTTTGGTGATGAATATAATACTTCGGTACTTAATTTGCATTATGCTACATCAGCCATTATCTTGATCTTTATTAGTTAGTTGTGGACATCCACTACAAAAAAATGTTTATAAATCTTAGACTAAACTGAAAATTTTGTCGAATTTAGGGTTCGATATAGCTTATCTTTTTAATGGAATGTGATTTAATTGTAAAGTTATTTTGCTCTCTCAGGGTGCTCTCAATCATGAAGAAGTTAATTATTATTCTCGTGGAAGACATGGAGTCTGCTCAAATCAGGAATCATCCGAAAGTGATGCATTTTGTGAAAGAGTTGACATGGGAAGGAAACTGGACAAAGTTCCTTCACTGTTTCAAAGGGTTCTCTCTGCTTTGATTGAAGAAGATGAAAGTGAAGAATTTTACCACCAGAATGATGGGAGAAATATATCCTTTCAGTGTGCAAGTGATGATTCACATTGTGGTTCGTGTAACCATATTGATGTTGAGCCTAAAGATAGGGACAGAATGGAATCTGAAGTTGAGTCAGAAGCGGATCTGCAGATTCAGAAGCATTCCTTTTTGGACAGATTTTCTTGTAATAAGAGTGCTTCATCTAATACATATAGTAACCGAAGTGTGTCCAGTTCTTATGTAACAATGAACAGTGGCAAGCAGACGATGGTTTGTCTCATTTAGATTCAGCATTTGTCTCTAGGATTCCTCAGAATGATCTGAGTGTGCCACATCCTTCACAAACAAGTGTGTCTGATAGTTCTTCTGTACACTGCCAGTATCAGATGCTGTGCTTTGATGACAGATTGCTTCTGGAGCTACAGAGCATTGGCTTGTGTCCTGAGACAATGGTATGCTTTTATCGCTTCACTATCATAATCTCGTAGTTGAGTAACGCCAGTACTAATTTTTTTTTTTTTTGTATGTGTGCGCTCATGTGTGTATGTGTGTAGTTCTACTTATGTTTGTGTGCCTTGCATCCTTGTTACAGACTGATCTAGCAGCGGGACAAGAAAGGATTAATCAAGATATTATGGAACTCCAAGGAGGCCTGTTCCAGCAGGTTGAATGCTTTAATTTCCTGTTCATCTGTTTCAAAAAGAGTTGAGCATTAGTTAGGAGTCAAGTCCCACAAAAAATTTCCCCATTGTTATCTGGTTTTCATCTTGAACACCCTGGATACTATCATTTTGTCTCCTATTTGTTGCCTATTAAAATACTAACTATTTTCTTTCTCTAATTTTTTGTGGTCAATTTCATGATAGGTGGGAAGACTTAAGAAAAATTTGGGGGAAATTGATAAAGCTATTCAATATGCTAGAGATTTGGAAAGACGGTAAGACTAGTAATGATTTGGATGTGTTTCTGCTGATGTATGGTTTCTTTTTCCAGTCATGAAGAATATGGTTTGGTTTGCAGGGACATTGAACAGGTTGCAATGAACAAACTGGTTGAGATGGCTTACAAAAAACGCATGGTAATTGCTTCTATTGCTTCATCGAACCACTTCCTTCAAGTTTGGAATGGAAGCCCTTAATGTATTTCCACTTTTGTCTTACTCTTTCTACATGGATGGATGGTTATTCTAGATTCATAATTCAACAATATCAAATTTATCCAGCATTATGGTTGAGATGGATTGTGTGTGTGATTCCTTCTTGTGTTGATACGTTTTGCATTAATTTTGGTGGTTTTGGTTTTAATCTGATGGCCCGTACCCTTTGGGGATGTATCGTTTGTGCGGTTATGTGGTTCATTGGGTTAAGAAAGGAATTGAAGAGTGTTTGAACATAAACTATAGGATTTAAGGGGTTTATGAAATAAAATCTGCTATTTGGCATATTTTGGGGTTTCATCAACACCCTCTTTCAAGAGAATTTCTTTATTTTTGATTTCTAGAGATTGAAAATCTGTGCGTGTGATATAACCCCAAGGGCGTGGCAAGGTCTTGGGTCTTGGGGTTGTGTTCTTTCCAAGGTTTAGGATCGAAACTCTTAGATGTTAACAATTCCTTGGGCCCATTTGATTGAGGGAAAACTCTTGAATTAACCATGGTGCAGGAAACTCCTTGCTGAGGCCCTATGCCCCCCCGGGAATTAGTCAGGCTTTGATCCGGACACCCCGGTGCCATTAAAAAAAAATAATGTGTGTGATATATAATTTTTCAATTTTTCCTTTTATCTTGTACCTGGTAGAGTTCCTACTTGTTATCTCCTGTATCTCTTTTTCTTTGATATTTAATAAATTTTTCTTTGTTGCTGATAAACACTTTGTTAATATAAAGTTAATTAAAAATGCGGATTTATGTATGCTTACACATTTACAGTAAATTAGTTATGTATCAGCCTTATGGTTTACTCGTAAATTGCTAATAATTTGTAATGTATGTATAAACATTTGTTAAACCTTACAGTATGTGCTCTTAAATTAAATTATATAGAAATCCTCATATATGATTATTACTAAGTAAAAGATGAGAATTGTCATATGTAAATTGTGTGACCTTGTAAGTTTGTTGAAAAGATCATAGATATCTGACGTATTTGTCTAAAGAAGCGCCTACAATTGAACCAAGGTCTTTCATTTAGATAAAACCCGCTAACTTTTCCAACCCACTAATTGCAGGCTTATCGAGGTAGTAATTCTTCAAAAAGTGTGATTCGTAAGGTTTCGAAACAAGTTGCCTTGGCTTTTGTCAAGCGTACTCTTGCTAGATGCAAGAAATTTGAAGATACAGGGAGGAGTTGCTTTAGTGAGCCTCATCTACAGGGTGTTATCTTCCCTGCACATTCATGCAACAATGATGCACAATCTATTGATTGTGTTGCCTCAGGGACTGCTAGTAATACATATGATGAAGCTTTCAACCATAAAGCCGAAGCCAAGAGTTCAGGTATGTCAATTAGATCTTTATGTGGTTGCTATCATATTGGTTTGCTGTTTTCATTCTACTTGAGAATGTAGATTATCAAAACTCTATAACGGGCTCTGGGGCCTTGTAACATTCAAAGTTCAGATGTTTCACTATTGCTTGTGTTACTGTGCACTCTGTTTGGTTTCGTTTTCAGAATCTGTTTTTTGTTTTATTAAAAACTAGTTTGGTGAAAATAAACACTACAAAGATATTTTTGAATTTTCAAGAACTATTTTTCCACAAACAAAGAAAACAACATGAAATGATGAGTGTTTTTTAATTTTCCATTATTTTTTCACCAAATTAGTTTTTAGTGTTTTTCAGAAGGAAAAGCTTGAGACCCCTTAATTTACCCACCATGATGTTAATTATCGATTGGTTTAAAAATCAACGACCTAAGACCCACCCCTCTGGCAAATTATTAGGGCTGAATTTAGGGATCTCTAGCATTTCACTTTCGGAAAGCAGATTTTGAAAACGAAACCAAATAGAGTGAAGTTGAAGCAGCTTTTGCAACTCAAAGCTGTTTTACTAGTTTTTAACAAAAAAAGTGTTATGGTTATCCTTTGCAGCCACTGGTGCAGTCTGCAGTACTTTCAAGAGACCTGATTCTCGAATTAATAATGCGGATCGAGGTTCTTCAGATGCATTGGGTGCTATCAGTCCATCTGAAATTGGTCTTTTTAAGCAAGAACCCATTTTAAACAAGGGCGACAAAAGGGAAGTTCTGCTTGATGATGTTGTTGGCAGTGCTTTCCCAAAACTCTCAGTTATAGGCAGTAAACCCCACTGCTGGGTGATGGAAAAGAACAATGTGAGAGATAAGGAGCAAAACAGAGATATATTACCCAGTAATTCTGTCTCTGGTTTTGGTTATCCATCACTAGGCAGCTTTAGGAGCGAGCAAAAATCAAGAGCAAAGCCGAAGCAACAAACAAATCATTTGTCAACTTCAGGAAATGACTGCAGGCTAGTTTTATGGGGCTGCCAGCTGCTGTTAATGTTCCTCGGGATTCATCTAAAGAGGCAGAAAAAACAATTGATTTTGCAAACTTACAGCTAAATGAATTAGATTCTATCGAACTACGTGTGCCCAATGAGCTTGCTGGGCATCAAGATCTGAGTTCTTGGTTGAACTTTGATGAAGACGGTTTGCAAGACCATGACTCTATGGGTCTTGAAATACCCATGGATGACCTCTCAGAGTTGAACATGCTTATTTAAAGGCCATCTACAGTTGAATATGGAAAACTATCAGCAAGTATGTAACTAACTGGTCAAGCTGTGGCACACAAGTCAGAAATTGTAATTGTTGGTAGTACATTCTTTGGCATAGTTTTTTGAAGGAAGTAATTGAAATATCCTACCTTGGCATTGTGTGAAATTCTGCTTCAATTTAATTTACAACAGAAATGTTGAGGCCTTTGAAAGTTGAATGAATATATTTCATTACTATTCATTATTCAAGGTTTTGTTTGGTTAATTAATTTTTTTTTGGCACCATTGACTAATCAAGTTCAAAGACATTCTTCTGTTCTTTGATACAGCAACTAGATGATCCCTGCTTTTTCTGGGAAAATTCCGAAATTCTTTTCCTCCAGGTATGTCGGAATGAAGATGCGTGTAATTCTTGACCTCGCTTTTCATTTTCCTATGCAATGATCATCTCCTGCACTCTCTCCATGAAAATTGAAAAAAAAAAAAAAAAAAAAAAAAATCTTCTTCCATGAAGTATCCTATCAAATGTTTGTTTTTAGTATATTGCATTGTTTTCAAAAGCTATGTCTACCTTCATCATAAGTAGCTTGCTTCTGCAGAACTTACTTTACCTGCTTTGTGCGAGTGATATGGTGAGAATTGGTTTATCTTGTGTTAAACTTGTTGCTATGCTACACGTCCCTGATTCATTAATTTTTCTTTTCTTTCTTTACGTGCCCGCAAATTTCTGTAGTTCATTAAACCACCCGAGCTAAAGAGGCAGAGTAGTTGAATAACTTGATTCTCGTGTTGATTTGGCATATATATATATAACTATATATAGATATTCCTTGCAAATTTTCAACGAGTGCATTGAATTCCTTGCCAATTTTCTCGGTCTTGGTCACCACCTTTTTTCATTGTAGGTCAGAAGTTCAAGGAATGTCACCATACAAACTTGCAAAGGCAAGTTGTGTTGGATGATTTCTGCTTTTTCTCACTTTGGTTCATCAATTTAAATGGTTTCAAGTTGATTTTACTAGATGTTGTAGTCATCTTAGTTTTGTTTTGTACAGATGAATTGAACCTTAGTGATCTAATTTGGTGGTTTACCTCCATTTTTTGTTGTTGGATGTCGTAAAATTCTTCAATTCTGTGGCTTCTAAAACAGATTTTGATTTCATAGGTTCCGGGTTCAAGTTTTATTTTAGCCTTGGATAATTAGGAACAAAAACTCATTGGAGTTTGGCATATGGGTTGTTCAAGTGTTGCTTCTATTTCTCCACCTTCTTGTTCTCCAACCCATTACATCGAAAAGTGTGTGCTAGTTCGGTTGTTTCGAATCAAATATGGTCCTGTTGAGAAAATCTTTTATATTACCTTTTTGTCATTAAACGGTCAAATTGTTCCATAAATTTTATATGTTCCAGCCTTGAATGAAAGCCAATTTAATCATGTCTTAGAAATTATGAATAAACACTCATTTTATATCAATTTTGCTTCTGAAAAGTCAAATTACCAAAAGACAATCACGCCTCATAGTTGACAATGAGCACAATAATATAGAAAAATCGTATTATTAATCAGTTAAAGTTTGAAAGATATTGAAGTATTTCTTTTGTGAAAGGTCAATTGAGCTTTTGCGATCATGTTTTAATAAGTCAATGCCAATCAATTACAATTTACAAATATATACACATAAAGAAGTAAATAATAATGTTATGTACCATTCTTATAAGTTACTGTTTCTAGGCCCTTTTTGAAAAAATTAGATTTAATTACCTGATCAAGATTCTCCTGTTTGACAATTATGATCATCAACCAAACCACTGCTTTGATTATCTACTTTTTACTCATAGCTATTGGCAACAAATTTTCTTGGGTTATTTTGTTTACATTTTTGTTTAATTTTTGGTAAGTTAGATATTGCTCATGGTTTCTTGCATGTTTTTCTTTTTTTTTCTTCTTCACTTATACTTGACACAACCCAACTCATGACATTTATTCAATTGTGTTGGAACAATTTGTACATAATCTATAAGGTTTAGAGGCATATTTAACATAAAATTACAAGTAAAGTTGTCCACTTAATACAATAAAATCTCTGAATGAAAACTGTAATCAGCAAAGTTGGACTTTTCACAAAATTGTTTTTGTTTACAAAGAACTATTATTTGAGAAGAGAGAGAGAGAGAGAGAGAGAGAGAGATTGATTGTGAATTAAAATGTTGGCCTGCAAGAGTTTTCTATATACACATAACTGTCCCTTTCAAAAAACACAATCTGTTGTATCATCTTAATCTAGACCCTTGATTAGACAATTAAAAAAAAAAAACAAACATATATCAACCAAGATTGGGCATGAATGGATGCTTGAATGATTTCAAAAGCATCTACATTTGACTCTCAAAAAAAAAAAAAAAAATAAATAATAAAAAATCACGGGTTCCTTTTTTATTTTTTCATTTTTTAATGGGCAATTACATAAATAGTCCCTATAGTTTGGGACTTGTGTCACTTTGATCTAACTTTTCAATTGTGACACATTGACCCTGAATTTTGAATCTTATTCCAAATAAGGACAATTGAAGATATTTAGATTTTTCAGGGTAAATTGTCAATTTAATAAAATATAAACTAATTTGACAAAATAAATGTCAAACAATATTTTTTGAATTTTTAAAATTATTTCTACTCACTAAAAATAAAATTATGTAAAAAATAGATAATCTTTTAGGCATTTATTTATTTATTTTTACCAAATTAATTTTTGTTATGAGTTTGGATGATAATCATGTAAAATTAATTTAAAAAAATTAATCATGTAATTTTTATTAATTTTACATAATTTTATCATTGGTGGATAAAAATAATTTTAAAAAAATTAAAATATTTTTTTTGACATTTATTTTTGTCAAATTAGTTTATATTTTATCAAATTGACGATTTTACTCTTAAAAAATCTAATGATATTTTCAATTGTCCTTTGGAATAAGATTCAAAATTCAGGTCAAATGTGTCACAATTGAAAAGTCAGAGACCAAAGTGACAAGTCCCAAACTATAGGGACTATTAGTGTAATTAACCCTTTTTTAAAACCTACTTAAAAAGTAATAAGGAAAGCAGAGCATTATTCTTTAATAAACAAAAAACCTAATCTGTAAAAAGACACAAGCATAATAATAATAATAATAATAATAAGTTCATCTATCTAATACCCAATTTATCTAATTTAAGTCTTCAAAAGCACGCTGATAATGACTCATATTGCCAACCTCTTTTTAAAGATATTTTTTAATTATATTGGGCTCATAATGGAATCAAAAGCTAAGAGTCCATAAAGTTTAATTTAAAATAATATATCATCAATGAATTGCATTTTATTAGTTGATGATGTCGTTGTCTTAAAAAGAAAATGAAAAGAGAACATCGCAATTTTTTAGACATGTACACAAAGCTTCAATGATAGTTTATATATTAAAATTAATTTTATTCTTGTATTTATTAATGTGGATTCCACACTATCTTTATGTATATAATAAAAAAAAAATCTTGTAATTTATAAATAATAATATTTTGTACTCAATTTTAAATTGAAAGAAATCGATATCAATAATTTTAGTAATATAGATGTGTGAGTCCCATCATTTGTCTAACATCTGTAGAATATATCTATATTCTTAGCACTCCTCAATCAATATTGACTAGAGCAAAATACTTGAGTACCTCTAATAAAGTGCGTGTCCCTTTGATTTTGGCTTATTTTGGCATTTGAGTTAAAAGATAATTTTTTAACTTTTTTGAGTCACATAATTTTCTATTTTTTTGAACATTTTGTTTAAAAAAAAACTAAAAAATTAACTTTTAATCTACTTTCCAAAACAAGTCATATCACAGAATTTTCTTCTATTTTTTCTTTCTTATTTTTAAGATTATATTTAAATATTGAATTTGACAAAGATATTCTACTTTTGTTTATTTTATTTTTTGCTTTTACAATGCAAAAATTGAGTGTAAAAAAGTTGGATGAAAGAAAGTCAAGTGATGAGAAAAATTCAACAACAAATTCCTCAAAAGCATGAAACCCATATGCACATTTTTTTTTAAAACTCAATATGTGTTGTTTTCTGAAACATGCATTTCAATATATTGATAGTAGGATAAAAAAAAATTACAAAAACATAAAAAAAAACAAAAAAGTTTAAACAAATTTTGTAATAAGTACAAATAAAAGGTTGTGCATATACTGTTGTTAAGTAAGAGTAATGATACTCAAATATTTTATCAATATTTTTATCAAATGCCTCATTTACGTATAGAATCCACATAACTCACATAATGGGAATCCACACCATATAAAATATTTAATAAAAATATTAGGAAAACATTTAGGGTTGCTAAATTATAACTGATCCTTAAATGTATAACTGATCCTTTGTCTGCCATTGATGCAATTTGCATCACAAATAGACAATCTCTCTCTCTCTCTCTCTCTCTAATTGAATGAACCACCATTCATGAATATGACCTCTTCATGCAAACGAAGAGCCCTTCTCTCTGTCCAGAAGTCTCACACAAATCCCTCTATCTACTTTTTTAGGTACTAAAGAGTTGTTTGGGGTGTCCTAAATAAGTGCACTTTTTGTCTTTTTGGACTAAAAAATTGAGGAAGAAAATATGGATGTTTGGGTTAATTTTTTAACTTTTTATGAAAAAATATGTAATAAAAAATTGTAAAAATTGATTTGTAGGAAAAAATTAGGATTAAGAGTTGTGCAGCCGTAATTGTTAACTTTTATGAATAGTGTTAACTTTTTAACTTTTTGACTTTTAACTTTTTTGTAATATGCCAAACTTGACCTAAAATTAGAATAACAACCAACAACTTCATTTATATTATTATTATTATTTTATTATATTATTATCAAAATGTATAACCTCTTTCCACCAAATGTTGGATCTATGGTTTAGTTATGCTACCGTACAAAGCCCATTAATATACAATATGTTGGTCGGTTTCTTTTATCTTGTCCTTTCTTTATTAAAAAATTCACAAAATTACAAGCTACCAAAAATAAAAAATGTATTCCAAAATTTTAAATTTATTGATTAAATTAATTTAGCTCTTGCGGATATCATATCAAATTTTAATTTGCATCTCCCATTCAAATTCTAAATATTTTATTGAATATTTTTTCTAAGTACATAATTTTTTTTTTTTTTGATAAGGATCCAACTTCTCTCTAGTTAGAAGAAGTTTACCTAATGGGTGTAACTTGAGGTCTGAGAGTAAGACTGAGCAAATAATTCGTAAAATTTACAATCCGATTTTGTTCAATCTAATCCAGTAGGTTTGGATTGATTTTTTGAATCTGTGGTTCGATTTTAGATTAAAAAATTAAAAAATCGTGTTTTGTGCATTGTTTTGGATTATACTTTACAGTTCTGGATTGAAATCGATCTGGATCGTATGCAACTTAGACTATATTCATATCATATATCCTTGATACATACAATTGTATATCTTATATTATCATACCTTTTATATTCATATCATATACTTGTGGAATTCGGTTGTGTGAAATTTGTTGCTATAAAGCTGCTGCTATGAATTTTGTTGCTATTGTTGTTTATTTTTTTTTAATTTTAGTTTGTAATGGTTGGTGGAATCATTTTTAATTTTTAATTTTTTTAATTTGGTGATTGTTATTGTTATTGTGAAACTAGATATTATGTTTGTTTAAATTAATGATAGAACAATATGCATATTTATGTTTTGAAAAATTATGAAATGAAAATATTATATGATTTTTCCTTATTAATAGATTATGTGAATCCGTGATTCCAAACCGAACCGAACCGTGTTTAAATGGTTTGGTTCGGATTGGTTCCATAATTTAAATGAATTGGAAATGGTTTGTTCGGATTGGTTCTACAATTTAGATGAATTGAATTGGTTTCAATTGTTATGGCACTGTAGAACAACAGATTGATTATGGTTTTACCCCGAACCGAACCAATCTGGACCATGCTTATGCCTACTTGGGAGTGTACTCCTTCTCAGTCTCAAGTTTAACTCCCACTAAGTTCTATCAACTTCTGGAAGTAACGCTTACGGGCTTTGTCCAATCCATGTGGAAGGGGCGCTTAGTATGAGTCTCGAGATTAGTTGAGATACACATAAACTGGCCTAAACAACCAATCATCAAGAATTTTTTTGGGAGATATCTAGTTTAATCAGTGGGGAATAAAAGAAAATAAATGATATATTTTCCAAATTATAAATGTTATCCATATATTTGAAGTCAATAAATATGAAGAAATAATATCATTATAATTATCACATCAATTTAAGTAATTTGTTTTTTGAAATGAAGAGAATTGATCAGTTTTGTTAAAATAATCAATCTTCACAAACACTTTGTATAGGAAAAGAAAAATATTTGAGAATTTCAAAAAGTACTCATATTTTATCGGCAATGATACGGAAAGATATATATTAACTTCTGATTTATTACATATTTAATATTAATAAATCTTAAATCATTATAAGTAAATTTATAAATATAAACATATGAATCTCTAATATTACTACTTATAAATGAAGATCAACAATTTTAATTTTCTCTCCGCTTCCTACTTTTATGTCTCCACCTTATTCTGCAAAGATGCTTTTGAACAAGGCAAATAAAACTTCCACTACAAGAAAAGTGGGCTTATGAGACGGAACTTTTGTGACGGCATATTTGCCGTCGCAAAAAGTCATTTTTTGTGGCGACACAACTTGCCGTCGCAAAAAATGTGACCTTTTGAGACGGCACAACTTGCCGTCGCAAAAAATGTGCCTTTTTGAGACGGCACAGTTTGCCGTCGCAAAAAAAAAATGTGACTTTTTGAGACGGCACAACTTGCCGTCGCAAAAAATGTGACCTTTGGAGACGGCACAATTTGCCGTCACAAAAAATATGACCTTTTGAGACAGCACAATTTGCCGTCGCAAAAAATATGACTTTTTGAGATGGCACAACTTGCCGTCGCAAAAAAAAATGTGACTTTTTGATAAAAAAAATAATAATAATTTTTTTCCATTAAAATAAAAATAAAACAAATAAATTTTCAATCTATAACTAATTTTAAAAAAAAAAATTCATTAACTACAAAAAAAAAAATATTTTAACAAAAAATAAATTTTTTTGGCGACGGCAACCCCCGTCGCAAAAAAAAAAGAAGGTTAAACCACGTTTTGTTGTTTAAATTTCATTTGTGACCGATTTTTTTTTTTTTCATTCCCGCTATGTTTTCCCCCTTTTTTTTTCCATTCCCGTTCTGTAACCCCCCAACCCAAACAAAAAATCCTCAATCTCAAACCACCCCGCCCAAAACCAAAAATCCCTAATCTCTTCTTACCCCCCTCTCTGTCTCTTTTCACCCATTTTTCATCTTCCTCTCTCTCTTCTCTTTCTCTCTTTCACTCATCACTCTTCTCTGTCTGTCTGTCTGTTTATCTTCTCTCTTTCTCTCTGTATGTCTCTCACTCATCTATCTCTTCTCTCATCTCTTTTCTTTGTCTCTTTCGTTCATATCTCTTCTCTTATCTCTCTCGTTCATCTTTTCTCTCTCTGTCTCTTTTTCTGTCTCTCACTCTCTATCTTTTTCTCTCTTTGTCTCTATCTCTCTTTTCTTTCTCTTCTAACTCATCACTCTTCTCTGTCTGTCTGTCTCTTTCTCTCTTTGTCTCTCGTTATCTCTCTATCTCTCTCATCTGTCTTCTCTCTCTGCCTCTCTCACTCATCTCTCTTCTCTTTATCTCTCTCTCGCTCATCTCTCTTCTCTCTATCTCTCTCATCTCTTTTCTCTCTATGTCTCTCTCGCTCATTTCTATATATCTCTCTCTTGCTCATTTTTCTTCTCTCTATGTCTTTCTCTCGTTCATCTCTTTTTGTTCTCTTTCTCTCTCTTTTTGTCTATCTCTCGCTCATCTCTTGTTTCTCTTTCTTTTTCTGTCTCTCTCTCTCTTTTTCTCTCTCTGTCTCTTACTCTCTTTCACTCATCACTCTTCTCTCTCTATTTTTCTCTCTATCTGCCTGTCTATTTGTCTCCTCTCATTGTGTTCGCCTTGCTTACTCCCCTCTCCATTCTTCTCTATTTACCAAGCTATCTTTCAATTTATCGAGACACTACAAGAAAATGCACTTTTGGTGACCACTTTGTCTTTCATCACTCATCACTCTGTCTGTGTCTATATCTCTTCTCTATCTGTCTCTCACTCATTTCTCTCTCACCACCCATCTCCTCTACCACCTTCACCACTACTGCAAATGACATTCCACTACCACAACTACTATTGTTACTACTCCGCCTTTACCACCATCACCACCACTCCACTACCACCATTACTTCTACCATTACCTTTCATCCACCACCGCTACTCTATCTCCTCTACCACTACTACAACTTCACCACTAATCTCATTCGCTATCACCACCACCACCACTATCACCTCTTATCCACCACCTTCACCACTACTGCCGCTTCCTATCCTCTACCACAAAAAATTAGTTCCTGATTTTTAGTAACCAAAAAAAAATGGGTCGCAGAAAAACATTTTTTCATCTTCCTCTCTCTCTCTTCTCTTTCTCTCTATTACTCATCACTCTTCTCTCTCTGTTTGTCTGTCTATCTGTCTCACTCCCCTCTTTCTCTGTGTGTCTCTCACTCATCTATCTCTTCTCTCTATATCTTTCGCTCATCTCTTTCTCTTATCTCTCGTTCATCTCTCTTCTCTCTTGTCTCTCTCTCATCTCTCTTATCTCTCTCTTTGTTCATCTCTCTTCTCTCTCTGTCTCTCTCGCTCATCTCTCTTATCTCTGTCTCTCTCGTTCATCTCTCTTATTTATCTGTCTCTTTTTCTGTGTCTCACTCTCTATCTCTCTCTCTCTATTTTTTTCTCTGTCTCTCTATCTTTCTCTCTGTCTCTTTCATTCATCTTTCTTCTCTTTATGTCTCTTTCGCTCATCTCTCTTCTCTCTATCTCTCTCTGTCTCTCTCGTCCATCTCTCTTTCTCTCTGTCTCTTTTCTGTCTCTCACTCTCTATTTCTCTTCTTCTCTCTCTCTCTCTCTCCCACTATGTTTGCGTTGCTCACTCTCTCCTCCCGCCTTCTCTATTTACTGAGCTCCCTCTCGATTTATTGATCCACTACAAGAAAATGCACTTTTAGAGACCACTTTGTCTCTCTCTGCTCATCACTGTTCTCTCTTCTCTCTCTCTCTCTCTCTCCTTTATCTGTCTCTTACTCATCTCTCCTTCTTACCACCCATCTCCTCTACCACCTTACCACTATTGCAAACGCCTTGCCGCCGCCACCACCACACCACCACCACCACCTCTTATCCACCACTACTGTCGCTTACTCTCCTCTACTACAAAAAATTATTTTTAAAATACTCAAATAAAAAAAATATTTTTTTTTCAATTAATTGTTTTTAAGTAATTTTTTTGAATATATTTTTTTTCAAATCATTTTTTTTTCAAACAACTTCTATGTCAATTATTTTTTGTCAATTATTTTTTTTGTCAATTAATTTTGTAGGCCTGTATAAAAATATTAAAAATATTAAAAATATTTAAAATTAAATATTAAGAATATTAAAAATATTCTGAAAATCAAAATATTAAAAATATTCCGAAAATCTCAACCAAACAAAACCTTTTTTCATTTTTTCCCCGTCTTTCCCCCATTTTTTTCCATTTCATTTCAGGTTTGTAGAGCCCTAAGTTTCGGAGCCCTAAGTTTCGAAACAACACTCTCTCTCTCTCTCTCTCTCTCCCACGGAGGTGACGACGAGCCCTAAATTTCCATTTTTCAAATTTGATTTTCAATTACGCTTACCTTCCCGCCCACAACCATCTCTCTATCTTCCTCCATTTTTCACAGTTAGCAAAGCTTCCTCTCACCAGAAAAGCAGATCCAAAGCCATCTCAATCACTAGTTCCAAACGTAATCGACCTCACATTTATCTCCGATCTGCGACTCTCTCTCTGTCTCTCTCTTCAGTCTCATTTCACACTCAAACCCTAGAATTTCGCAGACGGCTATCATGAACCACTACCACATCTATGAAGCTATCGGCCGTGGCAAATTCTCGGTAACTCTCTTTTTAGATTTGATTCGAGTTTGCTTCTGAATCTGTTTGTGGCGTGAAATTTTCTGTTTGGTTGCTGGGAAACAGAGGAAAATAGAAGAATGTAAAATTTTAATATATATATATATATGCATTTAGAATTAGTGCAACAGTAGCAACAAGATTCCCTTAAAAAGTTAGAAATTTGATTGAATTAAGCTAGGTATCTGTAGTTCCTGTTTTTCTTATGTAACACGTAATGGATGTTCAAAATTTTAACTTTTTTTTCTCCTCTCTTATTGTTTACTTGTTTGAAGTAGATAATGCAGAATCTAGGGTTTGATTTGATGTTTAGGTAAAAATTTGGGTTTCAGAGATATTTCTTATTTGTTACTGTTTCTTAAGAGGAATCGAGCAAGAACTGTTTGGAATATTTTGTGGACATGTTTTTGGCTAGTGAATACTTATAGGTACCATAAATATGTTTTTTCCTCTGATTACTTCTTCAAAACCAATTCTGTATGGTGTTTATGTTTAAATGATGCTTTCTACTCCAGCTTGTGATGAAGTTTTTATGCTTTCCTATTTTTGTGTGGATATTGCATATGCAAATCTGTAGTCCTAGTTGACTAATTAAGTAATAGTATTGGAGTATGTTGCCATGTGATTTTCATAACAATTGTGATATTAGTGGACTACTGATGGTGTATTATCCAGTTTAAAATTTTTTTTAATGGTTACTTATCAAAAAAAAGGAATCCATTTTTCAGATTTCTATCAATTTAGTTCTTTGGAAATAAATGTTTGTGTTTATTTCACATGCAGAGAGAGCTTATATGAAGATGAGGAGTTTGATCAACAACAACTTGCTGCGTTGCTTGTTTCAAAGGTCATTATCTTTTTTCTATGTATTCCTCCATTGTGTTTAGCGACCATCGTCCCTCTTCTATATTATGATCACTTACTTTTCTTGTATAGAAAAAAGATAATTTTCTTCAATTCTGGTTTTTATGATCATTTGGGTTGCCAAGGTTTTCTTTCCTTCTTGCCTGAATAGTGTAGTGCGATCTCCTAACCATATATATTTATTCTTTCCTTCTAGCAATCAAGTGGGGCATTGATGAAAATTTGTGGTATCCTATTAAATCTTTAGCTCAGATGTGTGACATTTGAAAATTGATGTGTGTAGTGTATTCTTTTACACGTAAATTTTGTGTTTCAAATTCAGAGGGGCTGCAAACAAAAGATTTCTTTATATAAAGCTGCCCAAGTTAGCTATGTATGTTGGGGGTTGGATATAATCACATTTGAACTCTGAATCAGCCAGGGAGAGATAGGGATATAACATTCTATTTACATTGCCATGATTATAGGAGTTTTTGTATAATGAGGAATTATGATTTTAATAGGATTTATAAGTGTCCTATGTAAACAAAATTTAGCTATGCCAATAAGTGTCCTAATTTAAATTCCACTCATACCACCTCATCACCATTCTTAAAAGTGTCCTATGTAAACAAACAGTTTTATTAATTAAAATAAAGAAGAGCTAGTGATAAGAATGCGATACTGGTCTCTGTTCAATATTGGAAATTATTGTGATGTACACGTGTATTCCTGTGGGTATTGATGAATATTATGGATTGTATTTGGAGTGTGTTATCAAAGGAGGGAGACACATTGGATGTGACAATTCACTCAATCATTCAATCTGTTCAAATGTTTTCATCCCTGGTGTAGTGAGTTTCTGCATTCTTGGTTTCTCTAATCTTTGCAACCACAATATATCTTAGTACTCTTTTTTTTATTTTTATTTTTTATTTTTATTTTAATTATTAGTAACTTACAATAGATTACTTGCATGTGAAGATAAAACCTGAAATCATAGGCTATCATTTGTTAGTCCTTGAGACGTTTAATTAATTTACTTTTATCTTGTTTACACAAATTCCTTTATTTCTTTCGTCAGGTTTTCTATTACTTGGGTGAACTTAATGACTCATTGTCATATGCTCTTGGTGCTGGTCCAATGTTTGATGTTTCTGAGGATTCAGATTATGTCCATACCCTTCTGGGTAAGAATTTTCGCATTCCATTTATTATTTTCCAACATGAAAAGAATTATATGAATGTAAATTACGCCTTTTCACTGTAATCTTACTAATTGTTGCTGTCATGTTCTTTCTTCACTCAGCTAAAGCTATTGATGAATATGCCAGCGTCAAGTCAAAGGCAGCAGAGTCAAATGATGAAGCAGCCAAAATGGACTCTCGTTTGGAGGCAATTGTGGAGAGAATGTTGGATAAGTATGTAAATTTCACCTCCTCTTCAATGTAATGACGCCTTTTTCCAATTTTCTTACCATTGCTGTATATAGGTGTATCCTGGATGGAAAGTATCAACAAGCTATCGGAATGGCAATTGAATGCAGACGATTGGATAAGCTTGAGGAAACAATTATGAGGAGTGATAATATTCATGCAACCCTATCATATTGCATTAACATCTCTCATTCCTTTGTTAATCTGAGAGAATATCGCCATGAGGTATGGATAATGTTCTTGCTTGTCTAATTTAGAGAGCTATTTCCATATCCTGAAACAGCATATTTTCTGTAAACATTTTTTATGATTTCCCACAATAGTTAATTTCTGGTTGTCATGATTGGTATATTTATTTATGACAATGTAGTTCTTCATCCAGGTTACCTTTCTTGTTTCAATTTGAAATAGAAAATTTTCTGCTAGTGCGACGTTTTCTCTACTTGGTATATTTTATTAGACCTGATATGGTGAGAAGTTGTTCTCTACTTGTTATTCTAATAGTTACACATGCATGTGCGTGATTTCTTGGCATATTATGTTTCAATATGTTGATTGCTATAAAACATTGGAATTATTACTTTATTTTCTCCGCTTTTGGGTGCGGGTGTTCTCTGATGGGTCTGTGAGGTGTTCAGAAACCTACTCATCCAAAAGTTTGAATTGATGCAAAAGATTTGAAGTTTTTGGTAAGGAAATGTTGGTGTTCTCTGATGCCTTTCTTTCTTTGCAGCGATCTCATGCCAGTGGAGACACGAATTGGGGAAAATTTTCTATACAAGGCCACCACGGTTATAGCTGCAGCTGATCAAATTGCTTTTCATATTCTAGGTGTCCTTGAAGCGTTTTTTGGCATGGAGATCCACAATTTTGCAGTGCAATGGCCGGACAGGGGGTGACAGTTAGGCAATGAGGGTTTGTGTCATAATGCCTCATAATGACTTGAATACTCAGCATGTAAAACATGGGTCCCAAAGTAAATGGCTCATCCTGTCTGGACCTCAATTTTATTTATGAAAGTGAGAATTTAAATGCAATTTGTTTTATTATTTTAGTAATGAAATTTGGTTTATGTTATTTTGAATTATGAATAAAATCATGTATTTAAACATTATATATGTATTATGGAACATTATGTAGTGGGATAATTTTGTTGATGTGTAATTATATGAATGGAAAAATATTTTATTACGAAGAAAATTGTTATTTTTATATTATTATGGAGAAATTTTAATATTTTTAATATTTTTATCGTAGGATGTTTTTTTCTTTTTGCGACGGCATTACACCATCGCAAAAAATAGAAAATTTTAATATTTTATTAATTTGTTACAGGTTTTACTTTTTGCGACGGCATTATACTGTGGCAAAAAATAGAAATTTATTATTTAAAATAGAAATTTTATTATTTTTTAATACTTTTTGCGACGGCATTACACTGTCGCAAAAAATAGAAATTTTCATATTTTAATACTTTTTGCGACTGTCACGACCCAAACCCGCCCTATAGGTTTAGCATCGTAACCGGCCAGTAATCCCTAGATTACCGAAGGCCTCTGAACAAATAAGCATAATAAGGGGCTAGCGAAAGCAAATACAAAAAATAATTGTCCAATGAGCTGTGTTGACTTACATGAAACAGAATAATTTAAAACTTTATTTACATAGCCATAAGTCAACCATACATTATATTATACCACACACATTATAGTATTTTCCGTGCAGACAACATAATTAAAATAAAGTCCCATGCATATACAGAATTGATCGACCCTTGAACCCAAGACTTCGGGAACCTCCACGTGAGGCACAAGGGCTGGCTGACACCGAAACACAGTCCCCCACAAAACCTTCGGGCTTGCACTCCAGAATGCTCACCTATAATATATATATATATATACAAAAGTGAGCTAAAGTCCAGTGAATAACATTAAAGTAGAGGGGTTAGTGAACGAAATCCCGAACATTTTATACGTACAAAACAGATCATAGCATAATCATAGTCATCTCATATCAGAACATAGAAAAATGCCACAGAACCACAAACATATAAGGCTCTAGTGGCATTTCAATAAAGAAATATCACATCAATTTTATGGCATTTTATAAAATAATGACACAAAAAATTATGTTCATGACATTTACCAACAGATGTCACTAAACTTTAGTCGCAATGACATTTTTTAAAAAATGTCAGGACACTAGGTAGGTGCAAATTACTTTTTATGGCACTTAGCTGAAAAGTGTCATATACAAATATTTTATAACATTTTGAGAAATGCCACTAAGCCAAAAACTTTCCAAGCTTATAATGGCATTTTTGAAAAAACAAAAAATGCCGATATATTTTCTAAATTTTTAAAATGCAGTAAATGATTAAAAATAAATAAATTAACTCAATATACACTACAGGAAAAAGTACATTCGGCGACTAAATTTCCTGACCAAAAAAATTGGTCGTTGAAAGTATAGCTTTCAGCGACCAAAACAACATTAGTTGCCAAAAATAAAGTTTTTGGCGACTAAACAATTTTTAGCCAAAAGTCTACAATTGGCGACTAAAACTAAGTTTGGTCGCTGATTATATGGGTTTTAGTGACAAAAAATTTTTTAGTAGCCCAAAGTAAAACTTTTTGGCGACTAAAAAAATTTAGTAGCCAAAAGTCTACAATTGGCGACTAAAAATAAGTTTGGTTGCTGATTATATGGGTTTTACCGACTAAAAAAATTTTAGTAGCAAAAAATAAAGCTTTTTGGTGCCAAAAAAATTTTAGTAGTAGCCAAAAGTCTACAATTAGCAACTAAAAAATAAGTTTAGTCGCCAAAAGTGGTCATTTTTAGCGCGGGAGAACTAAAATCCTAAGGCGGGAATTAAATTTTTTGGCGACCAAAATTTTGGTAGCTGAAAAGGCATCTTCGGCGACCAAATCCGATTTTGGTCGGCAAAAGTTAAGTTTTTTAGCAACTAAAAAACAATTAATAGCCAAAAGTATAAAATTGGCGACTAAAAATCCAAAAGTGGTCTTTTTTTATTTTGCTAGTAAATAGTTTATTTTACATAAATTATGTTCAATAAAATAATTATGTTTATACATATACTTTTATATTAATATGGATGTATGTACTATATAAATAATAGATGTTGCATATATAATCATATGGTGCTATAGAGGTGTAATGGGAAGAGTGTGGTGTATAACGTCTATGGTCCGGGAGGTTGGCGGTTCGAGTCTCACAAGAGCGGATCAAATTGTTCTACAACGAATTATCGTCACGAATGGCACTTGATAGCGTCACGAATAGTGCCTACCATGACATTAAAGTATTACTGAAAGGTTTTAGTCTTGATGGTGTAATGACACTTTATAAGTGTCACTAACTCTTTTTTTAATGGCGCTTGATAGTGTCACAAATAATATCTACCATGACATCAAAATGTCATTGAAAGTTTTTAGCCATGATGGTGTAGTGGCACTTGCAAGTATCGACCGTGGCACGAATACAAATGGCACTTGTTCAAAATGCCACAAGACTAAAAAATGTCATTAAATCAATAGTTTTGTAGCACTTTCAAATGTCACAATTCATTAGAAAGAATATAATATTCTTAACCTATATTTATATATGGCAAATTACGACAATAACCTTTGTACCTTAATTCTTGTATCATTTTAGTTATTGTAATTTGAATGGACTCAATTTTGATATTTAATTTATCATTTTGTTTTAATTCGGCTTGATTGATTACAATTCTTAGCATTTTTTATTAAAATATATATATAAGTGGCATATATCATTTTTTAGAGTAAAATTATAAATTTACTAATCTCGGTGAGTTAACCTCAATAAATTCAGTGATTATTTTCAATCAAAAATACTAACAACATTATCAATTTGATCAAATGGACACAAAATTTAAAATTAAGGGATAAAATTGTGCCAATTAAAAGTGTATTGACCAAAATAATAATATAAAATGTAAGGACCACTAATATAATTTGCCCTTATATATATATATACACTAGGAGTGTGAGTCCACTTGACGAGTGTACTTAAAATATAAATTTTAATTTTAATTTCATAACATATTTTCTATGTTGTTTAAGTGGTATTATTTAGTAAATTAAGTAAATAGTCTTAGGTTCAAATCTTGTGCCTCTATTTTAATTACTATTTTTTTTTTTTTTTATTTTTGATGAAAAAATTGACACTTGACGTAAAAAGAGAAGGTCACTTGACAAAAAGAGATAAGGAAATTTATGGACACTAAATAAAGTATTCACTTTTAATAATAGTGTAGATAGATAGTATAGAAATGTATATGTCACACATTTTCATTGTTTTCCCCCTTCTTCCTTAAGTAGAAGCTTCCTCGTCCACATAAAATTGATTTACATTTACAAGGTGACATAATATTAATATAAAAATATTAAAAAATAAAAAAACAAAAAACAAAAGTTTAATTAGAAAATTAAAAAAAAAAATCCTCTCTCTCTCTCTCTAAGTGCTTTGCCACACATAAGCTAAAGGGGAATGCATGATCATCATCTTGGTCTTCTTCATCACTTTTTGGCTATATATATATATATATATCATGATTTGGATCAAATGTTTGCGAAGTGGTTTTGTGAAGATTGCATCATTTGCAAATCCGTGCTTGTTTGGCACAAGTTATCATCGCTAATCAAAGTCCTGAAACATGTAAATTAAGGGTAAGATTAGTATTACTTCACTGAGATGAAAAATGATCAATCTAATAAATAACAAATATTATACAATATTTACTTTGGTTTTTTCTTTAACCCTCTTTTTTAAGCGCAAGAAAGAAATGCAAAAATCTAATCTTCAAAATTGTTTTGAAAAAGATCAATATATATATATAGTAATTTGTGTCAGATGTTACTCTCGCGGACGAGATGTCCAAAAGGAACTTAAGACTCGTAGTCGATCATAGTACTCACCAATTACCAAAAAATACTGTGCTATTTGTCGAACTGTCAATATTCGACGCAGTTGATGAAGAGTTTATTGTCTTAATATATCTACCTATAATTTGACATTATCAAAAAAGTGAATTAATGTTCAAACAAATTACTCACCTCTAAATAAATAGAAAAGGACAAAAAAAATATTCAATTATATATAAACATCAAATCACAACCATCACAGGCAAGTTGAGATGGGGTGCAAGTGCAAGGACACCAGGGTTACAAACTCGAAACAAAATTTCAAATGGGTTGAAACTAGAAACTATTAAACTTGTCTTATCTTTGAGATTGGACTAGTCCAAAAAATCTGTAAAATTCACAAGTCGATCCGGTTCAATCTAATTCAGTAAGTTTGAACTAATTTTTTAAATCTATGGTTTGGTTTTAGATTAAAAAATTGAAAAATTGTGTTTCGCGGATCGGTTTCGAACTACACGTAACTGTTCTGGATTGGAATCGATTCAGACTGCATGCAACTTAGACTATATTTATATTATACACTCCTGATACATACTATTGTACATCTTATACTATCATACCTTTTATATTCATATCATATACTTGTGGAATTCGGTGTGAATTTGTTGCTATAAAGCTATTGTTATGAAATTTTGTTGCTATTGTTGTTGCTTTTTTTTTTTTTTTTTAGTTTTAGTTTTGTAATGGTCTAATGGTGGAATCAATTTTAATTTTAAATTTTTTTTTTGGAATTTGGTGATTGTTATTGTTATTGTGGAACTAGATATTATGTTTGTTTAAATTAATGGTAGAACAATATGCATATTTATGTTTTGGAAAATTATGAAATGAAAATATTATATGATTTTTTTTTGTTAATAGATTATGTGAATCCGTGGTTTCAAACCGAACCGAACCGTGTTTAGATGGTTTGGTTCGGATTGGCTCCAAAATTTAAATGAATTGGATTGGTTCCAATTGTTATGGAATTGTAGACAATGCATTGGTCTTGGTTTTATCTCAAACCGAACCAATCCGGACAATGTTCTTCCCTACCTGGGAGTGTACTCCCTCCTGGTCTCAAGTTCAACTCCTACTAAATACTATTAACTCCTTGAAGCGAAACTCGTGGGCTTTGTCCAATCCACGTGGAGGGAGCGTTTTTTATGAGTCTCGAGATTAATTGAAATGTACGTAAACTGATCCAAACAACCGGGCATCAAGAATTTTTTTTTGGAGGTATCTAGTTTGATCAGTAGGGAATAAAAGAAAATAAATGATATAATTTCCAAATTATACATGTTATCCATATAATTGAAGTTAATAAATATGAAGAAATAATATCATTATAATTATCAGATCAATTTAAGTAATTTGTTTTATTAAAGGGAGAGAATTGATCCGTTTTGTTAAAATAATCAATCTTCACAAACACTTCACATAGGAAAAGAAAATATTTGAGAATTTCAAAAAGTACTCATAATTTTATCAACAATGATATAATAAGATATGTATCAATTTTTAATTTATTACATATTTAATGATGATGAATCTCTCGTGTCACATCAATAGAAGTAAATTTATAAATATAAATATATGAGTCTCTAATATTACTCCTTCATATAAATAAATGAAAATCAACAATTTTAATTTTCTCTCTCCCTCCTCCTTTTATGTCTCCACCTTATTTTGCAAAGATGTTTTTGAACAAGACAAATAAAAATTCAAGTTGCAATTGGTAGAGTTTTAGAATTATAATTTGAGAATAGAGTAGTATTTTGAGTTTGTGAGTTTTGGAACTATGAATTGAGTGTGAAAAATTTATTTGATTATGCATTTTAAAAAAGTTTTGAAAAGAGTTTTGAATTGAATTTCAATTGAGTGATATGACATATGATATTTGATTCAAAAATTTACAACTTATAACCAAATACACAACCCAAAATTCTATTCAAAACTCATAAATTTTTTAAAAAATATTTCCAAAATATTTTTTATTTAAAATATAAAAATAACAGGTGCAAAAAAAAAAATACAAACACTGTTTCGATTAACCGGCTGGACATCCGGGGGATGTTCGGGTAGACACAAAATTAAAAAATCCTCTACTTTTCAGAATGGAGAACACGAAAGAGAGAGAGTAGCCAAACAGGAGAGAGAAATATGTTTTGAAATGTGTGATGGAATCACAATTCTAAAACTCCATCAAAAAAATGTTAGACAATTTTCATTGTATTCAAAGAATGGATTAAAGAAAGGAAAGAGACTGTTTGATTACAAAAATCAAACCAGTGTATAAAAATATATAAATAAAAATAGATTTTTATTTTGTTATAAAAACAAAATCAAAATCTAGAATAGGAAAAATAATTAAACAAAAAGTAATCAAGGCACTTACCTTATTATTTTCTCGAACAAATTTTTGATCAAGTCCAGTTTAACACTGTGTCTTTAAGATAGATTCGTCATCTCCATGGTATTTCAGATTGTGGACGTCTATCTCTTAAGATAAAATGATCAACAACAAACAATAACAACATTACAAACTGTTTGTACTACAAATACACTTTGTGTTTATACTTTCTTACAAAAAAATTAATGCAACAAAATGCAGAGAACAATAGCAGGAAAGAAGAACAAAAATTAGAGTGCCAAATCCAAATGAGAGACTGCTATTTATAGATGGAAAAGTAGTTGTTCTGATTTGAATGAATAGGTAGCAAACCTGTTTAAACAGGTACAAGACCTGTTCGTTTGAATAAAAGGTAAGGCATTGTTTGGGTTTGAATTTGAATAGATACTGAATCTGTTCGGTTTAAATTCAAACAGATAAAAACCTGTTTGGTGGAGGAAAAAACTGAGTAGAATTTTGGAATTAATTTCGAATTTTAAATTGAAAAAATGTAAGAATTTTAATAAAATTCAAATAGTTTTTGCGCACACTTGTGTGTTTATTTTTGGGTCCAATATGTCTAGCCAACTTTGTCCATAATATCTCCCTTCTACAAACTTGGGGTGCCCCTTGGGGCCCTTTCCAAGTTGCAAACTCAAGTCTTATAAACCCATAAAAGTTTTCTCACCAAATCAATGTGGGACAAGCCTTTAATTCAAACCTTTAAGGAATTTCCACCAAAAACCCATTTCCATGAAGCTCACTTTGGCTTTAATTTTCCATTCACCCGATAATGGTTTTGAGCAACCAAATATACTATGTGAATCACAACGCGTATAGAACGCGTTACCACTTAGGCCCGCAAACTTTGGCGCATAGGTTCCACCTAAAAATTAGACTAAAGTTGAGGAAAAATCTGATTTTTTCAAAATCATTTCTAACAAAAAAATGCATACAATGGAGAGGTGGAATTAAGTTTTCAAAGCTGCACCAAACACATTCTTTCTGTACCATTATTTATATGATTATGTTATTCAAACTCATTAGAAAGAAGATAATATTCTCAACCTATATTTATATACGGTAAATTGCGACAGTAGTCTTCATACTTTAATTCTTGTATCATTTTAGTTATTGTAATTTTAATTGATTCAATTTTGACATTTAATTTGTCTTGTTTTGATTTGGTTCAATTGATTACAATTCATAACATTTTTTATGAAAATAGTATATAAGTGGCATATATCATTTTTTAGAGTAAAATTATAAATTTACCAACATCGGTGAGTTAACCTCAATTAATTCAGTAATTATTTTGAGTCGAAAATACTAATGACATTATCAATTGAATAAAATTGACACAAAATTTAAAATTAAGGGTCAAAATTGTGCCAATTAAAAAGGTATAGACTAAAATGACATAATGTGTAAAATGTAAGGACCACTAGTGCAATTTGTTTTATATATATACTAGGAGTGTGAGTCCACTCGATGAATGTGTTTAAAATATAAATTTTTTTAAATTCATAACATATTTTCTATGTTGTTTAAGTGGTATTATTTAGTAAATTAAGTAAATGGTCTTAGATTTAAATCTTGTGCCTCTCTTTTAATTACTATTTTTTATTTTTTTATTTTTGACTAAAAAAATTAACACTTGACGCAAAAAGAAAAGGTCACTTGACAAAAAGAGATAAGGAAGTTTATGAATACCAAGTAAAGTTCTTCACTCTTAATAATAGTATAAATATGTATATATCACACTTTTTCATTGTTTTTCTCCTTTTTCTACTCAAGTAGAACCTTCCTCATCCACATAAAATTGATTTAAATTTACAAGGTGACATAATATTAATATAAAAATATTAAAAAACAAAAAACAAAAAACAAAAGTTTAATTAGAAAATTAAAAAAAAAATCCTCTCTCTCCTCTAAGTACTTTGAATAAATGTAATGCCACCACATAAGCTATATAGGGGAATGCATGATCATCTTCTTGGTTTTCTTCATCGCTTTTGGCTATATATATATATATCATGATTTGGATCAAATGTTCGCGAAGTGGTTTTGTGAAGATTGCATCATTTGCAAATCCGTGCTTGTTTGGCACGAGTTATCATCGCTAATCAAAGTCCTGAAACATGTAAATGAAGGGTAAGATTAGTATTACTTCAACGAGATGAAACTAAAATGATCAATCTAATAAATAACATATAGTATACAATGTTTACTGTGGTTTTTTCTTTAACCCTCTTTTTTAGGCTCAAGAAAGAAATGCAAAAATCTAATCTTCAAAATTGTTTTGAAAAAGATCAATATATATATAGTAATTTGTGTTAGATCTTACTCTCGTGGACGAGATGTCCAAAGGGAACTTAAGGCTCGTAGTCGACCATAGTACTCGCCAATTACCAAAAAAACACCGTGCTGCTTGTCGAACTGTCAATATTCGGCGCAGTTGATGAAGAGTTTGTTGTCTTAATATATCTGCCTACAATTTAGCATTATCAAAAAATTGAATTAATGTTCAAACAAATTACTAACATCTAAATAAATAGAAAGGGAGAAAAAATATTCAATTATATATAAACATCAAATCACAACTATCACAGACAAGTTGAGATGGGGTCCAACTGCAAGGACACAAGGGTTACAAACTCTAAACAAAATGTCAAATGGGTTGAAACCAGAAACTATTAAACTTGTCTTATCTTTGAGATTGGACTAGTCCAAACATAGCTTTAAAAAAATATTATCTTTTGTTCAATTCTTCATATAATATTGCCCCAAATTATTTTGAAAACTTTGGTGATAGGTCTAGCAAGGGTTTTTATTTCGCAAGGTGTTGCTTTCAAACCAACTTTTGACGGAAACAATTTAGATGCAAAAACTACATCAAACAAACACTAACATTCAACAATGTAAAATTTTGAATTCTTAATAGCAAAGCAAAGTATATTCACCACAAAATCATTAAAGATAATAAAATTACAATAAGCCAATCAAGTAGGATGAGATTGATCCATCATACACGTGGCAAACATTGAGTAGAAAAGATGCATGGATTGGTTGTATATATAAAAAAAAAAAAAAAATTACATTATCCCATCCCTTAAAAGTTGACCTAAAATGGATAGTGACTGTTTTATTGGTAGAATTTTATGGTCAAATGAGATTTTTGTGATCATCATGAAGGTGGGAAATCATCGGATGGTCAGAACTGGCTTAGAAATAGTTGACTAAATGATAATTTCTTGTGTGTATATAATAACTTAATGTAAAAAGTCTAAAATTTTAAATCAAGCTTTTATAATGATACTCTTACGCATCATATGTGTTAGAATTGTGGCGCAAACAAAGGAATGAAACACTGAACTAAGCAATTTTTGTACCAAATTCTTAATTAGACCAGTCTTTATTGTGGTAAACTTCCCCTAATGACAATATAAGCAAATCATAATACAAAAAGGGATTTTCTAAAAAAAATCCTAGCCATTAAGGCTTCGTTTGGGAACAAGTTAATTTAGTAACTTTTTGGTTATTTGGCTAAAATATGAACTAAAAAAAATTAGTATGTTTGGGATGACTTTTTGGCTTTTTACGAAAAGATGTGCAAAAAGTAGAGAGAAAAAAGAATCTTTGACTTTTTGGTATGGGTTGTTGACTTTTTGGCTAATTTAGTAACTTTTTGACTTTTGGCTAAAAATGAGGGTTACCAAACGAGGCCTAAGTCTAGATTAAGGACAAAATCCATCCGTTATTGATAATGAGTAAAATCGGATGTAAAAAAACAAGGTGATTTTTGTGATATACTTATATCACATAATGCGAGCTTACTGACTAAGAATTAATTCTACTTACTTTATAATATGATAAAAAAAGAAAAAAGAAAAAAAGATCTACTTATCCTTGGAACTGATTTTACTTCCTAGTTTTTTTGGTGCACTGTAGTTGGACCCCAAGTTAAGTGGGTTCTATCTCTATATTTGGACTATGAATTGTGTATGTGATTTCAATGGGACCCAAAATGTAAAGAGCTTTGCTTAGGTAGCGTTTGGTAACGTTTACGTTTTTTGTTTATGTTTACAAAAATTTTATAAACTGGTTTTTGTTTATTTTTAGAAAAACATAAATAATAAACCCGTTTGGTTTGGACAAAATGTTTGAAAATTTTTGAAAACATAAACTAAAAAACATGTTTGTTAAGGCCTAATTTTTGTTTTAAATTTTTTTTTTAAAGTTTTTTTAAATTTTTTTTACAGCTATTCTTCTGTATCGGGAGGGCCACTTCTTGTAGCTCTTGTTGCCGGAGAGGCTGCGATTAAATTTGAAAAGATGTCCCCAGTGGACGTCGTGGGAAGGGTTTTGGACAAATTAAGGGGTATATTTAACCCAAAAGGGATTTTTGTTCCCAATCCACTTCAGGCGGTTTGTACCCGTTGGGGGCAAGATCAGTTTGCACATGGATCTTACTCATATGTTGCAATCGGTGCTTCAGGTGGGGAGACAGACAGAGAAGAGAGGGGAGAGAGAGAGAGAGAGAGAGAGAAAGAAGAGAGACCCTGATATGTGAAGTTGAACTCAATAAATGAGGTGGAGGAAGACGAGAGTTGGACAAAATCAATTCAATATTGGTGCTGCGGGGATTTGAACACGGTGAAGTTGCCAACAATTAGTTACTGTAGCTCCGCTACAGTAACTTCCGCTACAGTGTATCAGTTTATAAATCAGCCAAAACAGGTTTTTGGTGTTTCCGTTTTTTGAGGAAAATTTATAAACTGGTAAGTCGGTTTATAAACCAATTTTTTTATCAAACGGGTTTTTAACACAGTTTTTTAAATTTTTGTAAATATAAACTGTAAACTGAAAATATAATGGTTACCAAACATACCCTTAGTGACACCCTTTGTATGTCATTCTTACTCTCTTATTTTAACTTTCAAATCAGTTTTCATACCATGCCATTTTTTTCATAAAGCAATACCAAAAGTAATTGCTTGAGAAGGAAGTATTCCCACTAAAGACATAAATAGGTCCTTAATCATCGTATCAACTTTACTACGGATATAAAAATAAATTATAAATAAATAAAAAAAGTCACATAATAAACATCGAGAGAACGTGGGGTTCATACCCACTTTCATGTCTATTCTATGACTTTTTTAAGACATTTATTCGTGTGTCCTTAGATTTTCTCATACTTTAATTACAAAGCCACTCTACAAAAGATTGAACCACGTCAATTTTCAATACACCACTAAAGTCCAGTATTAGAAAACTTGTTTGTCGAATTATTTTAAAAAATGTAATATAGGTGTTTTTAAGCTTCTTACTGTTATTTACTAGGGTGAACATGAAAAATGGAAGCGGAAAATAAAAATGAAAACAAAGAAAACGAAAACACAACCGAGTTACCTGGTGAACAAAGCCTTCAAGATTGGTGAGCTTGCCGAGAGCAACAGCCATATGATGCATGCCATCGTTGAGAGAGACACCGGCAACAGTGTCGATGAGAGACTGTTGAAGCTGTTCTAATCCCTGAGTAAGAGCCTCCTCTGCCTGTTGTGATGAATGTTGGAGGCTGTATATCCCCATGAATTGCTGCTCTGTTAACGGGTCTAATTGGGTTATTAACATCTGTCCAATATCAACAACAAGAAGCTCAGGATCAGTTAATATTCAAGATACATGTCGGTTAATTTTCGTTACTTTCTTTTTTATATCAGTCTCAACTAGATAACCCTGAAAATTAAAATTCAATACATTTTAAATAAAGTACATTGAAAATGAGAATGAGCCAACTTTTTAAGGGTTTTTTTTTTCCCACAAAAATTTGTTTATTTTTGAACTTTTTCCTTTTTTTTTTTTTTTTTAATTTTCAGGATCATTTAGTGGAGAGTTCAGGCTGGGGAAGGCCGTCGCTGTAATTTTCAGCGAAAGGGTTGTTTGGTGACACAGAAAACTTCAATAGAATTTCTGAGTGGTTGGTAAGTGGTTAAATCATGAAAAAGAAATGCAAAATTGTTACTGCTACTGGAATTTTCTATCACTCATGAAAAGGGACCCTTTCCAGGTTTGAGGGGATTTTTTTTTTCTTTCTTTTTCTCATATTTGAAATGAGAAACTTGTCCAGTGTTTAGTTGGAGAATTTAGAGAGGAATTTAGAAATGAAAAAAAAAAATTTATATGAAACTAGATGAAATATAGTTATATTTTATTCTCATTTCATCTACCTTTTCTCTTTTCTTTTTTAAATCTTCCAACCAAATATAAAATTAAAGAATCCTGAAAAGTGAAATTCCTAGAATGACCATTTTTTTCTTTCTTCCATTCTTTTTTGGGGGCAAACTAGTGTTCAAAGTGGATTAAGCAATGAAATGCCCATATTATCCCTAAAAATTTTACAGATTCATCAGTACCACTTAGATACCAATTAATGACAAGTGATGTGATAGAATCGACCCAAGGACTTTTGAGGCCTGAGAGCAATATCAAAATGAGGTTTATCTTACTTGTCCTTTAAACAATTGTCACCTTTGGCAATAAGAAAGTTTTTGGCAAGCCTAAACTAAAAGATTAAGCCGCCTCTTAATAGTAAAGTGAGATTTTTATATTCATGAGCACAGTATAATTGTATAAGTGGCATATTTTAAGGAAAAATTAGATTAAATCTTTCAAACCTTGATGAGCTCTGAGGGCCGAAAACCGCCCATCCAGAGGAAGCAACGCTCGGCCGGAGTAGTCCACATTCCGGTGATGAGGTGGAAGACATCAGTTTTGGCAGCCACTCCCTTGAGGCAGAAAATTTCATCATAATGAGCAATGTATCCATCTACTATCAACCTAAGATCGCTATCCGATAAATGAGCTTGCAACCCTGTCCGGAGCTCCGACATGTGCCTGTGATCATCATCTAACCATCTTGCATATTCCATATCAAACATTGCCGCACCTACAACAACAATAACAAGAACAGTGTTAATGTCACGCACCAAAATTTTAGCGTCACGCTCTTTTGTGTTATATGGTATTTAGATCTTTTTACATGTGTGTAGATCCTACATCAAAAATTATGCCCGCATTCCCATCACAATTATTTCCTAGTCGTGTAAAAATGCCAGTTCTTGCTATCGTGAAACGATTGGGACCGGAGACGTATGAAAATCTAGACAGAACGAGAAAGAAGTGTGCAACATCAAATTTCCGTATATCGAAAATTTTCACAGAATAAAACACAAATATGAGATAAAAGGTATGATCCGCCATTTATCTTGTATCTAGGAAACTCTTTTGTGTACATAGCATAGTCGATAACAAAAACAAGGACAACAAATTATTTTTAATGTTTATAAAAGTCAGGGAGAAACTTCCCCAAGCAGGGCCACATTTATGATATGGATGGTCTATAGATAAATTAATGTTTGCATCTAGCAAGACTTTTAATAGCAAGACTTAATGGAGCTTTAATTTTTACTATTCAATGAATATAATATTATGACCTTGTCAATTTTGCTTGTTTTTAAATAATAAAAATACATCCAGAGGAATTAAGAATGTTATTTTTATTTATTTATTTTCAAAATGTCAAATATTTAAGCCGGTGATTTGAGATTTGATGGAGACTAATTTTTGTTACGTACAATAGTAATCTGATTATTTTTTATAATTCTTCTCAGAACTAGAGATTATGATAATTGCACCATATATCTTTTTCTTTACTTTTTTTCAATTTTTTTTTAACAAAATGTAGTCAAATTCAGATTTTTTTTGATGAACAAATTAGATTTGATAAGCTATCGATCTTTGCATATTGAATAGGATACCGTCCTAAAAATGGCAGAAAATATTATCACATTGAATTTCTTCTTTTTCTGTTTTTCTTTTTTTATAATTTTATTCATCTACTTACTACTTGTCATTATCAATAAAATTATTTTAATAAGTGCCCATGTATTAAAAACTAGATAAACAAACAAATAGCATAGGGGTCCTATTAAAAAAAGAGTGGGCTATTATCAGCTGGGCCCCTGAATCATTTTCAATCCCGAGTGTACCAATTAAAGTCCGCCACCTCATCTCCTAAAGTAAATAATAATAATTTATAAATAATTCTACACATATTAATAATCTTATTAAAAATATTTCTAAAAATGCAAATAATCAAATGTGATTAGTTGTAAAAAAAGAAAAAAATATTTAAACCTCAAATGATATTTGAATATAAATACTTTTAGTAGAATTGTTAGTAAGATTTTAAATAAATGTAATATCGCTCATAATTTACACATCAATTACTTTACTGCATACATTTTTACATAAATATAATAATTTTTTCTCCAACTAATCTAAATATTATGTAGTCTACTATTACAATGTGAAAATGATAATATTGTCACTTGATGTTATCGTAATATAGACAATTTTTCTCAAGTCACTAGAATTTATTTAGCCCAAGCCATTCATTTTTACTTGTGTGTACATGTGTAGATTCAGTATAGTTTGTTTGGGCGTCATTTAACATGAATCGAACTCGTTCATTTTTACTTATATATATATATATATATATGGATAGATAGATTATTCATAAAATAAAAAAATTAGATTCATTTGATAATTCTAATCATTTGAAAAAAAGAAAAAGGAGGAAAAAAATATTACAAAAATATGAAGGTGTAAGTGATTTTATGGTGAAATGTAAAAAAGTTATTGCATCTCTCCATATTTATATAATTTTTATTCTTTGTTTTTTACCTAACTCATAAGTAATTTCCTTTTAAAATAATAAACAATATATTTTTAAACTCATACTAATCATACACTACAATAAAATTATATAAATATATAATTATCTGGTTAATTTTTTTTTATATATATATCAGGTTGTTTGGAATGTGCTATATAAGTACATTTTTTTGACTTTTTAGCTACAAAATAAAGAAAAAAAGATGTATATTTAGAATAATTTTTAAATTTTTTACGAAAATGTGTGTAATAAAATTAAAATGACTATTCTACCATTGTTGACTTTTTGACTTTTGGGTAGTTGAATTCAAAGAGTAAAATAATAATTTTGCCCTTCCCCACAAGCTTTCCCCAAATAGTATGGATTTTTTTGATTTTTTTAGTAATTTTTTGACTTTTCGACTTTTGTAAGTTGATGTGCTATATAAGTGCACTTTTTGACTTTTAGCTAAAAAAATTTAAAAAAATATATATTTAAGATAATTTTTTAAATTTTACAAAAAGATTTGTAATAAAATATTATAAAAAATCAAAATAACCACTCTACCATTATTAATTTTGACTTTTGACTTTTGAATAATTTCGTCCTCCAGGTTTTCCACAAACTTTTTCAAAATAGTATAACTTTTTGCTTTCTTAGGCTCCGTTTGGCAAGGATTTTTGTGGCTATTTTAGCCACAAAAGACAAAACAAACTATTTTAATCACAACAAACAAAACATCACATCCAACCTATAATTATTACATCATTCTCTCACAGAAAAAGTTAAAAAGTCTTTCTCAAATCAAGTTTTTTAGCCCAGACTAAAATAATCAAAAAAATTAAAAAGCCAACCCACTTTACAGATGGAGGCTTAATAATTTTTTGATTTTTTTTTTTTTTTAACTTATCCCAAACCAATAAAAAAAAAAAGAAAAAGGACAGCTGTGGTGGGCCGAGAAAATTGAAAAGCTCAACAGGAGATAGAGCTTCACCCCACCGCTTCATACGAGAGAGAGAGAAAGAGAGAAGAGAGAGAGAGAGAGTGTTACCAGAACTGATTTTCCACCTGCACCTGCACCGCACCTCCTCCCAGAAACAATCCCTGTTTAACACCACCCCAACAAATAAATAAATATATCATTAACCATCAATAAAATAATAAATCTATATTATTTTATAAAATCAAGATGAAGGTGTCTAAGGTTTGAGGAGTAAGTTAAAAGTTAAACTTTTAATTTTTTTGATTTTTTTTAAAATATATAAAAAAAATAGAGAAGTAATATGATTTAAAAAAATAAAAAAATTAAATTTTTTACTTTTAAACTCAATTATTGTTTCTCAATTTTAAAAAACTTATATAACACAATGTACGAAACTAATAAAAAACTAATTCTTATCGCTTAAACAATACACATATATTATAATATTAATTTTATTTATTTATTATTTATTTACGTTGCACAATTATTGTGTGTACCAGCCAAAAGTATATATATATATATATATATATATGGTGGTGTTTGGCAAGATTTTGGTTTGGATTTTTTTTGATTTTTTTCACTAAAAGACAAAATTTTTGCAAAATAAAAAAAAATAAATACAAACAAAATATCACATCCAACCCTATAATCATTTCATTTTTTCTCTTACAAACATCACATCCAACCACAAAAAAATCTAATTATCTTTCCAAATATCAAAAAAAAATTATCTAATAATATCCTACAATTATTAATGATCACGAGTTTCAACAAAAATTAAGGAACCTGAGCTCGAGCTCGCTGAAGATCCTGCTCCAACTGAGAAAGCTTTATCCTACTTGTCTCCAGCTGCTGTACATACGCCTATACATACAAACATATACAGATACAGATAGAGAGAAAGATTAGTCGGTTCGGTTCGATTCGGTGCGGTGCAGTTTGGTGAGATTTTAAAAAAAACTTAGCAGAGAAGTTGATGGAAAATATGACACGTATTTTCGAGGAAAGTTTTTGTATTGCAGGAGGAAACTGACCTTTTTTCTGATTCGGCTCTTCCTTGCTGCTTCTCTGTTCTGCGCCAAACGTCTCAGTGTCTGTAAAAACCCAATGCATCAAAGATTTTCACCTAATAGCTTTCAATCTTCATCAACTACTTTATTTTTATTTTTATTTTCATATCACTACCTTGGCATCAAGTGTTCTCTCTGATGTTGAACCTCCAGGTCCTTTCCTCTGAAACACTCGAGAGTAAATAAAAACGGTTAATATTTCTTTCATAATGGATTATTATAATTAAGATTAATGTACCAATAAAAAAATGTGTGAAAATATATGGAAGAATGTATAAAAAAAAATATTTTAAAAAATACATTAAAATTTTAAATTTTTATTCATTTTCTTCATTATAAAAAACTATCATTACTAAAAAATTTGCTATTACCAAACAATCCAAATGCCATGCTCGTTGTGTATTTTCTTCTATCAAAAAAGGTTCATTTTTTCAAGGTTTTTAAAACAAAAAATGTATCGATTAAAAAGTGGGAGCACCAGAGGAAGCATATATTTCGAGTGAAGTTCACATCATTACCCGCCATTTGATTCGGGGGTTCATAGGACATTTGTGTTTCGAATTCCAAGATAGATCAAGAAACTACTACAACTTTAAACTACAGTCTTGGGGAACTATATACTACTACAACTTTAAACTACAGTTTTGGGGAATGAATAAAGGAAGTCATTGTTATATTGAAACAAGTTGAATCCACCCCATTGCCAAGATTCTTAGTTCAGACCAGACTCCAATCACAAAATCATTCAATTCATAAATCATATAAAAGAACTCAAATTCTTTTATCAATTTTGTTAGAAGTTGTGGGGATCTACACTTTTTAGATTGACTTTATGCCTCAAAAATGGAGTTATAAAGTCAAGACATAATTCAATGAATATGAATGATTTGACACAACAAAATAGAAATATTTGAAGATAAAAAATTGATTTCACGCTTTTGAAATAGATCTTTTATTTTAAAATTTTTCTCTTTTGATAATAAATAATGATTCAATATAAATGATATAGAAAAAAAGAGATTTGAAGACAAAAAATCTGACAATGAGAGGGAGAGAATGATAATAACAACAAAGATGCACCTTTGTCCTAAGATTTTGGGATGGTAATAGAAAGAGGAGCTTAGAAATAAATAGCATTAAGAGGGTGAGGATGAAGAGAACCTTTTCTGGGGTGTGTTTGGCAGCTTGTTGAGACTCTGATAATCCAGTTCTAGGGCCATCACTTGCCATGTCTAGTTGTTGTTGTTGCTGCTGCTGTTGTTGTTGTGGCATCTGGGCATTCCTCTGATCAAAACTCTGATGATCTGAAGATGCCTTTCTACTCATAGGAGATTCTGGTTCCAGATGTGCCTCAACCTTACTTGGAAGCGTGTTCACTGCTGATCCTGAGTCAGTACTAGTCTCTCTCCTGATTTTGAACTTCCCTATATTAAAACAAAACAAAAAAACCCACTAAATTTTTTCAAATGGGTATTTACAAATCATCATAAACCACCTCAAAACCTCACTTTTCAACTGGGTGTTTTCAAGAAACACAACAAAAAAGTGATATTTCAAGATGGGTATTAGAGATTTCTCTCAGAAAGAAAATTGTTCAAGTTCTTTATTTTGTTTTTGTTTATTTATAACAAATGGTCAAAGAGAGGAGAGACAGAAAACTACTATTGGGGTTTGATGATGGAATCTCATAGGCCATGCAGGGAACATTTCCAGAGTAGCTGCAGGAGGAGGCCTGCTCGCTGTAAAAAAAGCTGCAACAGAATCACCAAAAGCAAAAAATCTCTCAGAATCATCAGCAAGCAAAAATAATAAAAACACTGCCAAAGATTTTAAAAAAACAGTTGTTTTTTTTTTTTTTCCCTTTCTTTCTGCAGTCAGGTGGGGGACTCAGGTTTCCTAGTTTGAAACCCCACGCCATTCATCTCTTTCCTCCAAATATGATTAGCGTGTTAGAAATGGAAAGCCCCTCTTTGTAGACATATTCAAATCTCACTCTCTCTCCTCCAAATATGATTACTGTGTTGGAAATGGAAAGCCCCTCTTTGTAGACATATTCAAATCTCACTCTCTCTCCTCCAAATATGATTACTGTGTTGGACATGGAAAGCCCCTCTATGTATGTAGACATATTCAAATCTCTCTCCCTCTCTCTCTCTCTCTCTCTCTCTCTCTATAGGGGTTGGTTATGTTTGTCAAACGTCAGAAAAGGTAGAGGAGAGAAGCATACATGATTTAGCTTCATCATTATTATTGATCTTAACTTCTTGCAGCACAATAGCTTCCTCAAAATCTCCAAAATCAAAAGAAGATCCTTCTTGATTACTGAAACGAAGAAATTATTAATAACCCATGTCAGATTTTGAGAAATAAATAGAACCCATTAATCTTTAAAAAAAAAAAATTGTATTGAGTTGAGAAATATAAGTGAAACAAACAATATATATACATGAAACTTAAAGGAGGATTATTAGTAATCCCATGAAGAAGTGAATATGGATATGGTGGTTTGAAGGTCCTGTGTCTGACATTAAACCAGTCAATCCAACTCTATGACTCGCCATTCAAACCATGATTCTCATGCTTCTGCAATTCAGAAATGGTGAAAATCATTTTCCAGGAAAAGTAAATAAGAGAGAAAATGAATGAAAGTTGAGAAACAGGGGCATAGAACAACAACTACATACATGCAGTAATTTTTCTATGGAATTCTTGAGAGACAACAGTTCTCTTCTGGAGCAAAACTCAACAAAAAACACAAGAACTGGAAAAGATCAAAGCTTTCTTGTCAAAGTATCTCTCTCTCTCTCTCTCTCTCGCTCTCTCTCTCTCAGAGCAGTGAAAGTTTTTGATATTTAATGGGTCTCTATCTATCTTTCTCTCCTTCTATAAAAGAGGTTGATTATTCTGTTTTGGGTTGCTTTATTTATGCCCTTATGTATGTAGCAGTAATTATTATCAGGTTTGAAACTCATCCCACGGTACAGATAATTTTGTCCTTGCAAGCATGTCTCATGCCTCTGTTTTTGTTGTGGGTTTCAAGAACACAAATTATTTTGTTTGGTTTTAGTTTTTTTAGAATTATTTTTCATAAATTATTTTTTTATTTTTTATTTTTTTATTTTTATTGAATTTTTTAACATTTTCAGTAATTTTTTTAATTTTTAGACACACTTAACATAAATACACTTAAAAAGTATAATATTTGTGAAAAAAATCTTTAAAAAAATGGAAAATTATTTATAAGTCCTATTAGGGATACTTATGCTACATATGGTCCTACTATAAAAACTTATGTTCCCATTAGTCCTGTGGAAAGTTTGTTAACATATTTACTTCAATATTAGTTGTTAATATCATAAATAATAGTAAAACTATATATAGGAAATTGAATGTTACCATAATCATATCTATATAAACGTAACGTAACGTGATACCTACATAAACGTAATGTGACACCTATGATCTATGGTAATATGCAATTAGGAAATTGCATGTTATCATAGATCATATCTACATAAACGTAACGTGACGTGACACCTATAATCTATGGCAACATTTAATTTCCTATATAAGAAATTGAATGTTGTCATAGATCATATCTACATAAACGTAACGTGATGTGACACCTATATAAACGTAACGTGACACCTATGATCTATGGCAACATTCAATTTCCTATATTTGAATGTTACCATAAATCATATTTGTATGAAACGTAACGTGACACCAATATAAACCAGCAACATTTTCACATTCAATTTTAAAAAATAAAAATTCATTAAGTTTGCGAAACGTAACGTGACACGTTATGTTACATTACGTTTATATAGGTGTTACATTACGTTACGTTTATGTAGGTGTCACGTCACGTTACGTTTATGTAAGTGTCACGTCACGTCACGTTTATGTAGGATCTTGTGGAATATATTCCTATCTAATAGGACTTGAGACTCTATAAGAAATTACACAGGACTTAACCTACCATAAGTGTCTGAAAAGGGACTTATAAATAAGTCTCCTTTAAAAAAATCACTAAATACGAAAAAATTTAAAAAATATGAAAATTCAGTATGTGTCACGTCACGTTTATGTAGGTGTCACGTCACGTTACGTTTATGTAAGTGTCACGTCACGTCACGTTTATGTAGGATCTTGTGGAATATATTCCTATCTAAATAGGACTTGAGACTCTATAAGAAATTACACAGGACTTAACCTATCATAAGTGTCTGAAAAGGACTTATAAATAAGTCTCCTTTAAAAAAATCACTAAATACAAAAAATATTAAAAAAATATGAAAATTCAGTATATTTTTCATATTTTTTATTTATTAATTTTTTAAAATATTTTTCACAAATATTTTACTATTTAGATATATCTAAATAAGGTATATCTAAAAAATTTTAAAAAAAATTACTTAAAATTTTAAAAATATTAACTAAAAAAAAATACAAAAAATAAAAAACTCAATTTCTAGAAAATTAAATTCAAAAAACCGAAATCAAATAGACTGAATTTTATTCTTATAAAATAACAATAATCTTGTTTGATTTTAATTTTTAAATTTTAAATTTTAATTGTTAATTTTTAATTTTTTTAATATTTTAAGTAATTTTTTTACTTTTTAAATGTACCTAACTTTGATATACTTAAAAAGAAAAAATATTTTTCAAAAAAAAATCAAAAAATACACAAGAATACAAAAATATAGTAATTTTTCAAAAAAAAAAAGTTATATTTTATATATCTAGTAAATTTTTTTTTAAAAAAATACAAATATTATACCTTTTAATTATATTGATAAGTGTATCTAAAAATTAAAAAAATATGCTTACAATATTAAAAAAATTCACTAAAAATAATAAATTCAATTTTTACAAAATTGAATTATGGAAATTAGAATCAAATAAGGTGAATATATTTTAAATAATAATATAACATTAATTACAAATCACACACAATATATACATATATACATGAATAAATAAAAATTTTGAAAATGGCCTTTAAACAAATTTTATGGAATCTTAGGCCTTATTTGGTTAGTGTTTTGTGATATTATTTTAAAAATAATTTTTTGAAGAGAGTTTATAAAATTTGAAAATTTGTTTGGTTGTATATTTTGAAAGAAAAATGTTTTGTAGCTCAAATTTGTATGATCCGAATGGCTCAAATGTATTAAAACGATGTTATTTTACATCCAAAATGACGTCGTTTTGAGACATTCAAACCATTCAGGTCATAAAAATTCTGGCTACCAACCATTGTTGATTTTGAAACTAATTTTGGAGTTTGAGATGATTTGATTTTTTTTTATAATTGAATAGATGTGTGTGAGGAAAAAAGTGATTGAGAAAGAAAGAGAAGAGATAAAAAGTTATTGATTGATATGTAGTAGAGAATAAAGTAATTTTAGAAATTTTTTAAAAAAATTTATTAATCAAAATGTTTTTAGAATTTTTTCTCCTAAAATATGTTTTGAGAAACAAACTAAAAATTCATGGATGTGAATATTGTATTTTATTTTTGAGTTTTTGTATTAATTGATATATTTTGTTTTTGTACGAAGCTTCTCTCTTTTCTTTCGTTGATTCATAAGACTTTACGAATATATTATCTATAAAAATAAATTTAAATTAATTAAATATTGATAATCATTTTTTTTAATCACATTTATCTTACAAAAAATTAGATAATAAATATAATTTTAAAAATAAATCATCTATTTTTTTAATATTATTTAAATATATAATTATCGATATTTAATTAAGGGGGATGCACCAATAAATTCCAAATTAATAACTTATACACTGTTTAGTCCTAAAAGTTTTCTTATAGACTGAAAGGTCCCATTACAATGTTTCAAACATTAGATTAATGTTTCGAACATTAGATTTCAACATTAGATTAATGTTTCGAACATTAGATTGATGTGCAAATGGGACTAAATGGAGCATAAGAAAACTTTTAGGACTAAATGGTTCAACTTTTCAGAAATTAGGACTTATGGGTAAATTTTCCTTTAATTAATTTGATTTTTATATGAATAGTCTACACGAAATACACTAAAAATTTAATAATTCGGATCAACGAAATAAACCCGTAATAACTTAAACTTAAGGTTGTGCAAAATATCCTCAATCGGTTTAAAACCACCCAATTCGCACTGATTCCCTACGGTTAGGGTTGTGCAAAATATCCTAAATTTGTTAAAATCGTCCAATCCACATTGATTTTCCCGCAAACCACATGTTAGTTTGATTCATTGTTTAAAATTTATAATTCGCCTTCAAAATTGATCCGCTCTGCTATCTTACTACATATATATTTTTAATTCTAATAAAATATGAAAATAAAAATCAATGTAAGAAAGATTTAAAATGTAAATTTATTACAAATTAGTGTTATATATAAAAATATTATGTAAAACTAGTTGGTGTTATTTATATAAAAAATAATTATACATATTAGTATTATTATTGTGCAAATACTTATAATTAGTTAAGAGTATTCTTCATTTAACTAATAAAATTAAACCATCTAAACTACGATGTAGTTATTTGCCAATCCTTCATTAATGATTGAATTTATAATTTTACTCTCAAATTGCATTCACCTGCACACAAACTACAGCTTTCAATCCAAAAAATAAACCTCATCCTTTTTTATTTTTATTTTTTGGTGAATATTTATTTATTTTTGGTATGCAAAGAAAATGGGGGGTCTTTTGAAGGAACCCACTAGAATTCAGTATGGCTCCTACTCCACTCTCTCTCTAACCGCCTATGATTTCCCATTGGCGGCTCCTCATAGAGGTGCAAGTGCTAAACTTAGAAAAAAAATAATAAAAGCAAATAAATCCAACCCATTAACAGATGAGACAAGTTTCTTTCGTGAAGGAAGAGGTAAAAGCTGTTAAAAAAAATAAAATGAATAAAGATAGTTTCTTGATTTTTTTATACCTCAAAGAGGAGTTTACTTTGACACCCACAGTTTTAAATAGCACTATCATGGGAAGCATATCAAGAATGAAGTGTAACGATGGTGAATTTTTTTGAAATAATTCATCATTAAATTTTTTTAATGACAATCTATAATCATATGGGCTATGGATTAATTCATGAATAGCAATGAATGACTAATATTATACAAATAAAAAAATTACACATAATTTTCGTATATAATGATGTGATTTGTTGTGCATCTTCATTTAAAATTAAAACACATATAAATTTATTAATAATAATGACAATATTACATTATTCTTGTCAAATTTTTTATATAAATTTTATGATAGAATTTTCCATATCAATATCAAAGTAAAAAGATATATATACATATTAATTGATACTTAAAACTATGATAACAACCCTTGGTTCATAACAACTCTTGGGAGTTGGAGAGCAGAAGAGAGATATATTCTTATTTAAACTTTTGTTTATCATATTTCTACCAAAACATTAGAATAATCACCAATAAGAAAGCCCACTTGTATATATATTTAATCCAAGCAATGCAGATGGGTTTGTTTGGTATTATCCCCTTTGTTGATGGGTCAACATCCATTCCCTGTCATCACCTAAAACCATGCCACATCAAGATTCTTTTCCATTAATAGAAATTTTGCTTCCCAGATGTGCCTTGAATGGAGAGGTCTATGGCAGAGTGGATTTTATTATTTGCTCATTATGACTCGTTTTTTAAATAATAATAATAATTTATACGCAAAATTTTTATATAAAAACTCATTCAGTATGATTTGAGAGTAATATTTTTAAAATTATAAATCAAAATAATGATATTTTATTTTAAATTGAAAGAATTATAAAAAAAAATCATATTATTCTATATGAAATTATATAGAATATATATACACACATATCATTAGGGTCCTTATTGTTCCCACATTAACATTAGTCAAGGTTTGTATGGTTGTGATGTCTTAAACCTAGTTTCTATAAGGACAAATTCCCTCAAGGCTGATGATCTAAACACTGCCCCATTGTCATCCCCAGAGACACAGGTTAAGGATTTTGTTCCCACTCTAGGAAGGAGGTTTGAATATATCCATTACCACCAATATTGATATTGATATTGATATATATAAATAGATAGATAGATAGATAGAGAAAAAGAGATAGCAGAAATTATCTAATAGGTGTGGAACATCGAGTGTTTGTGCACTCAACCAATGATAATGCATAATTTTCTTGATTTTAAAGTTATGTATTCATTTAGTCCCCTACTATTGATTGGATACATCGTCCACTTAAAATTTTTATAAGACATAATAATTAGGAGAGCGATATAAGAGAGAGGAGAGAGTTTTTAGGTGATGGATCCGTGATCTCTCCCATGAAGAGGTGGAAGCAAATATTTTATATTGTGTTGATCTACCACTTTGTAGGGAAAATGTTTCCCATCTATTATTCCTTCTCCTAAAACCAATGATTGGCCTAGAAAAAATTTGGTCCAAATAAACAAGTCCTTCATGGATTAGGTATATATGCATTATATACCATGCACTAACATTTATTCTTGATGCAAAATTTGAGCTTTAAGGGATTAATTACTTGGATCTTGCTTTCTTTCCTAACTTTAGTTCTTTTATGGCTTCATTGCTTCATTGTCTGTAGAAAGCTAATTGGTCTAGATCATATCTAAAAGTATTCTTTATGACTTTACACAGCATTGTTAAATCATGTTTAGTCATTGCTTGCCACTTAAGCATAGTTACTTATTGATATTATATTACATGTACATTTATATGTGAATTTCAGTGATAAAAGTTTTCGTTTCCTATTCTATGTCATTTCTCTTTACAAGATGTACCTTTTTTTTTGAATTAAAGTTTATTAATTTAACACATCTCATGGCCAAGACAAAGAAATAGAATTTTGAGAACAGAGAATCAGATCTCATATATATCGTGTTTATATTATGTAGCTTAAACAAGAGCAACTTGCATTTTATTTGACATTTGTTTCAACATCAGCAAGCTCATGACTAATTCCTCAAAATACCATTGACTCTGCCAAATAGGAAATTCTCCAATTTCAATCAGATCCAACACTTTTGGGAATCATTCATATATGTCATTCAAGCATGCATTGCTTTCATGAATATCAAATTCATTCCTTCTTCTTCAAGTTCATTATAGAAATCAGAGAGACAATGCATTACCGTAAAATATATTGGAAAAGGGCATAGCTATCGTCTTTGTATATTCTATATAATGGGTCTTCAATCAATTGAGAAGAAAAATTGACAATGAACATTTAATTACTTTTGAAAGTTTCTCTTATCATCCCGTGAGACAAAGGATATCTTTGTGCACAGTTTGTGAAATGACTTTGTATTGAATGAAATATTATATTGAAAGAAAAATGACAAAACATTGCCTATGTTAAACACAACCTTTGGGGGGGGGGGGTTTTCTTTTGTTTTCGCCTCTTTCTTTTTCATAAAACTCATTTCTGAAAACATTTTATACCTTATGAATTGGTCAAAAAATAAATTTGTTGATTTTATGATGTTAAATTGTTTACCAAAAAAACAAAATATGTTAAATCACAACCGCCAAAATTATAAAAAATAAATAAAAATTGTTAGTTAATTTCATCTTGGTCATAGTTGGAAATTAATTAATACCATAATCACTTTCCTCAATGCTGGCTGAAATTTCCACCAATGCTTTGAAATCTGGGGCAACCATTATCATCATTTGCCTAATAAAGGTATAACAAAGACAAGAAATTTTTTTTTTTTTCTTTCTTTCAAATTGCTAGAACAAGAAACTAAAGAAATAAAATTCTCATTACTGATTCATATTGCTAGTTGACTATAACAGTGTTCTAGATGTTAGAAGCCAGTACATGTTTGCTTACGCAAACTAGAAGACTGAGTACATTACGGCCATGTTTTGGTGGATATGAGTTTAGGATCAGATTAATAGTCCAATAAATTATTAATCCAATATTTGGTTAAACAATTGAAATGCAGACTAACAATCCATTCGGATATGGTATTCCATATATGATGGACTATTCAATCTCACAGAAGGGGGTGGGATATAAATTGGAGGACTAAGCCAAAGTCTGGACTATTAGTTCATCCTTATAATCCTAACTCAATCCAAACATAGGATATGATACACAATCCAAAGGGATTTGTAATCCTAGAACTATTAATCATGGAAATGCTAATCCAACCTAATTCAGTTCGCCCAAACGAACATGGCCTACGTGTATAATTGAAATTGTCAATATGAAAATCAAGGTGAGAGTGAAAAGAAAGGTGCTTGTGTTGAGTAGTAGAATTAGATATTTTTTAAAATCGTTACAATAATTGCTAAGTAAAAATATATATTTAGAAAAAATATAACTTTATTATTTTTTTTGAAAATCAAAATTATGTGAAAAAAGTTTACACCAAGTAAATTTTGTAATTTATATAATATATATTTATATACACAAGGGGAGAAGAAAAAAAGGGTAAATTGTCCTGGAAATTATGATTCTTCCTGCTACAAGCTGAGATCACTCTTTTATCTTTTACTGTTAGGATTTTTAGTGGCGCAATTGGAGTTACAAAAATAGTATTTTTAATAAACAAATTAATTAATTAAATTGAGTATATTTTGCCTTTCTCAAACTCATTTTAGCAACCATTGGAGTGGTGGCCCAGTGGGGAAATCATGGCCTTCCCTAGTAGAGAGTGAAGTTCGACTCTTGGGGGACGAAATACTGGATAATTTTCAGTGGTTCTTTATAGAGATCTCGCGCTGTACTCCGATTGAAACTTAGCCTTGTTGGGGTAGTCGATGAACTCTACTGGTGTCTCGGTGGTGAGTCCTTTATATGGATTGAGTTAAATCAGGCCCGCAATCAACTATCTCGAGGCCTGGGCCACGAATATTATGATAACACTTGAAAATATCATTTTTTTGTGGGAAAAAAAAGAAGAACTCATTTTAGTAAGAATGTCGTACATTGAATCGAGATTTTAATACATAGGAGTAGCTTGCCTCCAGTCTTTAATCAGATTAGATGGTGTTGTTCATCCCGTGAGGGCCCACACGGATCCTGTTTTGATAATCCGAACCGCTGAATGTGTAGAATTCGTCAAGTACTATATGTCTGTAAAAAAATCAATTTGATTGGATATTGATAGTTATGTGATCAAATTAGTTTTGTATAAAAAAAAAATGGACGGTGAACAAATTAACGGTTGACAAAAAAATGATAAGACGAGATAGCTATTGATATCCGATTAACGTGATTTTTTACAGGCATATAATACTTGACGAGTTCTACACATTGAACGGTTCAGATTACCAAAACGAGACTCATGGTGGGCCCCTACGGGCCGAACAGTACTGTTCAATTCGATTAAGGATTGGAGGCAAGCTGCCCCCTTAGTACATCTATGTTTTGAACGTAAATTACGCATTTTATATAATTTATATATGATGATATTAGCAAAAATTAATTATTTCTTATACAAAAAATTATTAGTTGGTCTTGAGGCACCACGTGATCATGTCCTAGACCAATCACAAATATTCATATCCTCTCATGTTCCTCAATCACCCAACACAAAAAACGTGGATCCCACCATTTCCACCAATTACAATACATTTGAAGCGTCTTGTGACGCTATTCCTGAATTAACCAATAGCTTCTCTTCTAACAATGAGCCTAAATTTTAAAAGAGATACATGAAATTTTTTCAATTACACTCACAAATTACATCTATTCCCCCCCCCCTATTTTAAGGAGTTATTTGGGAATACACTAAATAAGTGTACTTATTTGGGTTATATCCCCTCTCTATTTTTCTATATATTCTTTTTGTAAAAGTCAAAAGCACCCGAAACCTTTGCTTGGAAAGAGCTAATTTAGCTTGGCTAAAAAAAGTTCATTTGGGATAAATTTTTGACTTCTTTTGGTGTACATATGATGGTTTCGAAAGAAAAAAGTGAAATAATTATGATTTAAATGTAATATTTTATCTTATTTTAACTTTTTAACCTTTGTGGGTTAATTAATCTAATCCTCCTCTCAAACGAAGTCTAAATAAGCAAATTCCAAACAAATCCTAAATTATGGAGAGAAGTGTGTACTTTGTTGTTTTTAACTCAAAATTTAAAGGGTTGGGCTTTCCTCTTGTCCGATCATGAACAAGAGGGTATTGTTGGGTCCGTGGGACCCATCATGGATCCCGTTTCGATAATCCAACCCGTTCGATGTGTAGAACTCGTCGAGTACTATATGCTTGTAAAAAATTATACTGATCGGATATCGATAACTATCTCATCGGATTAGATTTTTGTCAACCGTTTATTTTTTCATCGTACATTTTTTTATATACCAAATTGATTTGATCGCGTAGCTATCGATATCCGATTAACTTGATTTTTTACAAACATATAGTACTCAACGAATTTTACACATCACATGGTTCAGATTATCAAAACAAGACCTGTGATGGGCTCCCACGGGCCCAATAATACTCTCCAGTCAGATTGGAGGAAAGCCAGCCCCAAATTTAAATACTGAGTAAGGCCTCGTTTGGCAAGTACCCCTTTCAGTCAAAAAATCAAAAAGTTACTAAAAAAATCAAAAAGCCAACAACCCATACCAAAAAGTCAAATATTCCATTTTCTCTCTACAAATACAGTCCTTGAGATTTGATTAAAATACGAATCGCCTCTTATGATTTTGAAAATTACATTCCACCCCCTGAGGTTTTTAATTTCATAACAAATCGCAATTTTATTAATAAATTATCCAGTCAATTAACTGTTTTAATGATATTAAAAATATGTTTCAATTAATAATTTGATCTTGTTTGGCATGATCTAAAAAAGTCAAAGTCACTATCAAATTTAAGTCACATCATCTTATTTAAGTCACATCATCTCTCTAATACATCACTTCAAACTCAACTTATACCCAACCCATATTTCATAAAAAGTCAAAAAGTACACTTATTTAGATCATTTCAAACCACCTCTTAGATAATTTTATTATTGCATAGGAGAGCAATTATGAATTTTATTTTTTTAGTTAGTTCTATTAAATAAAAAATTCTAATAAGAGGATATATATAATTTTTCAACTACATAGGATAATTTGTATTTTAAATAAACATCAGCAGGTGTATTTGTAATTTATCTTTAAATATTCTTAGGTAACTGAACCGGCGGTAGAAACTGTTCATTCAACCGGTTCAGTTTCAACTGTGAACCAAACACATGTGTCCCTCACCTCACCTGATTGCAGCGGTTCATTTCGACAAACCCTCAATTAAGAGCTGAAACAGAGGGGAGAGAGAGAGAGAGAGAGAAGCAATGGAATCAACAGCGAGACGAAGCGGAGGAGGAATATTCGAAGGCCTCTACAAGGTGTTAATGCGCCGGACCTCCGTCTACGCCACTTTCGTTATCGCCGGCGCCTTCATCGGCGAACGGGTTAGGGTTCCGATCTCATCTCCGCTGCTTCCTTTTCATGTACATATATTATATATATATATATGTATGTATTTGCGTTCGTGATCGCTTTTGCTTCACGACATTTTGGATCTGAATTTCTACAATATTTGTGGTTTTTGAGATCTGTTTAGGGTTGTATCATTGTTTGTGTGGAAATTGATTTGCTCATAAAAATGTTGTTCTTTAAGTTTGATTTAATTGAATTGCTGCCAATCGATTGTGAAATTTATTTATTTCTGCAGGCAGTGGACTATGGAGTTCATAAGCTCTGGGAGTACAACAATGTTGGGTATTTCAAGTCTCCTCTTGTTGAATTTTTTACTTGTTAATTTCATTCTGGTTACATTTGATTTGAATTATTTTGCTTCTAATGGTGGTATATGTATGTAATTATATTGTATGTTTGTTATGGTTAGAAAGTTGTTTTACATAAGCACAAATGAGAAACCACATGTTTCAATTGAACGAGGGAGAGAAGTTGCAATTCCTCCATTCTAACAGTGTGGTGTCGTTTATGCGTAATTGTTGAAGGCTTTGCTTTATTGCAACTAGGGTGGGTGTAAACACAATGGTTTTGCATTTTTAAATCTAAACTTTCGTGCAATTTGAAATGAGGAAGATAAGTTAAATTTGAAATTTGTTTAGGGATTACTATAACCGCTTAGCAGTTGTTTTATGGGCATTATTGGAAAATAAAATAGTGTTAGAATGATTCAATCCATCTTCTAAGTTGTGTGTTTTATATAATAGTAGAGATAGTTGTAGTTCATTCATGTTATGTTTATTAACCGTGGTTCTGTGCAACCTGACAATATATAGGTTTTTCACAGAGTCAGTTTGCTTTGTAACTTCATTCAATTTCACATGATATGAGACTTGTATGATGGCAAGGAACTTAATATCAGTCCGCACTCATGACTGAAGGCAGTTGGGTTGAGACTCAGATCAGCTCTAGTTATGAAATCACTGATTGTTATGGTAGCTACTGGGTCCTCTTGCAGCCCTCTTACACTAAGACTTATCATTCCAAATAGGAATGCTGCTTATATAGGAGTAATTGAAAATCTAAAGCATGAAAAAACTGCCAAAGAATCATTCTATTTTATATGTCTACATATGTAGTCTCAAATTTTATTCTACAATTCGTAAAAATCCTGAAAAGTTTAAAATGCAGTAATATTTTAGAACACGAAAAAATAAACTCTACTAAAATGATGCCCATTAACTATATTTTCTTCCTGGCCCTACATTAATTAGGATGCATTGCATCACTTGTTACAGTTATTAGTTGCTAGCTGGGAGAATATTGATATACTTCAAGTCGTTAAAGAATTTTAGTTATTTTATGAATCAGATTTGATATGAAGATAGAATAGGAAGATCATGACATGTTATGTGCATTTTAATCTTTTTAACGGTTCGTCGTTCTAGTTTTGGCACTTGGTGGCAATATATACGGAATGCTAACTATATGAATCCTCTATAATTTCAGCCAATAGTTAGATTCCTTCCCTTCTATATCATGCTTGCTGTTGTTTCAACATTTGCTTAGGTTTGTTTAATTATCTTACCATGGTTTGTATACTTTTATAATGCAGAAGCGGTATGAGGACATTCCAGTTTTGGGACACAGGCCAGCTGAATGAATTACCAATCTCCCTTTTCTCGTCTTTTTCCTAGAGTCAAAATGAAACTTCTTATATTGATCTTTGAATAAGTATTGCTTTATTGGAACAATCCAATCTTGATATTTCAAAACATTTAGAACTTAGATTATTGGATTTGAAGCTTGGTTTTTTCTTATATCAAGGCATATGTAATTTTTCATTTTATTGTGATTTGACTGTTACTTGCTTTTAGCTAGTATTTTGTGTTCATGTACTGAGAGTACAGTTGAGTTAGAGTGGGGGAAAGCATTTTCTTCTGAAATAAGAGGCCGTTTGGGTGAGTGTGGAAGTGAAGAAAGTTCATTTTCCTTCTGTGTTGGTCATGGGTCTGGCAGGGTGTACTACTTCGAACTAGGTTGTCCATGGATTGGATTTAATTCAAGCCCAAAAGTCCGAATCCGTTTACAAAAATATTGGGATCCGAAACTATCCGATTCGTATTTGGGTGACCTATAATTGGATATGGGAGAAATGGGTTTGGATCGGATTCAGATTTGTCTTAATCAATCGGATTCGATTTTGACATATCTGATCTAAATCTGATCCATTTACATGCCTACTTTGAATCAGATTTCCATATTGTTTAGCCGACTTCTTTGGTTTGTTTTCGTTTTTTGTGTTTTCGTTAAAAAACTAATAAAAAATTAAAAAAATGATGTTTTTGTATTGTTTTTAGTTTAGTGCAAAAATAATTTTTGAAATTTTAAAAGGGCATTTTTGATATTTTCTTTAAGTATGTGGTTGAAATTTTTTTCTTGAAAATAATTTTTGAAAATGGTTTGCCAAAAGCTTTCCAAAATAATAATAATAATCAGTGTGGTTGGTTTCAATTTTTTGAAAATTGATTTTTTTTTTGTTTTTGAGTGAATATTTTTAAAATTGTAAGTAATATTTTATTTTTTTAGATGTATTTTACGTAGATGTATTCAAAAAAATATTTTAAAAAATTATTAAATAAAAATACAAAAAATGTACTAAATTTTTATAATTTGGTACTAGTGAATTTTTAAATTTTTATTCTCACAAATATTATACGTTTTAAGTGTATTTATGTTAGGTGTGTTTAAAAATTAAAAAAAAATTACTTAAAATATTAAAAATTCAATGAAAATAAAAAAATACGTAAAATAAAAAGCATAATTTTTTGAAAAGTAAATTCTGAAAATTGAAAAATAAACAAAGTGAATAATTTGTGCGTAATGCTAGAGATACCAATTTTTTTATTAAATAAATGACTAAATATCTCACATGGTGCGGATTTCACAGCACATTTGGTCAAACAAAAAAAAAACATAGCAAAATAGGACTCGCTTCACCTATGATGTGAAACTATTGTTTGGCTCCAATCATATTTATACGTTGTCCCGCTCTAACTATATTTCTCAAATTTACTTGTATGTATATAATATTTAATTTTAAAGGCTACAATATTAACATTTATTGACTTATTTATTTATTATTTTACATATTTTAACTTATCATCGCAATAAAATATATATATACATCCATAATAGAATTTATTTGTTGTACAGGTATATAAAACTAATTAGGATTAGATAAATATCTATCCGACCTGTCAAAATCGAATGTCTTGAATTAATTCGTCATAGAGTGGATGATTTCAATAGTCTAAGTGGATGGATACAGATGGATTTTTCCAATCTACATAAGTTTAGACGGACAGTGAATAAGAGACCACCCGACTCTATTTGATTCGCTAATACACTCCTAAGAAAATAATTTTATATTTTTATGCTTTGTGTGTTAAAAAAAACCTTTTATTTATAATTATATTTGCTATTTATAAATTATGAAAGTTGAACCTTTTATTTTTATCATAAAAAATAAACAATCAAACATTTTGGGAGCAGAATAGTAAAGAATTACAAGAACATAGTTCGAAAAAAAGGTACAAAACAATAAAACTCAAACTGCCAAGTCAATCCACATTCACCCGCCAACTACACAACCTATTCAATCCGCATCCGCTAACTAAGGTCTCGTTTGACAATTATATGTTTTAGTCAAAAAGTCATTATAATTTGTCACATTACTCTCTCTATTTTTTACATATCTTTTCGTAAAAATCAAAAAATAACTAAAATAGCTTGTTCCAAAACAAGGCTTAAATAGACAGATGTAGATTGATTTTTTTTTAATCTACTTAAGTTCAAATGGATGACAGATGAAAGGTCACACGACCCAACCCGATCTAAAACTAACTGACCAGTCAAATTTGGGCCCAGTTCCGGGTCTGATACTATTTCCTAAGGCAATTAAAAGTGGGCACACTTACGGGTCCTATAGGCTCAATTGAATTTTTGTGGTGGTCAAAAAAACTAAACCCAGCCCAGTCCGGTTTGGGCCACAAGTGTGAGAAAGCAACTCTCACGTGTTTAGGGTTGGCGCTTGTGAAGAAGTTATTTATCTATTCTCTCCGAACGAGTCTCTCTCTTTATCGCTCAGTTATCGGCTATCACAAACCCTAATCGAGGGTTTTCTTCTCTCAGGTACACATTCTCTCTCTCTCTCTCTGATCTAAACATTGAATTTCTGTGGTCATACATAAGGATCTGTGTATTATACTGCCAGATTTGTATATGGTTGAGAATCACTTCCATTTTCACCTTTTGTTCTGTTTGGTTCCTGAGAAAGCTTAGAAAATCAACAAGAAACGGTTTCTTGTTTTTTGTTTTTTTTAGTTATCTAAAAGGTGCCATTGATGAAATAGGAATAAAAAATTGCTTTGATTTATAGTCTTCAGTTGTTATTGAATGATAATTGAGTGTTTCTTGTGTTTTTTGTTTTGGTGGCAGAAAGTCGGAAGAAAAGGAAAAAAGTTTCAATCATGAGGTATGTGAAATTTCTGATCTTGTTATATGTGGAGTTTCTTTGGTTTTGTTTCATGTGTTGCAATTCTATGCTTTTAATTTGTGTTTCTTAAAAAAAAAAATTGGGTTCTCTCTGTATTCCTACATTTATATTTGTTGTGCTGTAGAAAGGTCTATTTCGAAGTAGTAGTGGCTTGCTTGAATGCATTTTTATTTGAAACTGTCCATAATTTGAGTATTGTACGATTGACATTAAGATAAGACAAACGTCTAGTTTTCATATGCTTTTCTGTGAAAATGGTTTAACCAGCACGAATTGTTTACCATCTAGTGCCTTGCTGTTATTTTTCGATATGTGTTATTGGTTTAATAGTGGATGAGGGTGTTGTTAGCATAGGCCAATTTGTGATCACTCCCTATATGAGACACGTGAGAGACTCAAGCAGCCATTTTGATCATTAAAGACGTTGATGCTTGTCACTGTGGTGTTTTTTGGGTCCAAACTGTAATTTTTTCCCATGTTTTTTAATAGTTCTATGGCATTGTTTAATGTGTAGTTTTTGATTTGAGGTCATTGTTCAGTATGTCCCCAGATTAACTCATTTTGTTAATTGTTGTTAAACCCTAGTGTCTTTTCATGTTTTTAGAGGCTTCAGTCTTGGAATGTTGGTGCATTTCGACTTTCTAGTTATTCAATTCTCACTGATGATGTGCAGTCATATATGCTCTTTGTACATTTGTGAAATGTGTCATTATAGTTCCTTTATAGTATTTTGTTTTTGTTACTTGTAAGGCAATTTCGTTTTTATGTTGTTTAACCCCTTTGAATCTTTTTTTTTTCCCCCCATCTACAGTAAGCTTCAGAGTGATGCCTTGAGGGAAGCAATCACCCAGATTACTAATGATGCCAAGGAGAAAAAGCGTAACTTCACTGAAACCGTTGAGCTCCAGATTGGACTGAAAAACTATGATCCTCAGAAGGACAAGCGTTTCAGTGGTTCTGTGAAGTTGCCTCATATCCCTCGTCCCAAAATGAAGGTTTGCATGCTTGGTGATGCTCAGCACGTGGAAGAGGTAATCCTGCTATGACAAACTAATGAATCAAGAAACTGAAGAGAAGTTTTACTTTTGGAGAAGGGGAATTGATCCTTTAGTTGTCTGTTTTTTCTGTTTGAACTTTTTTTGATACCCAAAAATTAGCATGTTTAATATCCTTGAAACTCAAATAACTGGAAAATTGCATTTTATATCCAATAGCGACCCTAGATTTGGAAGATCTTGTTGTCTAAAGTTTGATGATTTTTGTGTTAAAAATTGTTTTTTTTTTTAGTTTCATGTATATTATATATCAATTTTATTGTTTGATCAACTATTAGTTGCATGGTGATAGTTGTTACTTAGATAAACATTGGCGTGCACTGCTTCCTCAGCAAAACTTTTCATTGCAAGCATCCAGTTTGTGTTTCATTTTCTTCATATATATATATATATATAATATCTTGTGGTTGTGATTAGGTATTTATTCATTTCTCTGCTTAGCTAATCTCATACTGCTGTGGAAGTGATTGTGAAAACATGCATGAATGATTTTTTATATACTTCCTTTGCTACATTTGTTTTTCACATGACTGTTCAGGCCAAGTAAGCAGCAAACTGCTGCAATTGTTTGTATCCCACACTCTTAGGTGCAAGAGTAAGATTAGCTAATGCCTAAACATTTGCTTGAATCTTAAAGAAGAATGTGCCTGCTCTTGTTTTATTTTTATGAATTCCTGACTAAGTTGGGTCAGCAACTAATGTCTGTTGTCTTGAGGTGATCCTTTGTTTTACTTGATCTGCAGGCTGAGAAGATAGGTTTGGAGTATATGGATGTGGAAGGGCTGAAGAAACTTAACAAAAACAAGAAACTGGTTAAGAAACTTGCTAAGAAATATCATGCCTTCTTAGCATCAGAAGCTGTCATCAAGCAGATTCCCCGTCTATTAGGACCTGGTCTCAACAAAGCAGGCAAGTTTATATGATGGATCAGCCATCAACTATCTGGATCATTTATTGCTGCATTAGATATATTGATCTCATGGATGGTGCTAGTTTAATTGTCTTTTGGCCTTGTAACCATATTATTTTTTTAAACATTTTTTCCCGCCAATGGCTTGTGTAATCACATGATTGGGTTGATCTGTATTAAAAACATTCTCGTGTTGTTTGAGTAGAAGTCTGTGGCCTTGCATGTTGACACTTGTTACCTTCCTATGAGCTATATATGCATTTTCTATTGTCAGTTTCCATTTTTGTGAGAGGTTACCTGTTGCCTGGCTAAGGTAATTGGTGAATGGTGAGTGCATATACTATGCTAGGCAGCCACTATGGGTAATTTATTCGTGCAATTTCTAGTGGTGGAACACCAATTAGTCTTATCCAACAATGTCACTGATTAGAAGGGAAATATTTTTCAGGCTGATTATAGAGTTGAATTTTTTTTTTCGTTCTTCATTATTCTAGTAGTGCTGTACTTTCCATCTCTTTGTTGGAGTTGCACTGGAAAGGATTTTTATATATGGGACTAGTTAGATTTATTGGGCAGTTGTATCCTTTTTATTCTCAGCGGTTGAGTGGAATGTGTCAGTTTGTTAACTTTGTTCGTATCTGACTAGTTCCATTCTTCCAATGCAGGGAAGTTTCCTACCCTTGTCACTCATCAAGAATCTCTCGAGTCTAAAGTTAATGAGACTAAAGCGACAGTCAAATTCCAACTGAAGAAGGTTTCTCTGCATGGGAGTTGCTGTTGGCAACCTCAGTATGGAGGAGAAGCAGATTTTCAAAATGTGCAAATGAGTGTAATTTTCTGGTTTCATTGTTGAAGAAGAACTGGCCAAATGTGAGTTAGTCTCTCTCCTCAACTAAAACTAAGTTGCCATGAATTCATGAAGTATGCACTCAACTGTTACTAGGGCTGGCTGCAAATCTGGGCACTGCTGTTTCTTTTCTATTAGGCGTTTCCATCTTAATCATTTTCTTGATTTCGATTCTTACAGATACTTATAAAAAAATATTACTATTATTGGTTGCCCTTATGCATCATCGAACAGTTACCTTGTAGGCAATTAGGTGTTGTTGAATTGACTAGTGTATTTGCGATGTTTTGAAATTTCAGCTGCTACACACACAAGCACAGCTTAGGACTTTAAGAAGAGCTGCATTATAACAGAATAACGTGGTGAAATTTGCTTATCAAAATATATTATATACAATACACACAACCAGATTAAGTGTTGAATTGAATCGAAATATATATATACGCCACACACCATTAATATGACTGTGTTAAAATTGTGGAGGAAAAGAGCAAGCATGTTCCTAAATAGCTATGATGACCATGATGTTTAAGGTGAGTTTATAAAGCTTTATGCATTTCTTCATGGCTCTTTTGAAGGACTCTGTTTTTCGGTGTAGAAGTAGAACACACCACTGCCGAATACCTCTTGACAACTTCATTGCAATTTTCATCCTAATCTCTTTCGTTGTGTTTGGTTAAGGGATTTGAGGAGGGATTTAGAAATGGAAAGGAAAAAGGAAAAATTAGGTGAAATGTGGATAAAATATACCTACATTTCACTTAGTTTCATACACATTTTCCCTTTTCATTTCCAAATTCCTCCCCAAATCTCCCAACCAAACATAGTAATGATTTATGTCATGTTGATTGACTTGCTAACCGTGTGAAGCTATGATGGGTGTTTTCGTGTTTGGATTCTATTTTTCAATGTTAAATTATCTTAATGACATTTTGTTGCTGATTGGAAATCAGGTGAGGTGCTTGTACCTGAAGAGTACCATGGGGAAACCAGTCGCATCTTCTAACCTTCTTTCTCTGTACTCGAGCTGTTTTAGGGAGCAATTTAGTGTGAGCCAATGCTTAACAGATTTTTCTGGATTGAGCAGTTTTCCCCTTTTGTAGCTGTTTACTTTGATGCCTTTTGAATTTAATGTTTTCTATAAATTTTTATGGAGATGTGGAACTATATCATTCATTTACTGGATGATCCTTTTTGTTTTTGGTGGCATATGCATACTTTATCCTAGAAAATCTTTTTGCATATTGTTTGCTTCACGCTTTGTGTTACCATTGCACCAAATATATATATACTCTAGTTTTGAAAGATTGCTTCTGATTTGAGAATTTTTACCAGAATTGGAGGCAGCACCAAGTTTTTCAATGGGTAATTGCAGGTTTGTTTGGGAATTGGCTTTTTAGTTTTTTATGAAAGGATTTGTAAAAATGTATGGAGAATGAGTTGATTTTTTGGTTAATTTTGTATGTTCCGAGAGCTTTGTGACTGCAATTGTTATGAATATGAAAACTAGAGGGGTTTGAGACTTCACTGGCCCAGTGTTGAAAGTTGGTGTTGCCTATAGAGGTCTTTGGGGTGTCTTACTGTGTGTCTTGTTTTGTTATTTTCATTCTTCACTTTGATTTTGATTTTAACATATTTTAATTTTACAAAAGAATAGAAGGTGATGGTAAACTTCAAGAATGAAATGTATTTATGATTTATTGCAAGTATTAATTTTGTAATTTATTTTTATTTTTTGTTTTAAAATTTGTATCATGGGTATTGTTTTTTTTTATAAATTTTTATTGCTACTTATTTCAAAGAAAAATATTAATTATTATTTATAATTAATTTTCTTATTTAAAAAATAATTAAAATAAATAATATCTTGCCAGGTAGTGTATAGTGTCCTCTATTAGAAATATTTGTGATTACACAAGCTTTTAGGCTAGTTTTAAGTAGTTAGGCCTATCTTGAGAAATTTTTTTTTTTTTTCTCGGACTTATTAGCTTATTATGAAAAAATGTATAAAAAATTAAAGAATTGATGTGATTTAAATAAGTTAATAAATTAATAAGTTAATTTTTTTTTTGTCTTATTAAAAAGGGTCATTTTAAATATATATATATATATATTTAAATAGGATGTATATGTATATACGGTAATGCTATATGTATCAATTAGTGTAACAATTATAGTTATGACATTATTATTGATTTCATTTATTATAAAAATTATAGATATTAAAAATCTCTTAAATTATGTCATATCATTAATTAGTATATTATTTAATATATTAATTAGTGTATATAGTATTATATATATTATAGTAAATTTTACTCAGATGAGTTTTTTTTGGAGAACACACCAGGAGTATAAAGATCTATTAAGTGGGATAATTGTTTACGAAACGGATTAAGTCTTGTGAGTTGTATGATATATATTATTATCAAAGTTTGCTTGGTGCAAGCAAACTATAAAACTATAAATAATGTTTTTTAATAAAAAAAAAAAAAGGTTATCTAAATATAAATATATTATTTTTTAATAAAAAAATGCAAAGTAAACCAGGGCGCGGCATTGGGTAGTTTCGGTTCGGCAATTGAAAGTTAGGGCATCTTCTCTCTCTCCGTGTCTCTATTGAACATGCAAGCCAAACGGTTTTCTGCCCCTCTTAAATTTTGTCCGACTCTGGACACATGCCAAAGGCCATTTCTCTCTCTTTTCTATAAATACGGATTTGGAGGGTGCTCAGGCCTTGGCCAACTAGAAATAAATCTCCACTCTCCGGCGAATCACTCAATCATCTCCGACAACACTTTCGTAAGATTTTCCAATCCCTACTCTTCATATATAATATAATAATAATGTACTTTCTTCTCTCCGATCTCTCCTAGTTTTATCTCTTACTTTTCACTATTTTCTTGTTTGTTTCGTCTTCAATTTCCTTTTGATTCTGACCCTGCTGCATGGATGTAATTGTGTCTTTGAATGTTGCACAAATTATTTTATTATTATTATTATAATATTTTGTGTTTCTCTTGCTAGTCATCATTTGGTTCGGAAATTTGGAAAAAAGATTTGAAAGGAAAAAAAAAGATTTCACATTGTTTCACATATATTTTTTCTTTCTTTTTTTAAATTGCTTCCCAATCACTCAGCCAAACACCATATCAGGTACATTTCTATAGGGAATTGTTTTTCAAAGGGCAGAAGAGAAGTATCAATTGGAGCAAATGTTATTCATGGTTTGCTCTACCATTAATGTATTAGTACTTGAATGTGAGATTTTCGCTATCTGTTGGAATGACATGGAGCCTAGATTGAAGAGCAGAGAGCCACTCGCTTTGCTTCTTCTCACAGTGCTCCGACAGCAAATGCCTTGTTGTTGCAGGAATGGATAGTTAAGTTCCATTTACTTTAATTTCTGATGAGGCAAACAGGTTAATGGTCGCATCCACTTCCATGCTACAACCCTTTGGATCCTTGTCTTTTGGATCAGGGATGAGTCTCCCTTTTCTTTGAATTCTTTTGTTCTGCTTTTTTTTGCACATCTCTTTACATATATAATAAAGTCTTTCTGGTTTGCTTTTGTTTTGCTTGAGGCTGTGTTTGTTGAAAGATTTGATGAGAGAAATGGAATGGGGAAAACAATCTGACTTTTTTGTTTGGTTATAATGGAAAACACAAGGGAAAAGAAATTGAGAAGAAAATGCAATCTCACGTTTTTTGTGTTCACATACGCTGTGTTTGGTTGGGAGATTTGCGAATAAATTTTAAAAGGAAAAAGAAAAGGATTGGTGAAATGTAAATAAAATATAACTATATTTTATCTAGTTTCACATACTTTTTCTCTTTCCCTTCCAAATCTATTTCCAAATTCCCAACCAAGGCTTTTTTTCTTCTTTTTTTCTCAATTTCTCAACTCAACCAAACCAACTTGGAATTCAAATCCTATCAATTCTTTCTCCTTTTCTTTCTCTTTCCGTTTCCCTCATCAAATTCTCCAACCAAATATAGCCTAAATATACAAGGGAAATAGGGTGAAAAAACGGAGGATTTCTATTTTCCATCCATCCTGGAGGCTATAATTTTCTTAAAATCTATTTTTAAATATCAAATTTGAGCTTCTTTTCCTTCAAAACATCCTAAAACATTAGGGGATTCAAGTGTCTAATTTGGGTCTAGGGGTTGGATGCTTTTTATACCCTTAGCTTTGTCACACCTGGTGGATACACACACACATATATAGGTATACAATGAGGGTAATAGAGAAGTCCATGTAACACTGGTAGCATGGCAGGTATTTCCACTTGATTTATCGTAGAACTAAAAGGTGGGTTTATCTGTTAAGTGGCAACACTAGATGCAGGAAATAATGTTTGTTAGTTAAAAATTCTGACACCTTTCCATGGTTGGTACAACATGGAGCCTCGAGTGAAGAGCAAAGAGCAACTCGCTTGCCTCTTCTCATAGTGCTCCAAACATTGAATTGCTTCTCATTGCAGAGATGGATTATTAGGTTCCATGTTATTGTAAATTATGGCAAAGCAACATAGTGATGGTGGTGGTACTCATGGTTCTACCCTTTTGCCTTTACCATTAGATTTAACGTGTCGGGGAGGCTGTGCATGAGCGTAAGAGCAGACAACCACTTTCTTGCCTATTCTCACTAGACTCAGAACATTAAGGGATTGATGGGGAATGCCTTCCCATTTTGATGGATGTGGTTATGTTAAAAGTTTTTATGCAACCCTTAGGTTGAGTTTGATTAGAATGAAAGTGGTGGAAGTAAGGGAAAGAGAAAAAAACAAAATATTTTCTGAGTTTGTTTAGTATAAAAGTGGTGGAAACTACAAGAAAGGTAATTATTTTGTACAACCCATAGCAACATGATAACTAATTTTTTAATTTTTTGCAAAATACATAAGAAAACACACCGAATATTTAAATTTGTCTTTGCATGCGGTTACTTGTAATTAAAATTTAAAATTTATCACCTCTTTTTTGTTTTTTTTTTCTTGCAAAATTTTCATTCTAATCAAATGTTTACAATATATATTTTCCTTTCCATTTCTTTTCTTTCACCTCAATTTCTACCACTTTTTCGCTTCAACTATTTTTTTTCTTTCTAATCAAACAGAGCCTTGGGAATATTGTTTTGCCCCGCTGCAGCCCACCTCTAATCATAGTAATCACAATAATAAACAAATGATGGGCGGAGAGTTGAATCGGGACAGAAATTGCTTTTGGTGCCGGAGAATTGTTTATAGGGGGCCATAGGTCATGTACTCTCTGTATATATGTGTCCAATTTTGAGAGTTGCCATGTGACGGCTTGTAATGTTGAATATTTAAGTTTAATGGACATTCTATGTTGATCTACTATTGCCATTCATTTGGTCACTAGCTTGCTCGTACATTTACACTTAAGGTTGCATTTCTACATCCAGTGAACCTATTAGCAGTATAGCTGAATCTTGCTGCTTGCATCCAGGTAAGTAAATATGTCAACCGCGATACTCCCCTCTCCTCACTGCTTGTTCAGAAGTGCACCACAGAACCGAACTGCCAATGCCTTTGTCAAGACCCCATCCTCTCTAGGAACCGTAAAGAGCGTCTCTAAATCCTTTGGATTGAAATCCTCAAGTTTTAGAGTGTTTGCAATGGCAGCATACAAGATCAAGCTGATAAACCCAGATGGCGAAGAGAATGAGTTTGAAGCCCCTGACGATGCTTACATCTTAGATTCTGCAGAAAATGCAGGAGTGGAGCTTCCCTATTCTTGCAGGGCCGGTGCTTGCTCAACCTGTGCGGGGAAATTGGCGTCAGGTTCGGTTGATCAATCTGATGGATCTTTTCTTGATGAGAACCAAATGAAGCAGGGTTACTTGCTCACTTGCATTTCATACCCAACTTCAGATTGTGTCATTCACACTCACAAGGAGGAAGATCTTTACTGAGAGCATCCATCATACCCTGGTCCTCTGTTTTGGTGCAAGGAAAGTCTCAGATAAGGTTTCAACTTGTTATCTATCGATGTTATGAACCAAATCAACCATGTTCGTTCCCATAATTCCAGTCCCCTTTTCTTTCTAGCTTTTTTCAATGCTGCTAAATGTTTGTTTAAAATACAAGTGAGACATCAAATTTGGTTGATAACTTGAGAGTTGAGAATGGCCTTAGTTATTTTATATTGTGTAAAATTCAAATATATCTATTGAGATTTGTTTAAAATATGTGAATGAGGTCATGAAAATTACAAATATCTTTTTATCATAATTTTTTATTTGACAGAATTAAAGAAAAAAAATTAATTTTTTAACTATTTTTCCATACAACAATAAAAATTACTTCAATTGTTAATTGAAATATAATTATGACATTATTAAAAATTGATAATTTATTAATAAAAGGGATTATTTATTATGCAATTAAAAACTTGAAAGTTGAAAGGTTGAGATATAATTTTTAGAATTACAATAGACAATTTGTTTGCATTAGATGTGGATGTTTAAGAAAATATTTTTAAAATTTTAGTTTTTTTTTTTTTTTTTCCCTCCAATTGTTTGACGGTTATTAAATAATATTTTAAAAAATTTAGATTTTTTTCCCCTCCATTTGTTTGACGGTTCATATTTAAGAACATTGCATTTCATAATTCATGTGAGCAAGATCATGAACCATGATGAATAGTAACTGCATCTCGTGTGTCCTGAATTTGGATTTAGAGAAATAAAACTGGACAGTACAGTGTTACCTAAACAGAGCTCTCTTGTTGAATTGAAACCTCTCACTCATCAGTAGGAGAATGGTCATTTGATGGTATGGAGCATTGTGTCACATCATTTATTACTTGACTCTTGTCTTTTAAAAATTTAACAAAAATTTGTTCCAAGATTATCAAATAATTTTTCCGTCAGTAGCGACATAATGTCCAGGGTTGAAAGCAGAATTGCAACATGACATGTAACATGGAAAATTGGCCCGTTAAGAAGATTACTGTCGTGCAAACCAATAAATTTTTCCCATCAGTAGTGACATAGTGTCTAGGATTCTTGGAGTGAAGAGCCTAACCAAAAGTTTTTCTGCAATCTTGGTGTGAAAGCATCTTCACACTACAAATGCAAAATGATTTCTTTTCACTTATCTTACTCGAGACAATAAATTTATTTGTCAACAATTAATGAAATAGGTGTCACCACTCACTCATATATATATCAATCATTTATGACTACAAATATGTAAATAGATGATATACATCAAATCCAAAGCATCCATCAATTCAGAATCAAAATATGTCAAAAACTTTAAATGAAAGTGTTGTTCAATACCTAACGAAAAATCTATTATTAGCTCTACTCATTTACTAATAGCAAACAGATTAACCAACCCCAATCCATTCTAAGCGACATGAATAGCGTTAGTTAGCCGCCACAAAGTTGTGGCCTTAACTTACTAGTCTTCAAGTTGAGGCTCTTGAACTCATCCACTATCCACACACTTGTTTCCATCCATTATTGCAGCAGTAACTATGGTTTGCAAATTGCTCAAGCGGCAGAAAAAATCATCATCCTCCCTGTATTCACCACCACCAATACCCATTTGATCAAACTCTTGAACAGCTTGGCTAAGCGTCAAGGTGCGCTCATCTAAAGGTCAACACCTTAATGCCACACTCATTTGTGCCATTTGGAGAGCCAAAAACATACCCAAGAAGTTGTTGATACAAGTGCAAGCCAAGATCCAAGGCATAGCGCAAGATAGCCCAAGGCATGCCATGAAGCAGCCCAGCCACAATAAACCACAACAGGCCAAAGACTTACCTGTCCAGCAGTAACTTTAGGCCAACTTTTGAAGGGTCAAATGCAATCTTTTTGATTTGTAAATTTTTATATAAATACCTTAGTATTAAAGGTGTTTTGGGTCCAAGTACTATAATTTTTCTCTTATTGTAGAATTTTTTAAAAAATCCATTATGACTCCTCAAACATAGTGGATGTTTCCTCTTGCCAAATAGGAAATAGCGTAACAAGCTATATTAAGGAGGAGGTACCCAAGTGTTGAACCAAACCACTTGTGCCTTTAAAGTACCTCAACCTAGCCATTGGTAAGGCAACTTTTGTAGTACTTTTGGTGCATTGTCCAACTATTGTAATGCCTTCTTTTGATCAATAAAAAGTTCATTTCGCCTTTAAATTGTGCAAAGCTTTTTAATTGTTGCTTGCTTTAATTTTAGCTTGTTGCTTGCTATTTTGTGGCTTGTCTCCAATCTTGTGACTCATCAACTTAACTAATATTGTGTTTACTTGTCTTTGCAAACCTTTTGAGCTTTATTGGCGGGCTAGTGAAGAGAGTTAACTAGCGCCACACACACTTGCATATCTTTGTCAAGATTTCCGCATTGCCAGTGTATGACAGTTGGTATCAGAGCCCTATCTATTTGGCTTTCTCTATTATTGGCTTTCTAAATGGATGCTCCTGGCAACCGTCAATCCACGCAAAGGGAGAGAATTGAGCTCTTGGAGCAGCATATGGATAGTATGGAGGCCACGACAGCTTCATTGGCTAACCTTGAGCAACGGGTTCATAATCTTGAGCAAACTCATGGCCTTACTCAAGGGCAAGATCGGGAGGATGTTGTCACTGAACTCAAACTAGAGATTGGAGATCTTAGTGGCCAGGTTGGTGTTCTTACTCGTGCCTTTGGCAATACACCTGGTGGTGGCATGGAATTCTCTAGGGTGTGTGTGCCTGAGCCCTGTGCCTATGGTGGCGCCTGAGATGCCAATGAGTTAGACAACTTCCTTTTCGACATGGAGCAATATTTCAAAGCTGTGAAAGTTGAAGCTAAGGAGACAAGGATTTCTATGGCCACAATGTATTTGTCTAGTGATGCCAAGTTGTGGTGGCGAACTAAATATGATGAGATGCAACGCGACTTATGCACAATTGAGACTTGGAAGCAACTTAAGCATGAACTTAAGCTCCAATTCTTCCTTGAAAATGTTGAGTATAATGCCTGGCGTGCTTTGCGGAATCTCAAGCACACCGGCATTATAAGAGATTATGTGAAACAATTCTCTGGGCTTATGCTAGACATCAAAAACATGTCAGAGAAAGACAAGCTCCTCTTCTTTCTTGAGGGATTGAAGCCAAGGCCCAGAGTTGAACTTCAAAGGCAAAGAGTACAAGATTTAGCCCATGCACAAGTAGCAGTTGAGTGCCTTACGGACTACGCCGAACCTAAGCAACGAGATAGTGGTTTCCCGCGCAAGAGTAAGGTAGGTGAAAAGTTCCAAGGCTATGACAAACCTAAGAGTGGGGGAGCCAACTGTAGACGTCCCCCGAACGCCCCGGGAGGGTTAAGTCCCGCTCTGTTCATATTGGGGTCACTACAGTTCAAGGACTCAAATGTCACGGTTCTTAATCTTGAACCAAAGAGTCCAAATCCGGCAAATCGTTTTGAAAACAGATTTTTTGAAAGAAGTGCCAAACATGGACTGCTTCGCCAGATACAGAGTCGCCACCTAAATGTTTTTTTAAATGGGAAATTTAGGAAACCCTGACTCGGTGCCAAAGGCCACGTGTCCGTCATCACCAAAGTTGCCTCGGCTCGGGAACTTGGGTACGATTGGGGAAGGTCACTTCGTGAGCACCCCCGCTCGCCCGATCAAAGATCGGCCTCTACTAACCATGATATCTTATTTTGAAAACTTTGTGAGTTCTTATTCCGGTTATTAGCCTAGGTTACTACGTGATGCTCGCAGCAAACAAGTATAGACTGAGCCGCCTGAATCGGAACAAAACATTTCATGTTTGTTTGTTTGAAAATGGTTTGATGGTGCTACCCGCAGGTAGGCTAAGACGCGGATTTGCCACCCTCAGGTGGGCTTAGAAAACATGATTTTGCCACTATCTAGTGGGCTTAAAACAAACATTTGATGAATTGCCCCAATCCAAGGAACTCAACCTCCACCCACTGACATTCAAGGCAGTTATATCACATAAGCATATAGCCTCATGGTAAGCATGCTATCATGGCAACACTCACACGCATGCAAGGATGCTAAAGCATAAGTACTTACCGAGTACTCCAAGCCAAAACAGAAAATCGGTTAGAAATCATGCATGATCCTAATTTATACAGAAATGCCTAATGCAACACATGCAATAATGCAATTATAGCAGGCTCGGCTATTCTAAACATGATATGGAATGCTACAACTAACACGTATTCAATTTGGAATTGAAATACAAATGCAGTTTGTATGATGCGCCGAGCCCGGTGCGTGCAAAACAGATGAATGATGCAAACATGCTGTCATACAGTATGCTAATTGAAATATGCCCTATATCTAACCATCGTAAGCGGATAAATAAAAGGGAGAAAGACGTGGGGTTGGAAGACATACATCACACTCACCCACACTTATTACAATTATGCCCTCGCGCAGAGGGTCCGAATAAATAATACAGTCTGAAATGAAAGAATAATACAGTCCGAAATATACAGATTCTAATAAATATACAGATTAAGCTAAGAAAGCTTTAAAATTGGCTTGCAAGCCAGAAGGGGCCGCCTTGCTTCTGATGAATGATGTATGATGGAATGCCTTTGCGCAGAAATCCACTGGGATGCCCAATTTAGCCTCTGTTTGCAATGTTTCTCGAAAAGCGTGCTGGACTCCGAAAAGTTGCTGATTCCTTATTTTGCTGTAACAGAGAGCAGGAAAAGGGCATAGCAATGTATTTCACAAATATATGCATGTCTCGATTCTCGTGCCACCAATCACGCATATCGATGCATGATGGCCGAGGATTCGGATTGCACAACTCAATATAGGATGAATGCAGATGAATGCTACAACAAAACCTAACTCCATCATGGGTAATCCGGAGTGTCGGTGACCTGGGAATTGAGACCCATTCCGTCACTCGGGGTACGAAACGTGCCTCGTTTCCCGTGCCCGGGCTAATCTCCTATCTCGAACACAATGCAATATGCATGATATGCATGAAATGTAGCTAATATGCAACCCTAACATACACAATGCTATGAAAATGAAATGCCTCGAAATGCATGCACGCGGGTACGCAAACCGAGGAAATGATTCTAAAGCATAAAATGGCATACACAATGCAATTGGACTTACACTAACACGAGCGGACCTCAGCCACACTCACATAAGAGGCCGTCGGATGAAAAAAAAGAAGTGTCTCGAAATGCGTGCCCACGGGCGCGCATACCGAGGCGATGCATACAGAATGCAAAATGACATGGAAATGATATGTGATGAGGCTAAAATGAGATTTCTCGAAGTGCGTGCCCGCGGGCACGCAAACCGAGAAAATGGCATACGGAATGCAATGATGCGAAAATGGCATACGATATGCAAGATGGACTTATACCAACATGAGAGAGAGCCTCAGCTACTCTCATTCGGGAGGCCGTCAGATGAAAATGAGATGCCTCGAAATGCGTGCCCACGGGCGCGCAAACCGAGGCGATGCATTAAAGCATGAAATGACATACACGATGCAAATTGGGCTTATACCAACATGAGAGAGCCTCAGCCACACTCACACGGGATGCCGTCGGATAAAAAGAAGTGCCTCGAAATGCGTGCCCACGGGCGCGCAAACCGAGGCGATGCATTAAAGCATGAAATGACATACACGATGCAAATTGGGCTTATACCAACATGAGAGAGCCTCAGCCACACTCACACGGGATGCCATCGGATAAAAAGAAGTGCCTCGAAATGCGTACCCACGGGCGCGCAAACCGAGGCGATGCATTAAAGCATGAAATATAGCATATGGCATATGGAAAATGTAAATTTCAGCAGCCAAAATGATGCAAAAACAGTCCCCGAATTATAGCAAAATTACACCCGATGCCCGAAATGCAATGTTATACACCCGAAATGGCCTACAGCTATGCCAAACATGCACAATATGGACACGACATGTAAAGACAGATGCTAGGTAGCCCCTAAAATAGCATTTTTATAGTACAAAGAATGGCCAAACAACAATCACAAGTATGGCAAAAATAGCATGTAAAAATGGGGGAAAAGAGGGGAATAATGAAGCAAACGATATATACAATGCTCAAACTGAAAAATGCAGTTCTACAACATTAAAGAGGGACCAAAAATATGCACATTTACAGTAGATGACATTCTCCAATTCAGTATGTAGATATGCTCAACATAGCATGCAAAATAAAGCCAAAAGAGAGCTATAACATGGGATACCAAAAGGATGCATCAAACAGTCTTGGACCCTTAACAAAATATGAAGAGTAGGCCAAAATAAGACTTTTTACTAGCCTGATGAAGGCTCAAAACAGAAGCTAAGAAAGCCTAACAAAGCATGCAATTTTACGGTAAATTGGAGGAATTGTGAAGCAAGTGTAAGATGGAGTTACCAAACATGGTTGAGCCCTTCTTCAATGTTTAAGAGGGGCTCAAAATAGGCCCACTAACAATATATTTTATGCTCGAAAACAGATCACTCATGAGCTAAAAATAGCATGCAAGAGCAAGAATAGAACATGGATTCAAAGCAAGTGGCATGCAGAGCATGAAAACAAGGTTGAGCCCTTCTTCAATGTTGGAGAGGGGCTCAAAATAAGCACAATATCAGTTCATGAGATGCTCCAAATCAGATCACAAACAGGCCAAATAAATCATGCAATTTTACGGTAAATTGGAAGAATTATGAAGAAAGTGCATGATAGAGGCCAAACATGGTTGAGTCCTTCTTCAATGTTAAAGAGGGGCTCAAAATAGGCCCACTCACAGTTTATATCAGGCTCGAAAATGGATCACTCATAATCCAAACAAAGCATGCAAAATATTGGCACAAAGAGTGATATTGAAAGAGGTCCATCATAGAGGTGCCAAACAAGGTTGAGCCCTTCTACAATGTTGTAGGGGCTCAAAATAAGCCTAAAATCAGTAGGGTTCGGAGCCCAAAACAGAGAGCAAGTAGGGTAAAGAATTGATGCAAAAATGTGCTCAAAAGGGGAAATAGTGACTTACCCTTGAAGATCAAGCTTTTGTTACTTCTTGGCTTCAATTTGTTGCTTCTTAGCCTCTGAAAAATCCTCCTTTGCTGCTGGAATGGAGGTGGTGATGGTGAAGCTTAGGGTTGATGAACAAGTGGGCTAGAAACTTGAAGGTTTTTGGAGCTTTTGAGGATGAAAATGGAGGCAATGAGAGATAGGCTCTTGAGAGAAAAGTTGCTAACCTCAACAAAGAAGGAGGTCAGCCCCTTAAATGGGCAAGAAAGGGGTGTAAAAGGGAGGGAAATGCATCCAAGCTTTCCCTCCCAAAATATCCCTCGGAGGCAAAAGATATTTTGAAAAACAGCTGGACAGCTGTAAAGTGGTCAAAAGGGGGAATCAGGCCGGCCAGGTACTTTTCTTGAAGATGGCCGGCCGGCCACCCCACTGGTCGGCCAGCCACTCCCCATGGCCGGCCGGCCACGGCCAAAAATGAAGACAACAATTAATGGCCGGCCACCAACTTTTGGTGTCCTCCCAGGTGTGTAGAACAAGGTTCCATGGTTGGAATTTGGCAACTCTGAAACAGGAGACACAACACTCAACTTGAAAGAGAGGCTCAAAAATGAAAAACATAATTACTGGCCGGCCATCACTTTTTAGGGTCCTCCCATGTGCCCTCATCACAAATATGTAGTTGTGGTTGGAAGAAAATGGCCCTAGGGTGTTCAACATTAGCCCGGAAGTGAGAAAAACGGGCGCCGGAGGAGCATAACTGGTTATCTGAGATAATTGATGGCCTCCCACCCTCCAGTGATCTTCCTGGTGCTAAAACAGAGGTACCTGCCAAGATTGAACAAAAACTGATGCAAAATGAATGCTCGGGGGCCAAACCGCGAGGTTCGGGGACCGAAAACCGGCTGTAAGCACCGAAAGTGGTTTTCAGCCACGAAGTGGGTATCTAAGACCCCAGTGTGCCTCGTTATGATAAAACAGAGGCACTTGCCAAAATTGAACAGAAACCGGTGCAAAATGAATGCTCGGGGCCCAAATCACGCAGTTCGGGGTCCCGAAAATAGGCTGTAGGCACCGAAAGTGGTGTTCAGCCACGAAGTGGGTATCTAAGACCCCAGTGTGCCTCGTTATGATGAAACAGAGGCACTTGCCAAAACCGGAGGAATCGGAGACGGTTGGGCGGTCCCGAACCGAGGCACACGGCCGACGGCTCCGAAAACCGGGAACCGGGCTCCGAAATAGGCAAAAATGGCCTACGGCCACGAAATGTAGCCCACGGCCACTGAGAGATGGTCTACGGGACCTCTCCCTCCCCTCAGGAAAGAAAACAGAGAAAACCGAGTCTGGTTCGCAAACCGAGGCAAGGCACAGAAGAGGGTTCGGAAGTCCGGAGCAGGGCGCACGGCCGCGACTCTAGACTTCTGAACGAGCACAACATGCAACATCACCGAGCGCTCAATCTGGTGACGTCTGAGTCTTAAGGTCGGTCAAAAATGGGGTGTCTACACCAACACTTTTACATCCAAACCCATTTGGGTGGAGGACAATGGCAACAGAAGAGCTATGGTGACAAGGCAAAAGCCCCTCAACAGTTCTCTACAAGCAAAGCAAAGGGCCCTATCTCTTGTTTCTTACGCAATGGGCCACATCGGTTATCTGAATGTCCACAAAAGCGTGCCTTGAATGCTCTAGCAGCAGTGCCTGACCATGTCTCTCAACCAAGTGATGATGATAGCAAGGAAGAAGATGTGCAGTCTAGGCGAAGTGGCAAGAGTTCTAAGGCAGCTGGCTCTAGAGTGGAAGCCTTTCATATGATGAATGCCATAAAGAAAAAGGCTTTTACAGGGAGGCCTAAGAAGAATACCAAAAGTGGCAAAGTGGGCAAGCATTCAGATCCTAAATAACTTATGGAGTCTAAAGATGAAGGCAAAGGGAAGAAACCCATGTATAGTGGGAAATCATCAGGCAAGTTGAACAAGAGCAAGTCATCTAACAAAAGTTTGATGTTTGTGGATGTAAAACTTAATGGGAAGCCCCTCCGTACTTTGATTGACACAGGGGCCACCCACAACTTTGTTGCTGGAACCGAAGTTAAAAGACTTGGGCTATCTTTAGAGAAGGATGACAGTTGCATCAAGGCGGTTAACTCGGCAGTGCAGCCCATCTATGGGGTTGCAAAATCTGTTCATTTGAAGGTTAGCACTTGGAAAGGAAGATTAGATTTCACCGCAGTACCCATGGATGACTTCCAAGCCATAATTTGGTTGGATTTCTTGAGAAGCACAAAGGCGGCAGTCATGCCTTATTCTAATAGTATGTATGTCATGGGGGATAAGCCATGTCTTATTCCTACTATGGCCGCCAACAACAGTGACCGGTTTGTCTCAGCTATGCAACTCAAGAGGGGTGTTAGGCATGGTGAACAAACTTGGGTTCCCGCATTGAAGTTGAATGAAGCTCTTGAATTTACTCCTGTCCCAGCAGCAGTCAAGAAGGTCTTAAGGCAATTTGCAGATGTTTTGCCTGAACAGTTGCCTAAGGAGTTGCCTCCACGCCGGGGTGTGGATCATGCTATTGAGTTGGTGCCAGGGGCAAAGCCACCAGCTCGTGCATGTATAGAATGGTTATTCCTGAGTTGAATGAACTAAAGAAGCAACTTACGGAGTTATTGGAAGCAGGCTTCATTAGGCCATCAAAGGCCCCATTTGGTGCACCTGTCTTGTTCCAAAAGAAGCATGACGGTAGTCTTCGCTTATGTGTGGATTATCAAGCACTCAACAAGCTAACCATCAAGAACAAATATCCCCTTCCTCTAATTGCAGATTCATTTGATCAATTGAGCAAAGCAAGGTATTTTAGAAAGTTAGATCTTTGATCGAGGTACTATCAAGTAAGAATTGCCGAGGGAGACGAGCCAAAAACCACATGTGTTACTCGCTATGGTTCCTATGAGTTCTTAGTCATGCCATTTGGCTTGACCAATGCCCCAGCAACATTTTACGCCATGATGAATGAAGTTTTTCAAGAGTACTTAGACCAATTCGTGGTAGTATACTTGGACGACATTGTAATTTATAGCTCCACTTTAGAAGAGCACGTAGAACATTTTAGAAAAGTATTGTCCAAGTTAAGGGAGCACAAGCTTTATGTCAAGCTAGAGAAGTGTTCTTTTGTCCAAGAGAGGATTAAGTTCCTAGGGCACATTGTTGAGCATAGATGCATCAAAATGGACCAAGAGAAGGTCAATGCTATTCAAGAGTGGCAGCCACCCGTTAATGTCTCGGAGTTGCGGTCATTCCTTGAGTTAGCTAATTATTATCGCAAGTTTGTTGAAGGCTACTCAAGACTAACTTCCCATTGACAGAGTTGCTAAAGAAGGACAAGCCATATGTTTGGGCAGAAGAGTGCCAACAAGCTTTCAAGCCTTAAAAGAAGCTATGTCAAAAGACCCTGTTCTTGCTCTACCTGACTTAGGTAAAGCTTTTGAGATGCAAACTGATGCATCTAATTTTGCTTTGGGTGATGTTTTTTTGCAGGATGGTCAACCAATTGCCTATGAGAGTAGGAAGTTCAATGATGCCGAGCGGAGATATCCAGCTCATGAGAAAGAGTTGCATGCAGTAGTGTATTGTCTGAGGACTTGGAGGCATTACATCTTGGGCTCATGGTTTGTTGTAAAACCTGACAACACGGTGGTTAGCCATTTCTTAACATAGCCCAAGCTAAGCGCACGACAAGTACGGTGGCAAGAGAAGTTGGCAGAGTTTGATTTTGCCTTAGAATATAAGGCTGGTGCCACTAACCATGTTGCTGATGTACTAAGTAGGAAGGCGGAGCTTGTCTTGTGCCATCATGTATGTTCACTTACTTCCATTTCAACCAACATCAAGGAGAAAATCAAGGCTCATCTAGACAAGGATGCTATGGCAAAGAATCTTATGAACCTTGTCAAAATAGGCAAGACTCGCCAATTTTAGGTGCAAAATGGACTTTTAATGACAACAGGCAACCGCATCTTTGTACCTAGGGCTGGTGATTTGAGAAAGACACTTATTAGGGAGTGCCATGATACACTTTGGGCAAGACATCCAGGTTGGGAGTGAACATTGGACTTGGTGAAACAAGGATATTATTAGCCCAAATGCGTGATGATGTTGAAAAATATATCCGCACTTGTCTTACTTGCCAGTAAGACAAGGTTGAGCATAAGAAGAAAGCAGACTTGCTTGAACTTTTGTCTGTGCCTAAACGTCCGTGAGAAAGTGTATCACTTGACTTCATTACTGGACTGCCTAAAGTGGAAGACATCGGGACTATCTTGACTATTGTGGACCGATTCTCCAAGTATGTCACATTTGTAGCTGCCCCCAAGTATGTTTTAGCGGAGGAGACTGCCCAACTCTTCTTCAAGCACATTGTTAAATATTGCGGTGTGCCTAAAAGTATTGTTAGTAACCGGGATTCGCGTTTCGTTGGCAACTTCTGGACAAAGTTATTCAAGCTTCTTGGGTCACAACGTAATACTTCATCAAGCTAACACCTGGAGACGGATGGGCAAACTGAACGCTTCAATTGTATGCTTGAGGAGTATTTGCGCCACTTTGTCAATGTTAATCAACAAAATTGGGTGCAACTTCTTGATGTAGCACAGTTATGCTTTAACTCTCAAAGGAGTAGCTCTACGAGCAAGAGTGCTTTTGAGATAGTGAATGGACAGCAGTCACTTTTTCCCCACACAATGGATGGACCTTATGAAGGAAAGTCACCCAAGGCTTACCAATTTGCTAAGGAATGGAAGAGAAACCATGACATTATTCGTACCTATCTTGAAAAAGCAACAAGTAAAATGAAGAAATGGGCTAATGAAAAGAGGAAGCCACTTGAGTTTAGAGTTGGGATCAAGTTCTTCTCAAACTCAATCCCGAGCAACACAAGTTCATGAGGGGAAGAGACAAAGGCTAGTGTGCAAATATGAGGGACTGGTAACCATTCTGAAGAGAATTGGCAAGTGTGCTTACAAGATAGATGCTCTATCTTGGCTGAAAGTGCACCCGATTTTCCATGTGAGTTATTTGAAGCCTTACTATCCAGACAAGGAAGATCCAATCCGAAATGAGCTTAAATGCCAAAGCATTACAGCCAAAGCAGGAAAAAGGTCTATTGAATCTATCTTGGTCGATCGGGTGAAAATGGTTTCCAAGAAGAAACAAAGACAATACTTGGTGAAGTGGAACGACCTTGGAGATAAAGAAATAAGTTGGGAACGGGAGGCAGACTTGTCGGCTTTGCAAGACGAGATTGATGCTTATTGGGTAAAGTCGTCAAGGGCGTCAACCGTTCAAGTGGGGGAGACTGTCAAAGTGCGCCCATCCAAGGGTCAATACCTTGATGCCACACTCATTTGTGCCCTTTGGAGAGCCAAAAACACGCTTGAAAAGTTGTTGGTGCAAGTGCAAGCCAAGATCCAAGGCATGGTGCAAGACGGTCCAAGGTATGCCATGAAGCAGCCTAGCCACAGCAGGCCAAAGACTTGCCTACCCAGCAGCAAATTTAGGACAACTTTTGGAGGGTCAAATGTAGTCTTTTTGCCTTGTAAATTTTTATATAAATACTTTAGTATTAAAGGTGTTTTGGGTCTAAGTATTGTAATTTTTCTCTTTTTGTAGAATTTTTAAAAAAATTCATTATGACTCCTCAAACATAGTGGATGTTTCTTATTGCCAAATAGGAAATGGCTTAACAAGGCTATATTAAGGAGGGGGTAACCAAGTGTTGAACCAAACCACTTGTGCCTTTAAAGTACCCCAATCTAGCCATTGGTAAAGCAATTTTTGTAGCACTTTTGGTGCATTGTTCAATTATTGTAATGCCTTCGTTTGATCAATGAAAAGTTCATTTCGCCTTTAAATTGTGCAAAACTTTTCAATTGTTGCTTGCTTTACTTTTAGCTTGTTGCTTGCTATTTTATGACTTGTCTTTAATTTTGTAGCTCATCAACTTAACTAAATTGTGTTTGGTTGTCTTTGAAAACATTTTGAGCTTTATTGGCGGGCTAATGAAGAGAGTTAACTAGTGCCACACACACTCGCATATCTTTGTCAAGGTTTCTGCATTGCGAGTGTGTAACACTAAGCCAGTCCAAGTTATCATCCATGTGGTGCAAGCAATCTTCATAATCAGTAGCCTTAAATCCCTCAAATCTACTCAGCTTTTTAAGAAATGCCTTGGGGGAGTCTGCCCAGGCTAGGCTCACGGCCAATGCGAACTTAGCCAATCGGTAAGGGCTCTGGCTTTGCTCTCCCGTTGCCCAAAGGGAGTGAAAACACAGTCCAGGATATATGGTGGCATTGTTGCATGAAGCCCCGATGCATACTCTAGCATTCGTTGGACATAACAGACTCGAGGCCTAATCTTGGCCTCAATCTTCATGAGAGAATCATTCGGATTATAAGTTGTAAACTGATACGGACCACTTTTTAGGTAATCCGATGCATCATCAATGCTGTCCTTTAAATTCATTATGGGGTGCTTCCAGAAGTGGTCCTGGTCCTGAAGATGATGATGATGATGACTCCTCACGGTTTTACGTTTACCATCATCACCCATTTGGTTGAGGTCCTGGATAGAGCTCCTAATGTATTGTTCAGTCCCATTCACAACATTTAGGCAATTCCTTATTAATTCAGATTCATCAGTCAGGAGGAGCTTCTTCAGAAATGACTTGGTTGATCGACTCCTGGCTAGGCTCTCAGATAAGGCCATCAATGCCAATTGACGCGGGGTTTTTTGTTATTGTTGTTGAGTATCATTACTACTGAATCATTAAAAATATCAAATATCAAATATGAAGCATTACTGATCTTAAAATATAATTTAATAAATATGAATGTTGTAAGACAAAGAATAGATAATTTTCAATTTAATAAATATGAATGCTTCAAGTCAATTAGAAATGTGTAGTCTATAATAAGACTATATTTATGTTTAAAAAAATAATAAATGGTTAGCATAATTTTGATAATTTTTTTTTAAAAAATTATGGTCTGATCATAGGACTATGTATATCCGATTAATCTCGTTTTTTATATGAATAATATACTCAACCCCAAGGCAAGTGGCCGAATGGTAAAGTCTGGAGGATAAAATCCACAGGTCTCGAGTTCGAGTCACCCCTTGGGGCCACTGGAGGTTTGCCCGGTCGTTAACTTCAAGGCCCTCAGGATTAGTCCTGACTTCCCTTAAAATCAGCAGGTTGGGGATACCTGAGTTATCAAAAAAAAAAAAAAAATATGAATAATATACTCGATTAATTTTATAATATGTATGATTCAAGTCAATCAAAATAAATTGATACAAACTTCACCATGGCGTCACAGTGGGGGTGCTGTGACAGCACCCTCCCCAAGTCCTAACCGAAGATAAGGTATATATACAATCTACATTTAATTATGACGGCTTGAAATTTCCTGTTCTAAATTTTTTTTTAATGCATTTTGAAATGTTAAATCATATTTTAAAATTCATTTATCTTGATAATCTTACATAATCTTATTACAATTCAAAATACATCTAATCATATAAGATAGATTTTAGAGACAGAATATCCAGAAAAATTATGACCACCAAATGGATACAAGGAAAACCACCCATCCTTATGCCACTCCCAAGTGAGACAACCCTCCAAAATCAGCATCCCCAATGAATAGCAATTTCCCTTGACTTTATCACCAACCCCATGCCAATCTCGTGCATCTCTCTCCTCTCTCTCTAGAAACCTATCTGTATTTTTACTTTTCTTACCAACCACCACCACCATCATCATCATCATCATCCAACAAAAGGCTCTGGAGAGTCAAGCCATGGCAGCCTGTGGAAGCCTCCAACACATCTTCGAGAAGCCAAAGCCTGAAAACCTAACACTCCTCGAATCCCTCTCATCATGGAAACATCTCAAATCTTCAAAACCCATTGAAGATTCATCTTTCACTGAAATCTTTGGTGAATTGCATTTCAAAGAGAATCCAGAATCATCCCCATCTTCCACCACTACTCTTCCCCTCTCATCCTCGTCCTCCACATTATCATCTTCTTCATCATTGTCATCCTTATCATGGAAAGCCATAGTCGAAAATCTCGACAATGAAGGAAGCACCAAGAGCCAAACATCAGATTATTATTCAAGAAAACAATACGTGGGTTGTCACAAGAACAGCGACAGCTTTTCGTCGATGAATTCAGATAGTTTGCAGCTATGCACTGAAGGACTTGGATTCGAAAGCTCTGACGATGTCGACTTGAAAACCGACATGGGTAGTAATGATTGGCAGAGCCAAGATGATAGAATGTGCATTGCCAAAAATTCATTGAATGAATTGAGGAGGTCGAGGAGATGTGGAAGAATATTCCCTCCACCGATATCGAGCATTGGGAAGAGTGGGAAGCCATGGGTGAGCTTCAAATCGTATCGCCACGATGGTAGGTTTGTGCTCAAAGAGATAAGGATCCCGGATAACGAATTGTTGCATGCTCGTCGAGAAGATGGCAGATTGATTCTGCAGTTTTGTCAGTCTGACGATGAGATTCTCGATGAAGATGAAGACGAAGAAGAAGAAGAAAAAAGTGATTTTGATGGGGATAATAGTAATGTGAAGGAAAATGAATTTTGTGCTGGAAAGGATGTGGATATCAAGACCAATGTAGATGGAGGCGATGATTCGGATTTGTATAAATAATGGTATGGAAGCTTCAAGGTTTTGATTTTTTGAAAGCCAAGCATTCAAGGTTTTTTTTTTTTTTTTTTCAAGTTCATGCTCTTTGATCCATTGAAATGTGCAAATAAGTAGGATAGCAAAGGGGGATGAATTTGAGTTTGTTGTTTTTAGAATTAGTTTTTTTTTTGTTGTTTTTGAAGCTTCTACTTTCTAGGGTGAATCTGATTGCAAGTTGCAAGTTGCAAATTTGTGGTTTTCATGTGTTTTTTTTTTCTTGTTAGTTTTTACAGTTATTTGCATTTTGGAATGTGAAATTTAACATTCTAGAAATGGTGAGATTTACTCAAACATATGAGAAGAAGGAATATGTCTTGGTTTTGGAAATCCCTATTTATTATGAATTTTTGTCTCAAAAATTAACCTGAAAGTGAAATGTACATGTAATTTAAAAGGGTGAATTTCATCAGTGCAACATAAAAAAAAAAAACTATTTACATGTTAATGATAAATCTTAGGGTTAATCACACTAATAATCCCTATAGTTTAGGACTTGTGTCACTTTGGTCCCTGACTTTTCAATTGTGACACATTTGACCATGAATTCTGAATTTTGTTCCAAATAAAGACAATTGAAAATATTATTAGATTTTCAAAGGTAAAATCGTCAATTTAATAAAATATAAACTAATTTGACAAAATAAATGTCAAAAAAATATTTTTAATTTTTAAAAAATTATTTTTATCCACCAATGATAAAATTATGTAAAATTAATAAAAATTACATGATTAATTTTTTAAAATTAAATTTACATGATCATCATCCAAACACATAATAAAAATTAATTTGGTAAAAAAAAAATGTCTAAAAGATTTATCAATTTTACATAATTTTATTTTTAGTAGGTAGAAATAATTTTTAAAAATTCATAAATATTTGTTTGACATTTAGTTTTGTCAAATTAGTTTATATTTTATCAAATTGACAATTTTACCCTTGAAAATTTTAATGATATCTTCAATTGTCCTTATTTGAAACAAGATTCAAAATTCAGGGTCAAATATGTCACAATTGAAAAGTCAGGGACCAAAGTGACACAAGCCCTAAACTATAGGGACTATTTGTGTAATTTGCCCTAAATCTTATAACATTGAAAATTAATTTTATAAACTTTTTCATATATTTGAAATTTTTTTTTTAATTTTTCACTTATTTTCCCTATTTAAAATTTGTGGAATATAGGTCAAATTAAGAATAATTATTGTTTATAGTATTACTTTTTAAATAATTTTTCTAAATATGTAATATTTTTGCTGAATTTTTGTTCCAACTATGCCTGCTTTTGTGTGGATGAACCCATTCAAGACAAGATTAATAGAAGGAATAATCTTACATACACACATTTCGTTTATAAAAAAAATCACAAAAAAATTAATGTAGCCCAAATTCATTTAAGATATGCCCTACAATATAAAACAATTGAATCTAAATTACACATTATTTTTCTACTTATATGTATGCATATGAATTTTATACATCCTTAATTATAATGAATTTTTTTTTTTTTTTTTTTTTTTGATTATAGAAAAATCCTCCCACTCTCCCGCAGGTTAGAGTAGTGCCCCTTGCCAAGATCACTAAGATATCCTGTTGTCCGTTTTGAGTAAGGAGATTATAATCTGGGAACTTATTCCGACCTCCTAAGACAAGTTCCGCTTAAATTAAGACTCGCGCAGTGAGAGAGTATTGGGCTCACACCAAGTGCTGTGGTAGTAATAATTTGAGACTAACCTCCTAACCAACTGCGTTACGCCGAAAAAATTGACCCAAAAAGTTTTAAACTTGAAACCTAAGTCTTAATTCCCAAACCTTTACTTAAGTGCCAAACACCCTTAGGTTATTTATAATGGAAGTTATAAGCATATTAGAATCAGTAAAACTAGATTGAGTGGCCGACGCTTAATCCCCTTAAACAAGAAAATAAAAAACAAAAAACCATGATTTTGCAAAAAAAAAATTTGCTTTTTCCATCCTGTTGGTAAAAATTCAATTCAAGCCTAATCGACAATAATTTGATTGACAACTTGAACCAATTTTTAAGTAAACACAAATAAAAATCAGGTTTTGTGGTTGAGTTCTTTGCTTTAAACAGATTAAGGACTTCCATAGAGATAATTAAATGAAGAGAAAAATGAACATAACAGAAAATGTATTAATTCGAATGAATTGTTACTTGTCACTAGTTACAAGAACTTAAACAAGAACAAAAGATTGAAGAAATACAACAATCAACAGAGAGAAGAGAGATAGGAGGGTTAGAAAAGCTACTTGTTTAATCTACTCCTAACAATGGCTAATTTAGAACTACTTCTAAATAACTCTATACGAGTATGTTTGATGGTTGATTGATTTTTTTTTTTTTTTTCCATTCCTCAAGCCCTCCTTTATACTTGCTTGGCCACCTCATGTTGTAGCTATCAATCCATGATCTTCCTTGATCTTTGCTCTACTCAATCATATCTTATTTTTATAGGAACTACTTGCAGATTTTGTGCTTTGACTTAGTTTTGGCTCCTTGATCTCAATAACTACTTTTCAAATGGTTGCAATAGCTAACTTTCTGACCCTCCATTTAACATGTCATCATCCTACATCATGCCACGTCCTTAACACATTTGTCATGCCACGTCAGCAAGCCCGTCGACAGAAATAGTAATAAGAACAACAAATGTGGCCAATGTTATTCTTTAAAGATAGTCTATAATTTCAATCAATAGACCATAATCGAATTTAGCCATAATTAATATGTCACAATTGACAGAAAAAATAAAATGTGGTACAAACAATAGAACAACAAATGTGGCCATTGTTATTCTTTAAAGATAGTTTATGATTTCAATCAACAAACCATAATCGAATTTGGTTATAATTAATAGGCCAATTGACTGAAAAATAAAATGTGGTGCAAACAATGCCCCCCTCATTTAATTGGATTGAAAGAATGAAATCCAATTAAATAATTTATAAGGCGGTTTAGAAAATCTTTTATGGTGCAAACAATGCCCTCGCCTGATTTACATCCCCAGTATTTTCTAAGTCATTACACTACTCACAAATGGTGTAGCTTAAGCCCTTTTGCATTTACTGAAGCAAGGCATATGCGTACACTAACATTCAACTCTATTTCAAATTTTGAAACAAAAATTATTAACAAAAATAATTAATTGCCTTCTGTCGATGCAAAGTATAATCAGTTGGCCATCGACTATTAAACTAACATGTGTTGACACTAAACAATTAGCCATTAAATTGGCCTTCATGCAAAGTATAACCATTTAGCTGTTGGTCATTATTAGTTTGGCCAAGTTTTAACTATTAAATGGCCATTTTTTTTTTATTCCATCAAACTTACAAGTATAAGATGTTTTTGTTAACCAGTTCATCAAAATAAACTTTTGATGTGAACCGCAAACCCATGGTGGTCATTGGTAGCAAAACCATAATATTAAATGATTTTAGAAAATCAAAACTTTTGACAAATTTAACAATGTCAAAAAATTCAAATTCAACAAATGTGGGTTGTTCATAATTTTCAGCCATCTTTGGCTTAAAATTATGCCTTCCAAGTGAATTTTCACCATTATTTTGTGATGAATTTTTAACAATTTTTGAGAGAAGGGGTTGGTTTTTTTTTTTTAGCCATTAATGACTTGTCACTTTTTGCCACATTTGGCAAAACATCATGCCCCCCAAGTGAACCTTTACTATCAGAATTCTCAATTTTTTTTTAGAGAATGGATTGTTTTTTAATTTTAGCCATTAATGACCTATGAAAATTTTCCAAAGTCATATTATCTTCATGATTTAGTGTGCTAACCCTTCAAGCCACATACCTTGGCTCTTCATGAATGATTGGCTCTTCAAAACTATATGTATTAATCTTATGAGCCACATTATTTTCATATCTTAATTTTTCATTGGCCATTATGTCTTCTAATTTTTGTTTCCAATATAGAATTTCTTCATCAATTAGGAAAATTTGGCCTTTAAGTCAATGAATTTTTTCATCACCAGTAATTTTAAATCTCTTTGTGTATAATAATACGGAGATGCCGAATTATTTGAATCTTTGACCTATAAAGAGAATTAATTTTCTTTTTTCAGGGAAAAGATTTCACTCCCACACCAAATAAATTTTTTCATCACAATGCCAAATCATTCTTTTTACACATATGTTTTCATGCATTATGTTGGCAATAATAGTTAGAACCCACCACCATAAACACTGACAATTTTTAAATATGAGATATTCACTGATAATCTGTATCCACGGAACACTGGCACTCCATTGTCAGTTGCATCCATGGGTTCATAAGATGTAAACATACCTATGAAGCATGATTCCATAAGGATAAGTCTACTTCTTCACCATTATCACTCGAAGTTAGAATGGTCCCACTGGGCGTGCCAATTTATGTTAGTAAAAATTCCAGTTTACGCCTAATCGACAATGATTTGATCGACAGACTTGAACCAATCCTTTAAGTAAACACAAATGAAAATCAGGCTTTGTGATTGAATTCTTTGTCTTAAACAGATTAAAGACTTCCTTGGAGGTAATTAAATGAAGAGGAAATGAACATAACAGAATATGTATTAATTTGAATGAATTGTCATTTGTCACCCGTTACAAAGAACTAAACAAGACAAAAGATTGAAGAAATATAGCAATCAACAAAGAGAAGAGAAATGGGGGTTGGAAAAGCTACTTGTTTAATCTATTCCTAAAATGACTAATTTAGAAGTACTCCTAAATAACTCTATACAAGTATGTTTGATGGTTGATTGATGTATTTATTTTTTTCATTTCTTCAAGTCCTCATTTTATACTTGCTTGGCCATCTTATGTTATAGCTATCCATGATCTTCCTTGATTTTTGTTCCACTCAATCATATCCTATCTTTATAGGAATTATATGCAGATTTTGTACTTTAACTTAGTCTTGGCTCCTTGATCTCAGCAACTACTTTTCAAATGGTTGCAATGGCTAACTTTCTGACCCTCCATTTAACATGTCATCATATATACCAAGTTTTTAACACATCTGTCATGCCACATCAGCATGCCTATCGACAGAAATAATAATAAGAATAACAAATGTGGCCAATGTTATTCTTTAAAGATAGTCTATGATTTCAATCGACAGACCATAATCAAATTTGGCCATAATTAATAGGTTACAATCGACAGAAAAATAAAATGTGGTGCATAGAACAACAAATGTAGCCAATGTTATTCTTTAAAGATAGTTTATGATTTCAATCGACAAACCATAATCAAATTTAGCCATAATTAATAGGTCACAATCAACAGAAAAATAAAATGTGGTGTAAATATCTTTTGTAATATTTTGTCCAATTTTTTTGGTAATTTAATGTCTAGTCCAATAAAAAATAATAATAATAAGTCTATATTGTTAAACTTTATTAAATGATATGTTGTTAGACTTTGACCTTCCCTCATGTTTAATAAAATTGTAGAAACATCTACTAATTTTTTGAAATGACAAAATCTTCCTTGAAATTTAATTTTAAATTACACCGACTTCGTTAGAGTTTTTTGTAGGGGTGGGCGCAGGTCGGTTGCGGCCATAGAACCTCCAATCTGTCATCTATCCGCCAGATCTGCGGATTGGAAAAAATCAATCCGCATCCGTCCGCCAATCCGGCAGATGTGGATTAAGCGGATTGACGGTTTGGCGGATGGATGCGAATCAGTTTGGCGGTTTAAATTTTATAAATTTTCAACATAAATTCAACTGTGCACTTCTCAAAAAAAGGAGAAAAGAAAGTATTATAGTCAATGACTTAAAAAAATATTACAATCATTGTATGCCTCATCCCAAAGTAAGAAAGTTTGAAACTTTAGAATATCACAATCACATCCTTCAGCCTCATCCTATACTACAATCACAGTATGCCTCACCCACATAAAGTATTACAATCTGTGGTTCTTAAAATATAAAAATAATTCAAACCACCAAAAACCATGACAGAGCAGTAGTAGAGATTGTATGTCTTGTATTGTTACGTCTGTATCTGTTTTTGAAAACAAAAATCAACCAACATATATCATATTTTCTATTTATTATTTTTAGAGATAGATTTAAAAACTTAAAAATTAGATAAATAATACGTTTATTTTTTCAATTCAAAAAAGATATTCAAGTTGAAAACTTTTTTTCAACAAAATATTTAACTCTTTTTTATTGAAAACACAAACAGAATATTTAACAAACTGAAACACAAAGTCTTATAAATTACTAGGGGTGCTCCCGGTTTGGCGGTTTGGTTACGACCAAAGGAATCTTAATCCCATCCGCCATCCGTCCGCAGATTGGCGGATTGAGAAAATCAATCCGCAACGTCCGCTCGTCATCACGCATCCGTACACAAATGCGACGGATCGGTTCGTTCGCTCGGTTTGACGAATCGGTTATATCTGCTGCTCACCCTTATTTTTTTATTGAAGTTTAGTTTTTATTTATTTATTTATTTTTATTACAAATTTATTCTTCTATTATGTTATCATAAAATAATTAATTAATTAATAACAAATTTTATTGACAGATAATTTATTATATTTTTGGTTTTATACTTTTTAAAATTATGTAAATAAATACAAAGATAAGTCTCGTCATATTTAATAAATTTTTCGCATATTATGGTAAAGAAAAACAGTTCCGATCGTACTCGAATCGGAGGCTCGAATTTGGCTCGGATTCGGAGAAGAGGAAGAAGATGAAGAAGAAGAAGGAGGAAGAAGAAGAAAGAAAGAGAAGGAGAAGAAGAACTAGACTGGAGGGGGCCATCAAAATCGGGTGGATAGAGGCGGAGGCGGAGGCGGCGGCGGGCGGAGGCAGAGCGACGAGTTGCGACGCTAGTTCAAATTCCCATCAACGAGCGACGAGCTGCCGACGCCGACGAGCTGTGACGACGACTCTGTTTCCTCTCGCCGCTGCTCTGCTCTATGTTCAACGAAGAAGAAGAAGAAGAAAAGAAAGAAAGAAAAGGAAGAAAAAGAGAAAAAAAAAATAAAAAAAAAATCGAACCCAAAATGACGTCGTTTTGGGTTTCGACCCGAACTCGGGCCACCGAATTCGAGCTACGAGTCATTTTTCAAAAAAAAAAGCCTAGCCAACATTAAACGAACAGATGTGGGCTAAGGCGGCTAAGGTCTGCGCCTAGGGTTTTTAAATTTTGGTCCAAAACAAAATTAACCTTAAATTTATTAATTTTATATTAAATTAAAAGTTTAAAATTCAATCCTTTTTTATTGGTTGAGACCCAGTCTAAAAAGCCCCTCCAAAAAATCTGTTAGGCAATTAAAAAAAAATATATAATCATTGTTAGGCCTAATTAAAAATTTATATAATTAGTCCAAACAAATATATATAATATAATGAGTCCAAATAAAATCTAATGTCAAGAATTTAATAGAATAAATAATTTTATCTTAATTTTTTTTATCATCTCTGTTTATCATATTTTAATTGAAGTAATTTTAATCTTAATTTTTTTTCCTTAATTTTGTTTGCCCTAATTTGTTTTGCCCTATGTCTTTTCATCATCATTTAATTAAATAATTTTACCTTAGTTTTTTCTCCCAACTTTTTTTTCAATAATTTGTGTTTTGTTATCAAATAATTAGTGGATTGTGATTTGTGTAGATTATGATTGTATTATCAGATATCATATTACAATAAATAATTATTTCGTTATCAGATATCAGTGTTAAACTATATAAAACAACAATACCCTATTTTTCTTTTTTATTTTTAAGTCTTTGTAATGATTTTTTTATATCTTAATATATGAAAATAAATTTTAATGATTATATGTACAAGAAAACTTTTTGTAACTATTAAACAAAAAAAAATTATTCGTAACCTTTTTTTTATCTGTAATTTTTTTATAAAAAAATATATGTAGGGGGGCCCCACTTTCAAAACTCACCTAAGACTCAATAAATCTCAGGGCCAGCCCTGTAACTAAACACAAAGAGAGTGCTTTTGAATTGAAAAATGTTAGAGATTTCAAAAGTTTTAAAAATGTCTCAAATGAGGGTAAGACTCACACCATGTGGATCTCATGTGGGTCTCACACTCATGTGAAATATTTGGTAAAAATTTTAGTAAAATTTTTGGGGTTGGTAACATTACTCTTTGAATCGAAAAATGCTAGAGATCTCAAAAGTTTTATCAAATGTCTCACATGAGTATATGACTCATACCATGTGGATCCCATATGGATTTCATACTCATGTAAGATATTTGAAAAAAAATTTAATAGAATTTTTGGGATCGGTAACATTACTTTTGAATTACTTTCATAAAAAATAAAAAAAATAATAAATAAAAAAATAAACCCCTTTGTATTCATAGATGTGTTTGATGTGCAGCATGGATGGCACCTGCTAAGAATGGATGACAAGTGTTGTCCACGTGTCAAGTTAAGCTGAGCCCACCACCCATAATGAATGAAAAATACCACCATTTGATCATCCCAAAAATAAAAAAGAAAGAGGCAAAACAAAAGCAAAGGTCTTTTTATTGTTTTTGTGAAATTTTTGGTTTGGATGAAGAAGAGAATGACAACCCTAGAAGACACAGATGAAGCTCCGGCAGCCTACGACGTGGCAGACCCGGAAGCTACAGCCATAGCCACAGCGGCAACGGCGGTTTCCGGCGGTGGAGAAATGGACCCTGAACTCACTTCTAATTTTCAGGTTGATCCTGCCTACACCACTCCTAAACAACTCCAGGTAATCTAAATTTAATAAGTAAATTTAGTAGTAATAAATTTACATCTCTTCATGCAATTTTCTTTTTTCTTTATTTCTTCCAAATTTATATTTTTCTTTTTTCAAATTAGTTTCATTTTTTTTTTTCTCCTACATGAGATTAGGGACCTGACATGCAAATGCAGCCAGTTCAAAGAGTTTGTCATCAATTTCACTAATGAGATTATGGGGTTAATTATAGATGGTTTAATTTTACAACTTACATAGTCATAGTATTGAATTTTAATAACATGATTTTATTATAGTTAAGGTTGATGAATGACTTCAAACAATGTGATATTGTTTGATATTGGTCTGAATTTGATTACAAAGTAAAGGAAGGGAGAGAAGAAGTGAGATATCCAAAAAAAAAATTAAAAAAAAACCCTTAAAAACTATTTTATATCATCTAACAAATATGAAAATATGTATATAAAAAAAAAAAAAAAGAAGTCATTTTGTATCCTCTCTACCCAACCTGAATTTATCAGAATTTTTATTTTCATCTGAAATTCAACCTGGCCCTACCCTATTTAAAAATTGAAGGGACTTACGTGTAAAGTTCTAATAGGTAAGTTTATTATCCAGCAGATCATATGATAATTAATTGTATTTTTCATCAAACATTATTAAAAAAGTCACTAATTGTTAATTTGTAGTGAAAGTTTAAAAATTGTCATAAAAAATGTCACTAATTATAAATTTTAGCAATAGTTTAAAACAAAATCACATTACTAGTTTTCAACTTTTAGCGACAGTTTGAAAATTCGTCACAAAAAAGTTGCTGATTGTAAATTTTAACAACAATTTATAAAAACTGTCACAAAAAAAAAGTCATGTTAATGTTTAGTGACATGTAAAAAAAGCGTCACAAAAAAATTACTTTTAGTCACGATTTTATTAAGACTTATTTGCAATAAGATTTAATGAGAATTAAATTCAATTATTAAGATCTATTAATAAGACTTATTTGCAATAAAATTTAATGATAATTAAATTCAATTATTAAGATCTATTAATAATTTATCTAAATTAAAAGTCGTCCAAACCTATTTTATTAGAGTCGTGGAGAGCTGAGATATTTCATCATCTCTACACACGTGGCATCAACAAATGTTCAGGTTCACTATATCTGGAAATTTAACTCCCAATTTGGCTAGTGAGAACACACTTTCTAGGGCCTAAAATATACTACATAAAGCCAACATATCTTGAGGCCCCTTCCCAATAATAATAATAGGGGAACTTACTGATAAGTCCCATGTACTAAGTTCAAGATCCAGTTAATCCCAAAATAAAATACTTGCACCAATTAGTCCAACACATTTTTAATTGTTACCAAAAAATTCTTTTTTTTTTTTTTAATTTACAGACACTGTTCACATCTTACTATCGTCGGCTTCCGTCAAACGGTCGCCGGAGACTCGTCGGAATGTTCAAATCGCCGGAAAGTCGTCGGAATGTTTAAAACATGTTATGAAACTGTAAAATTTTACAGTTCTAAAGCATGTTATAAAACTGCAAATTTTACAGTTTTAAACCATGATTCATTCCAGCACCAAAAAAAAAAATTCAAACTGCAAAATTTTACAGTTTTCACCGCCTGTAACTAAAACTCGAAAATTACTTGTTCAGAATTCGAAAATTTTCTCATTACAAATCTGTGTGATAGCTGTACAAATCTGAGTCATTACAGATTTGTTTCAATGATATTATAGATCTATTTCATCATCAACAACAACAACCATAGATCAACAACTATCCCAAAAAAATCTGTAAATAGAGAGAGAAAGAGAGAAATTGACAAAGATATAAACACAAATCTGTTCAATCTAAGCACAGATCTGAGGATGAGCGTCTTCTTGTTCTTGTTCTTCATCGTCTTCTTGTTCTTCAGTTCTGCATCGTACCAAATCTGGTCACTCTGATCAGATCTTCGGCATCAATAATCGATCTGCGTGGTGGAGAAAGTGGCGACGGTGGTGCCGCAGAGGTTCAGATCGGCATAGATGTTCAGATTGGAAGGTCGTAAAGAGGGAAGCAAAAAACCAGAAAAAAAAAAACGAGAGAGGAAGGGAAGCAAAAAACAGAGAGAGAGGGGAAAGGACTTTTGGGTGCACTGAAAAAGCTTTGGGATTAAATGGAGACCACATATTTCACATGGGACCTATGGGTAATTTTCCCATAATAATAATACGATGATTAAAATTTGGATATTATTATTAATAATGCATTGGTTTAATGGTTCTACTTTCCATATTATACATCAATTCATTTATAACACGTCGGATGATATTCAAATTTAAATCATTGTTGAAATTAACGTCGAATGTCATTAACTGCATTCATCGTTCTACCATAGGAGGAACAAGATGAGGCAGCAGGGAAAGTGAACAAAGACCGAATCCAATCCTTGAAATCAGCTGTTATAATTTCTGGGGTGGTGGTGGCGATCATCGGAGCTATATGTGCCGTGGCCAAGAAGGTCAAAGAGGCTAGACACTGATTTGCAGGAAGTTAGTAACCATGCGCGCGCGCGCACACACACACAAAGCCTTTATACCCTTTTTTAGGGTTATTTTCAAGCTTTTGTTTTGTCAAATTGTAATATGAGACTGTCACTGAAGTTATCAAACCCACCAGTTTGGTGATCTGCTTTTTCTATTGATGGCAACTTTTACGCCAAAAAATAGTGGTTGATTATCCGTTTTAAAAGTTTGACATGTAAATGCCCAAGTAGGTTTTTGGCTCTCTGTTTTGCTCTGTTTATGGATTTTCTGTATAAAAATAAATGTGGTCTATAAATTTCACTTTCTAGATACTTTTGTGTATTGTTTTTTAGGGTGGTAACATTTTTATGATCATAGTATCTTCTCAATTTTGTCAAATGGTAGTGACGAAGATGATGATCGTAGAAAACATAACAACGATTAATATTTAAGTTGTGATACAAACATTCTCGAGTTCACTGAAAAAACATCTAACATTCTGATATTTCAAGCCTACAATGAAATTTTTCCAGTGGAACTAAAATTCGAAAAGGAACAAAACATAATCATCAGACTTCAAAGCCCAAACGTGCCTATAGACATTTGTCAGCACCAAGAGACTCAAATAAACTGACCGAAACAGAAAACAGACACTAATTTCAAGCCCTAAAGATTTTGTTCAATGATATACCTCCTCCTCCTATTTTTGTGTTTAACTCTGACAATTTTACGATTAGACTTGTCCCTGCCAGAACACAATGAGAACTCGCCACCAATACTAAATTCTACACTACCGGAAAATGCACCAAATTGAGAGGGGTTTTGTGGAATGCTTTGATTCTGTTGGATATCAAATTGAAAGGGGTTTTTCACCAATGGAGCGGCTGTACCAAACGTGAAGCCAGTGGATGCCTTGACCGGGTCGTCTTTGCCTATGCAGTCCTTTGTTTTGACCTGATTGTTATTACCCGAGGCAGTTTTGGCCTGATCGTTATTACCCGAGGCAGCCGTGAAGACGGGAATGGAGGCACTAAAAACAGGCTGAGCTTGGGAAGAAGAGGTAGCACGAGTTGAAGTGGATGAGGTAGCAGTAAATGATCCAAAGACTGTAGGTACACTGTTGGTAGCTGCAACGAAGGATTGTAAGGGCCCACTTGACAGCGACACGGACGAGCAAGTTGAGATTGAAGATTCGGCCGGCTGCCAAGTAGAACCAAATATACTAGAAGAGGTAGCCGAAGAACTTGCACCAAAACTGGTGATTGAGCCGACCACTTTGGAAGCACTCGATCCAAAAGTGCTGCTTCTTCCTGTGTTTGACATCGGGAACAATATGCCGCCCAAGGGTGAGCTGGTTGGATTGCCAATGCTGGTTTCTTTCACAGATTTGGCTTTCAGATCTGTGTTTTCTGCACTAAAAGTGGTAGATAGTGTTGAAACATGACTGACTGTATTTGTTTTTTGAGCAGATGACTGACTGTATTTGTTGTTGCAATGTTGTCAGTCAAGTCAAACGAGTCTTGGGCTTTATGTTGTGAAATAATGAAATGGCACATCCTATGTAATGAACGATGTGTTTTTCTCGTAAAAACATCATTACCATCAAAACTCTTCAAGAATGCCAAAAGAAATACAAGCATAAGTATGAAGGAATGAAAAAGAAAAAAAAAATAAAGGCGGCAAGGCATGCACTACAACACTACGTTTCTTCAATTCAGATGCTTTCAGCATGCTCATACCAGGGCCATGCAGCAACCAGTGCTTCCCTTAAATCCAATGTCCTAGACTCCTAGAATAGTTCAAAAAGATCTATTCCCAAAAGTTTTAGACTTCTGAGTTTTAGATCTATTCCTAAATTTTAAAAATCTTAAAATTTGAGTTCCTACACTGTGATGAAGAAGCAGGACACGAGTGTTCGAGAGAGACATTTACACTGCAAATCATGGTTAATCAAAAGCGCCAACCGTTGCTTGAAACTAGAACAAATATGGAAGCAATTCAACTTCATATTGATAGAAAAAGGTTTCATTCAACACTACTTCCCTTCATCCAATCCTTCATTACATTAAATTTAAAGCTAGAAATTTATCCAATCCAACTACTTTTTCATGTTTGGTACGAGGGAACGTTTTGCACACAAGAGGGATCGGTGCAAAGGTAACTCAATCATTAGACCACCTAAGGCCCACCAAGAAAATTTCATAAATTTTTTATGGTTGAAGGCCTCAATTCAATTCTTTAGAGGCCTAGTTAGATAAGGTCAGGACTGTTTGAAAGATTAGTCTCTATTTGCCACTATAATAAGCCATTACCAGAGGTCAACAAACTAAAAGTTAGCATATCAACACTTACATTGAGCACCCAGATGAAGATGGAGGTGGCCAGAAGATCCTTGCAAGCCGAGGACAAGTTGCTAGCGACCGAACACGCCCATTTCCCAAGTTAAACACACCAATTTGATAAACCCACAATCCATCAAACAACTCATCTTCTTCCTCAATTTGAGAAGCCACAGCATGATCCTCATAAACAACCCTGTTCCCTCTACATCCAGGAAACTCCCTAGCCGAAACAGAGTAGGAACAATCATCACCCACAAACAAATCTGATCTTCGAGGCTTCTCACCTCAACCCATCTATGTTCGTCTTCATTCAACCTATAAACTCTCATTTCAGACACCATTTCACGATTACTACTCTTAACCCTCTCTTTCCCATCTTTGTAGTAATAAACATTCCTTTCGTGTAATTCAAAATACTTATCAACCAAAAGCAGATCACCAGTGGACTCAACCAAATGCTTCTTCTTCTTCTTCCCATTTTCATTTGTTGGCGGTGGCGCAATTTCAATCAAATTCATATTCGGGTCGAGCACGAAAGCTCTGCCTGATCGATCAACAGTGTAGAAATTCCCTTTATAGACTATAACATCGTCACAAACAAAGTGTTGGGTATAAATTGGAGTCCACGAATCGTCTCCAACTCTCAACATAGCCAATCTTCCATCCAAATCCCACATCTCATACACCACAACGATTCTACTATCTGGGTTCGAACCCAGAACAACAATTTTCTTCACAAATGGAAGCCCAGCTTCGATTGGCTTACAATTCAATAGCTCGAGGTTTCGAAATGTGTAGGAATTGTGAACTTGAGATATGCGAAACTCCAATAAATTGACTTCTTTCGGAAACCCAGCGGGAAAACGGGTTTGGACCAGGTCCGAGACTGGACAGACGAGACGGGTTTTGGCATCTTCTTCGACCTTGATTAGATAGTGGGAAGTAGTTCTGTGGGGAATTTCGTCGAACGGTTGGAGGAGGAAGACGGTGGTTGCGGCGGCGGTGAAGGTGCCACGGCGGGGGTCGGCGGCGAGGGGAGAGAAGGGGAAAGGGAGGTTGGGGAGAGAGAGAGAGGCGGTGGAGGAGGAGCGCCATGAGCGACAGACGGAGCGGAAGCGGAGGAGGTCGATGCGAGTTTCGAGGCGGTTGATGAGAATGGGTATCACATCTTTCGGAAGTGTAGACCACTGGACTTGTTTATCATCATCATCATTAGCGTCCATGTTTCTCTGTGTCTGTCTGCGTCTCTGCCTCAGTGAGAGTCACCGATTCTATGTATAAATGTAGGATTTTGTTTACATGTGTTACACGACATGTTTGACAGGTTTAAAATAAATAAATAAAGAATTTAATGAAGGGGAATTTATTGAAACTCAATTAATTTATAAGATTTTTTTTATTTCAATAAAATCTTATTATTTTATCTTGATTTTTATATTTAGGCTCTAAGGATTTTTTTGGAAAGAGTAATAAAAAATAAATAAATAAAAAGTCATAAAAACAGTTTTTAATTCATTTTGAATCACATTATTTCTCACATTTTTTACACATTTTTTAAAAAAAAGCTTCAAAAAAGAAAAAATTTAATTTTTAACTATCTTTTCAAAATAAGCCTAATCCACTAAAATGAGTTTGAATGAAATGAAATACTTATTCCTTTGGCTCCCTTATAGGATGATCATTTCATTATAAAAGCTGATTTGATTTTTCATTATTTTTTTAGTCAAAGAAACATAAGAATGAATATTTTGATGGAATAATTATTCTATTCCATTCCATTTTAGTGAACCAAATACTACCTTAAGGTATTTTATGAATAATTTTATCCTTACAAATATTGTTTAAACCCTTAGTAATTTTGGTAATGTGAACATTCACCTTAAATAAATTTGACATTGTGAATATTTGTATTGACAGTATGGATGTTCACATCATGGAACATTCACATTGTCAATGTGAATATTAATGTGTGCTTCACCCTATTGTTATTAAGAATATTTTGATAACTATATTATCCATAAAACTTATTAGAATATAAAAAAATAATTTAAACTAAGCAGAATATAAATATGTGAAAATAAATTTATGAATAAATACCCAATAATAGGATGAACAAGTCTAAAATGAAAAATATATGATTTTTAAAATCTTGTTATAGGTCTAACTACGGGTGAATATGAGATAGGTTGGGTTTGATTCGAACTGAGCCGATACCATAACAATGAAAAATTATAATTTAATGAAATTTTAAAAAATAATTATAGATTTATAAAAAAAATTAAATTAAAATTATTAATATTTATAAAATTTATTACAGATTTGTAATTATTTTTTAAAAATCAATGATTTTGATTTTTTCCCTTTCAAACTGGATTGGGTCCAAGATTAGATCTATAGTTTATCCTCAAACTCGTTCAAAAATAAAATATTTCAAGTCCGTTCATATAATCTGGAAATTATTTAATATAAATATTTTTTATATTTTAAATCAAAAAAATATAATTAATAGTTCAAATTTTCTAACCAATTCTTTTAAGTTGGCATAATATAATTCTCTTCAGATGACTTGAAAAGTATAGGGGTGGAAAGGGTTCAAGGTCTTTAAAGCTTTCTTTTTTGGGTCACAAATTTTAACAAGGTGGGGTACTAAAAAAGAAAAAGAAAGAGAAAAAAACAGAGTGTGGGGATACTATCCTTTGAGTCTACTTTAACAAAGTTTATTTATCTTCCAAGTCTACTTTAACAAAGTTTATTTATCTTCCAATAGTAGTGAATTTTTAAAAGAAACCAACAATAACTTAAAAAGATCAGGGGTTAAAAGTATTTTAGAAAAAATATACATTGCATCAATCTTTGTGTCAAACGAAAGGATCAAAATGAGGAACATCATTTTGCATCAATTTTTGTTGATATGTAAACCCAATCTAAAAAAATGTTTAGATTTGTTCCCAATCTCTCTCTCCTAAACCCCATTCAATAGGAACTAAACTGGACATATTTCTTTTGTTTAAACATGAGAATTCTTTACACATCTTTCCTTTGGTAACTTTAGAATAGCATACCGTAGTTAATGCATAGTTAATGTTGTTATAAGTATAACAAGTGTATTAAAATATAACTTGTTCAAAAAAAAAAAGTGTATATATAAAATATGTATAAAAAATATAAAAGTTTATAGAGATGTGAAATGTATATTAAAATTTTATTTTTTAGCATTACATAGTTCTTAACAAAGAGGTAGTGAGTGATCGTAACCTAAAAACTGATTTTTGGCCTTTTTTTTTTTTTTTTTTTTTTTTTTTTAATACACTTCTCCTAAAGTATATATGCTTGACTTTTCTCAATTTTTTCTTTCTGTTTTTTGGGGGGGAATGACTCACCAACCGACCTAGCCATGATCTAGCAAATTAGCAATGATCGATGACAGAATGGTTCGAAAAAATGAAAAAGAAAAAGAAAAAGAAAAAGAAAAGAAAGACTTCACTTTTGCAATGGTCCAGAAGCTATATGAGAGATTCAAAAATGTTGTCGGAAAATTCAAAAATCTTTAAAATCTTTTGAAGAAAACTTGAATTCTCTAAAAATTATGAGAGACTTAAATTCTTTAATAGTCACAACTAGAAGCACAATAACAAAGAGATGATGGAGATAAGAGATTGGGTGAAAAAGAAGGCAAAGTAGTTAAAGAGAATAATGGCAAGACTCTCCCATGGATCTCCCACTTTCACTCTCAAGGTAGATAATGAAGAAGGGAAATTAGTTCTCTCTAAGAATTGTCTCTCAAAAATCCATCAATTGTAAAGCTATGGATGGATGCTATTTATAGACACCTCATGATGTAGGACGGAGTCCATGTGTAAAGCACATGGGGAATACTCCCTCTAACTACTTTGTCCAAGGAGGTGACCTCTTCGAGGATGAGGAAAACCTCAAAGAGGAGATCAACCTCTCGAAGAATCCTTCTTCTTTGCCACATGTCACGACCCAAACCCGGCCCTATGAGTTTAGCACCGTAACCGGCCAGTAATCCGAGATTACCGAAGGCCTGCTTAACAGTAGTACAGTAAAACAGAGTTCAGGGCCTGGCGGAAGCCAATACAGTAAATAAATAATGTCCATTGAGCTGTGACAGTCTGTATGCCAAAAAGATTTTTTTTCATGCATTCACACATGCAGAACAGTACAGTCTATACAAAATTTGCAGTCATACAGTACAGGGACCTAATCCCTTGATAACAGTACAGTAAAGTATGAACATTCGGTCTATACAATATTACAAAACAGTACGGAGGGGGGGATTACTAAAACACCCCTAAGCCTTAGCATAGCAGGCTCGGAACCTCGCGTTGAGGCACATAGGCTGGCTTGACAAGACTGGAATAACCCCGACGCGTCTAGCTTTGGTCCGGTGCCTGTACACCTACATATATATATGAGCAGTGAGCTAAAGCCCAGTGAATAACATAATGCGTAAAGAGGTTAAGAATGTAATGTCCTTACAGTAATGAAAACGGTTCATTAACAGTGTTTCAGTCTTTCAGTCAGAACAGTTATTCAGTCATATGTGGTACATCCATTAGCATAGCAGTAAACAGTAGGTCTTTAAGACCGAACAGTAATGATGGCCATCAATCAGTAAACAGTAGTGGTTCCACGAGAGAACCGACAGAGATCTCTGTAACAGTAACAGTAAACAGTAGGTGCTAAGGATGCCACAATATAGTTCAGAAATAAAGGATATACATTCATTCAGTAATCAATTTCAGTTCAGTAAACAGTTCAGTTCAGTAGTCAAAAGATAATCATTTTGAACATATCTTTATACAATTGTTACTCATAGAGTTCTGGGCTACAGTATGCTAGAGCGTGTCTCCCCAGTCGCCAACCCTACACAGTTAACAGATTGAACACACACTAAGCTATGTAATTGGGAAAGACCATAACTTAATCCCTAATTTGCCTTGGTGTGTTCTACAACTTTATCCTCATTAGGATGCCTTAAACTAGGCCTAAGAATGCCTAGAATGGGATGAGGATGCAAAAATACACTTAGAAAACATTTTCAGAAATTTCAGTGAAACAGGGTCCCGCTCGAGTGCAGGTTTCCCGCTCGAGCGGACAAGCAAACAAAGGTACCCGCTCGAGCGTCCACTTCACCGCTCGAGCGGACCAAAAGTACTGGATAGGTGAAATCTCCGCTCGACGCCCGTCGAGCGTGTCACCCAGTCCTCCGCTCGAGCGCAACTTCTTTCGCTCGAGTGGACTGATGCACAGTGCAAGATGCTGGGAGCTCGATTTCCCCGCTCGAGCGCCTACTTTCCCCGCTCGAGCGGGACTCAAAAATCTGGAAAACCCAGATTCGAACTCCAAGTTCAAAACCAAGTTTTCAACCACCAAAATCGATCCTCTTGGGCCATTTTGGAAAACTCATGTAAACACATAGAATAACATGTTTTAAAGCTCAATTTGTAAAATCAAAGCCCAAGGGTGAGTTAATTAAAACCAGTTTCAAACCCATTTCCATGAACATGAAGAGCATGCAAACATGCATGAATTCAAATCATTTTCAAACCTTCAAAACATGCTCTAATGAGCTCCAATCTTTGAAAAACAAGGTGAAATCATGGTCCTAAACATCAACATGAACATGCATGCATCATTTGCCATGAAATCAACCTCAAGAATCAACAATACACGCATGCATGCATGATTTATGCTCTAATTCAACATGTATGAGCTAATTCATGACTTAATTCTACAATAGAGTATAAAACATGCAAGACTTAGCTTAATCTCACAATTAGAGGGATGAATTCTCTTACCTAAGTCTTGTAATCAAGGTGTGGGAGCTAAATGTGCAATCTACACTCCAATTCTCAAGCAATTCTTCAAGGTTTCAAGCTAAATCAACAAGAACAATTCTCTCTCTCTCTAATCCTCTTCTAATTTCGGTGGGAACTAAGGAAGAGAGCTGATGAAATGTTTTGTGTGCAAGTGTAATGAGCTCAAAAGTGACTAGGTAGTGGCCACTCACCATGGCAAGGTTGTAATTAAGTCAAACTCTTTGACTAGCTTACTTAATCTAATTTAATCATACCTAATCAGTTTTCAGATAATTATACTATAAAATCACATAAATCACGATGATCATGAAACAGTAAACAGTTTTCAGTTCGGCCGCCGATAAGGCCTTCAATTTGTAATTTAAACATAAAAACTCAAACAGATAATCAATTGATCAAACAGATAGAATATGCAATACAATAGATAAACTCAATCAATTCAGTTTCAATTTCAGTCAGTCAGTTCAGTAATTTATTCAGTTCACTTATCAATCATAATCAGTTCCGTTTAACAGTAATCAGTGGTTAGTAACGAGGGTTGTTACACCACACCTAACCAATAATCTCCAAACATCCCAAAAGGTCAAGGATAGTCCCAAAGGACGTCCTACCGCAGAAGGGTCATGGGTAGTTCAAGAGAATATCCTGCCGCAAATATTGTCGAGTCTTAGGGACCTCTTAGATCGTGCCACCTCGACCTAGGTATAGGCTAGTTTAATCGAAGAGTGAATTTATCTCCACTCATCGTTCTCAGGATCGGGTCTTTTGTTCAGCCTCCATCACTCCCATGGTTCTGGTGCGTAGATCCTGAAAAGGTCCGAGCCCACAAATGTTCTAGGACTCATTAATGAAGTGACTTCTAGATTACATTTGAATCCGTTTGAAGGATCTTTGGGTTTGTGGATCCGAACCTTTTGCAAGTCCGAGCTCAAATAGGTCTCTAGGTTCGTGGTTCCGAACCCTTTCAAGACTAAGCCAATATCTCGGAGAATGGATCTCCTCCGAGGGTTTCATCTCTTCTTAAAGCAACGGTTAACCTCATCGGACACCCATATAATCTAGGCCTCATCAGATGGGTTTGTTGGACTCTCTTTAGAGATATATGTTTGATAGGTCTTCCTTGGCCCAATTTGTTGGCTTTCTCATGAGCTCATTCAATATAATTCACTTAGGCTCATTTGGCAATAATTTCTCTAAGCTCACCAATTTTTGAGCTTTCTTATTGGGCTTCGATCGGGCCCAATTAATTTGTGGGCTCAAGTTAACCCTTCTTAAATTTTGTATGAGAGGGTTTAAGAATGTTGTCAAAAAATTCGAAGATCTTCAAAGATCTTTGAAGAAAACCCGAATTCTCTAGAAATTATGAGAGGCTTAGATTCTTTAACAGTCACAACTAGAAACACAATAGCAAAGAGATGGTGGAGATAAAAGATTGAGTAAAGAAAAAGGCAAAAGTAGTTAGAAAGAGAATAATGGCAAGGCTCTCCCATGGATCTCTCACTTTTACTCCTAAGGTAGATAATGGAGAAGAGAAATTAGTTATCTCTCAAGAATTGTCTCTCTAAAATCCATCCATTGTAAAGCTATAGGTAGGTGCTATTTATAGACACCTCATGATGTAGGATGGAGCCCATGTGCAACACACATGTGGAATACTCCTTCTAACTACCTTGTCTGAGGAGGTGACCTCTCCGAGGATGAGAAAAACCCTGAAGAGGAGATCAACCTCTCGAAAAACCCTTCTTCTTAGTCATACCTAACTAATCATCCCAAAGGGTCAAGGGTAGTCCCAGAGGACACTCTACCACAGAAGGGTCAAGGGTAGTTCAAGAGAATGCCCTGTCACAAATATTGCCGAGTCTTAGGGACCCCTTACATCGTGCCACAACAACACGAGTATAGACTAGTTTAACCGAAGAGTAAATTTATCTCCACTCACTATTCTCGAGATCAGGTCCTTTGTTCGGACTCCATCACGCCTATAGTTCTGGTGCGTAGATCCCGAAAAATTCCAAGCCTGCAAGTGTTCTGGGACTCATTAACAGAATGACTTCTAGATTGCGTTTGAATACGTTCGAAGTCAAATGCTTCGGATCTCTAAGTTTGTGGATCTAAACCTTTTCGAGTCCGAGCTCAAATAGGTCTTTAGATTTGTAGTTCCGAACCCTTTCAAGATTAAGCCAATACCTTCGAGAATAGATCTCCTCCGAGGGTTTCATTTCTTCTAAAAACAACAGTTAACTTCCTCTAACACCCGTATGATTTGGGCCTTATCAAATGGGTTTGTTAGACTCTCTTTAAAGATATATGTTTGATGGGTCTTCCTCGACCCAATTTGTTATCTTTCTCGTGGGCTCATTTAATATAATTCACTTGAGCTCATTTGATAATAATTTTTTCAAGCTCACCAATTTTTAGACTTTCCGATTGGACTTCAATCGAGCCCAATTAATTTAATGGGCTCAAGTTAACCCTTCTTACAAAACCTATAGCTAATTTTCTTTCTAGTTTTTTTGCGCATATATATATATATATAAATTTGATTTCTTCTGCCATTGTAGTTTAGTTTACACTTCATTCGTCCAAAGTTGCAAGCCGAAGGACACAACTGACTTATTTGGTATAACTTTTCTCTCAAGCAAAAAATTTATAATTTAAAATAAAAGCTATATAAATACTCTTTTCTTATTTTTAAATAATTAACTTTGCTAAGATTGTTTTAATTATTTGTGTCTCATACAAGTTATACACTCCAAACATGAGAATTGCTGAAAAAGCATACACTCTAAATTACAGTTGTGTTTGGTCGAAGATTTACGGAAGGAGATTTGCAAGGGAAAAAAAGTGGTGTTTGGGGTTGCAGTTGCTCATGGTACACAGTAGCAACTGTTGCATATTTTATTGAGCTCATTTTAATGCCTAATTCGATAATTTAAAGCGTTCACATTTTAGAAGTTATTGAGTGGGATATACTAATAAAAAATTATGTCAATCGAATATCGATGACCCTTTCATCAAATCACATTTGTATTAAAGAAAGAAAAAAAAAAAAGATAAATATAATTTGAAATATAAAACTCAATGCAAATGTGATTTGATGAAAGAGATAACAATATCTAATCAACGTGATTTTTTACAGATATATTTTACTCGATAACTTCTAAAATGTGAACGGTTCAAATTATCAAATTAAGCCCTGAAATGGGCCCAAAAGTGTGCAACAGTTGCTGCTGTGCATTGCACAGCAGCAACTTGTTAGTCTAAATACTCAAACTCCCAACAACACATTGTTGAGCTAGCCAACCCATTGCTGTATCCATTTCAAAGATCATCAACATTTGAAAGTGATGATGGTTCAGCTCAATCCTTTCAGTTCCTAGTTCAAAAAAACGCATCGAATATAGAAGTGGCCTGTAAAGGCCATTTTGAACATCAAAAGCATCCAATATGATATGCCAACACCTCAGTGCAAATACACTCGACCCAAATCCTACCTAAAATGTATTATCTGCCATAATCCAACCCAACCACCACTCTCATGAGTTTATCCATTTGATCCCTAAGATCAAAAGGCACTTTCACGATAGAAGAATCATGCTCCATCTTAAGAAACAAATAAGGTAGAATGTGAGAAAGAGAAAGTCTGTCGAGTCATTAAAAGCTTCGAGCCAAACCAAACCAAGCCAAGCCAAACCAAGAGAAACTCTTTTTTTTTTTTTTTTCTATCATCACCGGATAGAAACAGAAAGTCGACTCTAATGGAACAGTGGATAAATTCTCCTATCTCCGGCTAATTTTCATGAACCATAAAAGGTGTAACAGATGGACAAAAAACAGAGCCAGTGCTTTCGTACAAAGGTATATTTTTATTTTTTGATAATTAACCATAAGAAAGCCAGGAATTTAAAACCAACCATTTCGGTCACCACACTGGTTGATCTTATCAAACATTAGTCCTGCACTTCTTCTGTCTTCTTCTTCCTCGATGCAAGTACCACCATCCCAGACCACCGAAGATAGCTACCACACCAGCTACAACTGCATAGTTTCTGTCCTTGTCAGTTGACACCGGAGGTTGAGGAGGTGGCCGGACCACTAGGCTTAACATCAGACGCAGGTCCCCCTGAGCTTGTTGGTGGTTTTTCCTCTGGTTTAGGCCCCTGATGACATTCCACCATCAAACAGAAGCATCATGTATAACACAGCCAAGCAAAGCAAGTAAAACACATAAAATGATAACTAGTGCAAAACTGAAAAAACTAGTGTAAAATTATTTTTAGGTAAATTACAATTTGCACCTTTTAGTTTGGTTATATTCTCACTTTGGCCCTTAAAGTTTGATTTTTCTCACACTTTGGCCCTTCATATTTTAAGTTTTTTTCCAATTTACTCCTAAAGCTAATTTCTACTAAAAATTAGATAGAAAATGACACGTTGACAGTCACGTGGCATAAAAATATTTATTACATATAACTCACATCTCCAACATAAACTCAAAACTTTAATATAATAATATATTTTTATATTATGTGACAGTTATTATGATTTTTTTGTCTAATTTTGAACATAAGTTAACTTTAAGTATAAATTGAAAAAAACTTGAAACATAGAGGGCTAAAGCGAGAAAAAATAAAATTTTAAGGGTCAAAGTGAAAAAGTGACCAAACATAAAGGAGACAAAGTATAATTTACCCAGTTATTTTTGTAAAATACTTGTACGGACATCAAATATATTGAAATTATAATAGATAATGTAATATACTTGAATTCAACACCAGTAGATTATAGTTACAGAACTGGTGACTCAGCCTAGCAAGCTCAGAATGAAATTATGTTCAGACCTAAACAGGTTCGTACTTTTACTCTGTCCAAATGAGATTTGGCCACTTGATTAAGCACATTTGCAGTGCTATGAAACAGTGGCTTGTATGGTAATCAATGCAATATCATAGCAAAAAAAGGGTCAACAAAATACAGCCAACCAATAACTTAAAATGTGTGATGTCCTATGAAGCACGGGCAAAGTTTTTAAAGGCGAATGCGTACCTTGAGGGTTTTACCCCTCATGAGGCGAGGCGTAAGCCTCAGGGCGTTGAGGCGTAAGCATTTCAAATTTCAAATTTTATATTTACTGAATAAATTAAATATTTTTAAATAGTTAAAAAATAAAAACAAAATTAATATAAATGTGTAAATACTTTTCACTTTAATGCGTTGAACATTTTACTGCATAAAAGGAAGTTTTCCTTCACTGAAAGAGAAATCGATGTTCTTAACTTCAGTGATTGAGCTTTTCACTTGACCATTAACTGTGTTTTTCTTGATTGATAATTTACTTAATTTTTCCTGTAGAATATAGTTGTAAAAATGAATTCTTTTTAATTTTTTATGTTTAACAATCTAATAGACTAAGTTTAACAAATGCCCAAGGCAACTTCTGCATGTGCATACTCCTCACATGCTTATGCGCAAAAGGCGTAAAAAGCGCACTTAAGGAGCATGTCTCAAAGTATGATGCACAAGCCTTTGGGGAGTGATGGCTAAAAATCAAAGCCTTGATGCGTTTTACCTTAGCCTCAAGGCGAGGCGAGGCGAGCATCGATGCGAGCCTCAAGAAAGCCTTTTAAAACTCTGAGCACGGGTACGGATACGGATACTAATAGGGTATACTCATACAGCAAGACCTAAAAAAATAGGATACTGGTACAGCTAGGGTACATCAATAATTTTTTTATTTTTATAATTTATAGTTTGAGATTCAATCTACAAATCAAAGTTCAATACCAAAACTAAAAGTAGAAATTACAAAACCAAAATAGAAATCATAGTTTAATAATACTAATACCAAAGCAAAGTCTATAAGCTATTTTAATGCCATTAAATAAGAGAAATTACAAAACAAAGTTTCATTCCAAAAGTAAGCTAAGCAATATTTGAAAACTTGAAACTTCAGTTTTCACTTCCATCAATTTCATCATTAAATAATATATCTTTCATCTCTGACACATCAAATAAAGGATTTACAATTTCAAATAAATAAGAACTCTCTAATAAATAAATTAAACGTATCTTTACCAATGTCTCATAGCTTGGTGTACTTCTGATGTACCCATGGAGTATCCAACTGCCAAAGAATGTATAAAAAGTACCCGGTATGTATTTCGAGTACCAATACACATGCAAACCTTATCGTATGAGTATCAATACCCGGTACGAGTACGGCAACATTTTCGGAGTACTCATGATTCATAGGTGATGTCTAATGTTAGTCATATAATCACCCCCCACACCCCACCCCCAAACAAAGAAAAGTACGTAGCACAAGCGTACCTTGCGCGCAAGCTTCTCCAACTTCTCTTGCTCGATTTTCTGCAACAGCACAATATAGTTTTAGCAGATGTCACACAACAAAGGACTAGAGACGTAATAAGCAAACAGATTACTTCTGTTATAAGTGAACCATCTCAAAGCTAAGAGCAGAATGCTCCTTAGAATTACAGGCACTGAACCAAATAAAAAAAAAAAAAAAACACCCACCAATTAATGGCCTTGCATATAATAATAACAAAAAAAAAGCAATATGCCATATTCATCACAACTGCGACTGGTTTGTTCCAAATCACTGGCATGCAATGTGAAAAATAGACTTCAAGATTTTTTAAATAGAATTAGCCACCAAAACACATGCAACTAAAAACTCAACTAAGGCCTCATATTTGTTCTACTGTTTTTTAACACAAACTTTAGTCTTCCCAAATTGCACACAACACTTCACTTGAAGAAATTTATTCAGCTACTCCAACACCCCCATTCCATGTTAACTACTAACATCAGCATAGTAATAAAAAAATTTAAAACACACACAAACAATCTCTTTTTCTTTGATAAATACACACACACACACAAAAAAAAAAAAAAAGAAGATCCCATGCATGTAAAGATTGAAGATTGAACTACAATTAGCATTATCAACTATCAAACATAAATGCAATGAATGGGCAACCTTGACTATTCCCGCTTTCTGCAATTGTTTCCCCAAACCCAAGAGATTGGAAAACTGGTTTTAGATACATAAAATTGGAGGTCTAAAACACCTTAACTTTTAGACAACAATATAAGGTACCACTAATAAAGAGATTCCTCACTAAAAGAACACTGAGATCGCGGAGATTCTGGTACAAAATATAAAAACTCGTGAAACAAAAAACTTGCATATCTTTGTAATTTTCAACCCCAGTAACTAATAAAACAAGTCAAAAACTACTCCAAAATGCAAAACGATTAATGTTAGCGAAAGATGTATAAAAAAATTAAGAACAAATCTAATAAATATTTCCATGAGAAAAACAACTTGAAAGGCAATTTCAAACTTCAAAATTGGAAAAAGTTAAAATGATATTATCACAAACCAAACCTATGTACATAATTTAATGATATCATCCCGGACAGAACCATCAGATGAAATGTACATATGTCCAATATAGACACGTAGAAAATAGGAGTCAAATAAAAGGAAAAATGAGAACTCAGATTGATCGTAATAGAGCATATGACTGAGAAAGTCAGACCTTAATGTAAATATTTTCTGCAGCTTTTTCCTCCTCACTAAAAATTTTACCACTGCTTGAAAGCCTACGAGATACATATCTTGCAGCAATCCTTGTCGCCATTGCAGTTAGTAATCAGGTTACTTAAAAGTAATTTCCCTGTAAAGAGATAAGAGATGACTTGATTAGAACAGAAATCAAACCACTCATAAAATGATAACATATCTCAGGAACAATATATTTCATTGTATATTTGTATGTAATCCTGCACAGTCATACCAAAATACTGCATTAACTTTTAAAGATTTGGGATATGTATTTTTTCTATGTGCAAACAATAAATTAATCAAGATCGTCACTATGTAAAGAGAACAAATACCTCTAAGAACATAGGTCTAGCCCACCACATGGGTTGGTCAAACATTCAAATTGTTGGTTAATATATGTAGATAACATAAGAGTAGTGACATGATAAAATTGTTCCATAATTTGCACACCCCAATTATGCATCTCTTCTATTAAGCTGGAAAATATTGTTGCAAGCCATTGTCGTGTGAGTAGGAATAGAAGGAAACTCCAAGCTCAGATCTAATTTGCACAAGCATATTCACATGTCCTCAGTGTAAGCAACCCAAGGGTTAAGTTGCATGCTAAATACATTTCGGCCACTTGCTGATTCTAATTTTCGAATAAACACAAGGAACATGGGTAACTGAGTAGAAGGAAACTCTAAGCTGAATCTAATATGAATGAGCATAGTCGCATGTCCTTGGTGTAAGCTCATCTTATTGAAATCTAATATGCACCAGCATAGTCACATGTCCTCATTGTAAGCTCAACTTATTGAAATCTGGAAGCAAGAATTAACTGATGTTCGAAAATTGCACGTTTACAAACATTTATGAAAATAAATTCTATTACTTGCAACAAATGTAGTCGTGATGGACTATTAAATATGAAATAGAAAACTTCATCATACTCTCCTATCAATAATTTGTATCTCTTCTAGACATTCAAACATCTCAATAGGAACTCTCCACATGACATGGTCAAAAAATGAAAGGCATTTGTAGAATTAAAATAGTCAAGCAAACCAGATCATTCAGCAAAACAATGGCTAATTATTTTGTTTTTTCTATAAGTAAATTGTATTAAATGAAAGCAATTAAAAAGGATGCTGCCCATGTACAAAAAGTTAAACTGTTGTAAAACCTTCATCACTTTGACAAAAGATAAAAAGCCCATAGCTTCATACAAGTGAAGAGAATCGACAAAATTACGATTTGGTCAAGGTTAGGAAAAACATTACCATCATCACTTGACAAAAGATAAAGCCCTATAGCTTCCTACAAGTGAAGAGAATCCACAAAAACTACAATTGGGTTAAGGTTACGAAAACTTTACCAGACACCCAACTAAACAACAAATCATTCTCAACAACTTAACATGATGACCACTGAGTACATGGAAAGCAACCTTGTTGAAAACAATGAAAACAAATGACCAGACTACCCTCGTAGTTGTCATCTATTATTTGAGGGTCCTACAGTTTATACAAATCAAACTAAATCTCACACATCCCTTGCGAGAAATATCTTCCTTGTACTCTCCTTCAAGGTTTTTTTTTTTTTTAAAAAAAAACACCTAATTAGTACACATTAATGTGTATTTGGGAGGGGAAAGATTGAGCACACACCTAACCTTTGACATAATGCACAAGGTGGTGGCCCCAAAACTTGAACCCATGACCTTAAGGTTATTAGGTCAAGTCTTAACCACTGAACCAATGGTCACCCCTACTCTCCTTCAAGGTTGTGGGTTCAATTCTTAGATAGCATTGTAATTCAATTTCCTTGCTATATTTCATTCATTGGGGTGGATACACAAAATAGTGCCATTGTGCAAGCCGCAATGTACTCTAAAAGTAAAATCCAATTTGTTTTGGGTTTTATGTCCAAATCCAAGTCTTAAACACGGGCATTACAATATTGATGGTTCTAGGTAATTGTCAACAATTGCTTGTGCTTCCACAAGTCATATGTTCATTGTACAATACTAACTCCTCTTAATTCCTCCAACGGAACATGATTGAGGTCAATACAATGAGTTCTCTTGATAAGAAAATCTTGGTTCCTTTAATCAAACATTATAGCAAAATGGAATTAGAGAATAAGTTGAAGCTCTGCTGGTTGTTTAAGGAGAAAAAAATAAAACCTAAAAGAAAATTTATCAAAAAGTTTGAAGAAGTTCGTAGGCTAATAACATCAAAAGGGTTTTAGAATGAATAGCTATTCCTAAAAAGTTCCAACTTATCAAAAATATAAACTAAACTAAAAAAAACTCTCTATATTTCTATTTCTAACACCCTGATATCACAATTCACATATATGTTGATCAAAACTAAGAAGCTAGTCCAAAATCCAACTTAGCTGACAACATTCCTGTCTAACACTTTGATATCACATTTATAGAGACATGTGCAGGGAAGAAAAATGAATGTCAACACTAGTTACATCTAAATCTTGGTAGTTGGTAGTGCTTGTCCAATACCCAAAATATTAAAAACTAGAGAGACGTGATTTAACAAGGTGTCTTGTATATTAAGGCCATATGTAATTCATCAAAACTCAGAATTTCATCATGCCTTCGAGAACGAGATTCTTCTTGGTGGAAGCTACACCTCATTCCAGAGCAGTTTAGTAAAAACTAATTAACTTTGTATAACATAAAATTATAATACTGAATCCTGTTTCAGTGCAAATGAAAAAAGATATTGAGAATAAAAGTAAGATGAATTTAATGTGGGATTTTCTTTGAGAACACAGTTTTCTATTTCACTTCATTCTTGTAAGGGTTCACTATCACCCTTCCTTGCTGTGCAAAATTCAACAATTCCTCAAATCCAAGTTTTAAGTGCATATTACAAAGACACGGTTATCTTTTTTTCCCTTTTTTTTTTTTTTTTTTTTTTTTTCTTTTGGATGAGTGGCCTCGGTAAAATTCACATATAACTCAACAATTCTTCCCCTTACACTGCATTCAAATGACTAAAAACATAGAAAGATAAGCAATGAAAACAATCTTTGTTTAAGGCTTCATTTGTTTCGATGTAAAATATTTAACACACAAAAAAAAAAAAAAAGTTTTATTTTTGTTTTTTGGCATTTGGTTGACCCTTGTAACAAAAATATTTTATTGCCTCAAAGATAAATTTTGATTCAATAAAGTATCATTTAATTTTTTAGTGAGCAAAGATCTTTATTTGAAAGGCTAGTTGTGTTGAAAAGTTAATGAGTGCGAGTCAACTTTGTAGAAATTGACTTATGAAATTGTTAAAGGTAAGTCATTTTTAGAAAAATAATGCAAAAATATTTTACGGAAAATGAAAAACATTTTACGTCAAAAAAAAAAAAAAAAAAAAAAACCCTAAGTTTTCCTCTAATTTCTGGAATTCAAACAACACCCTAATTTTTCATGTTCAAATTTTTAAACTACGGAAAAAAAAAAAAAAAAAAAAAAAAGAGGACCCCTACACAAGATAAATCATCCCAGAAACAACAATAAAATTGCAAGCAAACAGACGGTCTAATTTGGCGAAATTAGCCCCATTCACAAAACACAAAAAAACCAAATGAGATACAACAAACAATTAAAATTGAAACAATTTCAAATTGGTTAGAGTAATAAGATGAATACCAATGTAGTAATGAATAAGAATAAACACACGTTTCCACAAATCAATCAACTAGCACAAAACGAAACATACAATAATTTTATGAGAAGAACGTTACTAAATCTGCGAATAAACTCTAAAACAGATCCAACTGAGAACCCTAAGACACAAATCTTCTATACATATATATATATATATATATATGTATGAATTATACACATTGCAATTCAGCGAAGTGCTCACCAAACCCTTGTAGGTCGTAGAGTGAAGAGTGCGAGAGAGACAAAGAATAGTTTCGATTCGATTACAGTGTTTGTGGGGGTTTTAAAATTGTTATCTATCGTTAAGCTGAGATGAGAGAGTTGGGGGGGGGGGGGAAGGAAGCTGATAGCCGTCGGATTCATGAAGCGGGTTGATTCTGTGGACCAGATGAAGTAGTGAAATGGATTGGAACCAAATCTGGTCCGGTCCTAAAACTTGAACCCGCACGGGTTGGGTTCGAACCAAAACTGGTCTGATCCGGTCCGTTTTTGTTAGACCACAAAAAAATAACAACAATGATAAAGACATAATTTTAGAATTCTAAAGAGAGTTTTAATGATGTGATTATTAGAGCTCTTTTTAGAGTTTTAAAATTAAAGTTTTCAATCTTTATTTAAAAAATAAAGAGTAAATTGCACTGACATCTCTTTAGATTTAAAAAAACAATCATGCTAATGCCTTGAAATTTCGAGGCCCGTATGTTTCGAATCAATTTTTTTTTTTTTTAAGAGTAGTTATATGCAGGGGTGTGCTAAAAAACTAGACATCTTGCACTAATTCAGCCTGTATGATTTGATAAGGTGAGTAAGTTGGGTTGAACTGGTTTTGTGATAAAATTAATTGATCAGTTAGGCTTTCAATTTCTTCCGAGTCTTCTTGATTTGAAAAAAAATAGTATATATACTTATAAAAAACTATATGGAATTAACAAATTTTAACCAGTAGTCTAACTAATCAGTTAATTTTATCACCTAATCAGTCTAACCTAACTCACTCATTTTATCAAATCACATAGGCTGAGTTGGTGCGAGATGTCTATTTTTTTAGTACAGCCCTACACATAACCACCATTGCCCAAAAAAAAATATATATATATTTCAAACCAACACAGCCCAAAAAACAATTTCGAGGCCTCAATCATATTTCTTAAAAAAATACGATAAGTTTTATAATTTTTACATAATTATATTAATTTTTTTAATAAAATTAAATAGATTAATTATGAAAATATAAAGATACATAAGATAATATCTCTATATAAAAGAGATGATAATATTATTTTTTAATAAAAATGAGATTAAATGTTGTATCAGTTAAAACCTTAAAGAATCCCAATATAATTATATTAAATTTATTAAACTTATTATATTTTATTTAAATCTCAAGAAAGATCATTGTAATTTAATCATAATATGAAAATTTGGTTTAGCCTTTAGGCCACAGTAACAATTCAAGTTAAAAAAAAATGATAGTACAACGATATAAATGCGTGTTTTGAGAAGTTAGTAAAAATTAATTTTTAATTTACTTTTTTTTATTTTTTTTTTTGTGAGTAAAAAATATAAGAGGTAATATGACTCAAAATTAGTAAAAATCTAAAACTGGCTTTTTTTGTGCTTCCCAAAAAATTATGTATCATCATCTAAGGTTTCGTTTGGAAACATACTTTTTTAGTAACTTTTTGATTTTTTAACTAAAATGTGATGTAAAAAAAATTAGTATGTTTGGGATGACTTTTTGAATTTTCATGAAAAGATGTGTAAAAAGTAGAGAGAAAATGGAATCTTTGACTTTTTGGTATGGGTTGTTGACTTTTTAATTTTTTAATAATTTTTTAACTTTTTGATTAAAAAAATCACTTACCAAACGAGACTTAAATATACAAAGTAGACCAACAAGGGGAAAAAAATGATAATGCATATAAATTTTGAAATTGACTCAAATGAGACTTAGGTCTCGTTTGGCATTCACTTATTTTAGTCTAAAAGTTTAAAAAAAAAATATTAAAAAAATTAAAAAGTTTATAATTTATACCAAAAAGTCAAAGATTTCATTTTCTCTCTATTTTTTACACATTTTTTTTGTAAAAAACTAAAAAATCATTTCAAATATACTAATTTTTTGATCTCATATTTAAACCAAAAAAACCAAAAAGTTACTAAAAAAATTTGTTTCCAAATGAGTCCTTAGATAAAATTGATTTATCACTTAATGTTAAATAAAGTAAAACTAAGGGGTTGTTTAGGAGGTTCTAAATAAGTGTACTTTTTGACTTTTTATGAAATATAGATTGAGTTTGAAGTGATGTGGTAGAGAAGTGATGTAACTTAAATAAGATGATGTGACTTAAATAGGATAGTGATTTTTTGACTTTTTTTTAAGATGCCAAACTTAACCTAAGAGCATACTCATTAATGTTATAATAAAATTTTATTTAATTATATTTTTTATGTATATTTATGTTAGGTGTGTTAACAAATTAAAAAAATATATATTTAAAATATTAAAAAAATTTAATAAAATAAAAAAATAAAAAAATAAAATTTTCTGAAAAATATTTTGAAAAACTAAAAACAATCCAAGTGAATGACTTCTCACAAATTAGTTGAGCCACTTTTGCCAAAGTAATTATGGAGGGGAAAGTGCCAAGAATATGAGGTCTTAAGGGGTTGTTTGGGGTGTCCTAAATAAGTGTACTTTTTTATTTTTTTGGACTAAAAAATTAAGGTTGAAAATATGGATGTTTGAGTTAATTTTTGACTTTTTATGGAAAAATGTGTAATAAAAAATTATAAGAATTGATTTGTAGGGAAAAATTCGAATTGAGAGTTGTGCAGCCGTAATTGTTGACTTTTGGTGAATAGTGTTAACTTTTTAAGTTTTTAAGTAACTTTTTGACTTTTTAATTTTTTTACAAGTTTTCAAACTTAGCATAAGTTTGAAGTTTATGAAGATATGTTGACTTATGCTGTAATATAACAACTAATATAATAATCATTATTTTCGACACCAAAAAAAAAATATAATAATTTTAAATTATTAATAAGTGCCCATAAAATTCTCTCTTTTATTTATAAAATAATAACAAAATTTTTATTAATGCATGCCATAAAAAATATTGATTAAGTTAAAATAATTAAATATTCTTTATCATAGTCACTTTAATAAATAAAAAAAAAAATACAATTATTTCAAAGTTATTAACAAATACGTCATTAACCAAATAATTGGGTGTTTTGAAAAGTTGATAAAAAGCTGACTTTTGGCTTTTTACTAAGTTTTTTGGTTTTTTTTAAAGTGATTTGGAAAGTTGGTAAAAAGCTGACTTTTTTTATTTTTGATTTAATATTTTTTAAAAATGTCACATCACTCCAAAATGACCAAAATATCCCTACTCAACATTTATTTTTTACTTTAATATTAACAGAAGAAAAAGTATTATATAAAAACTATTAATTAATGTATTATGTAATAGTAATAAAATGTTAGAAAAAGAAATAAGAATCACTTCAATTATAGCATTACACTACTAATTAAAAAAACACGAAGTAAAGAACATGATTTGTGTATATTACAAGGTTAAAAAAAACAAAAATAAAAACAAAATACGAAAATTACAATCTAGAAATAAGAAAATACATTTTTTAAGCGACGAAGACATCCAAGTCCGACTTGTTTTCCTGATCAATGACATCAAGAAACACAGGATCAACGACTATGTGACTGTCCACGTGGATCTTAAACTTGTGGTCCCACCACAACACCTTAGCCGCACCTTCGATATCCACCGCCGCGTCGAGAACCATTTCGCGCCGACTAACGTCAGCGATGAACTGAGTGGCGTGGTGAGCCAGCTCGAGGCCGCTCAGCCGCGCGGGAAGGGTGAGTAGCCGGCAGGATCCGGGAGGCTGCGAGCCGGCGTCGATCCGGGCGGAGCCGAGCTTGGAGCCGGAGTAGAAGATGGACATCTCGGAGGAGGAGTAGGAGATGGGGACGATGTTGGGGTTGGTGACGTGGACGGTGAGGATGAGTTCGACGTCCAGGACTGGGAGGTTGAGCTTGAAGGAGGTGAGGCTTATGGATATCACCTCGAAAGTTGGGTCTTTCGGTTTGCCGCTGATTAACGCCGCCGCCGCCGCGGCTGACGCCGCCCCCACCAGGGCGGAGGACCAGCTCCATATTACCTTGTTGCCCATGTTTTTGAGGGAAAATTACGCTTCGACAACCGTCTGGTCACTTTGCTTTGCAGAGAGAGACTCCGCTTGGAGAGCGATGAAGAGAGAGAGAGAGAGAGAGAGAGAGAGAGAGGGGAAGGGGATGATCAGTGAGGTGTGGACTAGACTAGGTGTACTGTGCTGGTTGTGTGAGATGACCTTTATGTCCTGAATAATGTAGGTGCTGTGAATTGAAATGCTTTATGTGGGAGGTTATTCTTGGGAATTAGTACCCTTATTTTTTTTTGTCTTTTGAACGAACAAAATATTATGAATGAACTCAAGGGGTTCTGGTATTGTGATAAGGCCTTGGGGTTTACGTCCCAAGGGCACAAGTTCAATTTTCTCTTTGGGCCAATTTCTTGGGCGAAGTACTGTTGGTTAGGAGGTTAGATCTCAAGTTGTCTAGTCAGCACTTGGTGTGGGTTCAATGCTCCCCCGCTGTGCGAGTCCTGACTTAAGCAGAGCTTGTCTTGAGAGGTCGGAGCAAGTTCTCAGGTTATAGTCTCCTCGCTCGGAACGACTAACAGGACACCTTGGTGATCTCTGCAAGGGGCGCTGCCTTGGATCTGCAGGAGGGTAGGGAGGATTTTCCTGTAAAATAAATAAATAAATAAATAAATAAAAATTATGAATGTTGTTATTAGCATTCCATTAATTATTTTAGATCTCTCATTTTTTTGAGCTCTCACTTACAAAGTTTAAAACTCTAATTTTTTTTCCTCCCTCCTAAATAATATCAAAATTAATCTTGTCAAAATATTTCACATATTCAATTGAATGCACCCCTCACACCTCAAAAAGTCTCTCTCCCAAAAATCCTAACAAAATCCAGAAAGATAATTATTATTTCATCTCCACATACTTGTTTATGACTTGAGAAAAATAAATGTAGGGTTTTTTTTGTTGTTGATTCAAAATTCTCATTTTGTGAGTTCTGTAATCTTTACGAGTTTGGATTATCTGTTCCGGAATAAATAAGAAATGTTTGATTACCTGTTCCCAAACAAATGAAATGTTCGGGTCTGTATTTCCGAATTTCGATCATATGTTCTAGAGTTCAGTCCCGAAAAAATGATAAACAGATTTTATTATTTTTGCCATTTTTTTCAAAAAACTTACCTTTGCAAGGCCAATCTCCTCTGAATTAAGAATATCATCAAAGTTATGAATCTTCTCTGAACTTTTATTATTGTACTTCTCTTGTCTCATAGAGTTGTGGTTGTTAGAAAAATTTCCACTTATTGTCATTGCCGGAGAAGTGTAGGTAATCAAATGGTTGTCACCTCTATCGCCGGAATATTGTTGCCAAAGGGTTTTCAAGGTTTTGAAGGTGAAATTTGGGAAAGATGAATAGATGGTGATGGAGGTGGGTGCTCTCATAAATTCTAACTCATGATGTAGTGGGTATATGGGCTTAATTGTGAGATGTGGTATTCCAAAATTATTTATGTTCTTTTTAGTAATTTCATTTGAGATTATTATTATAATAATAAAATAGTTAAAAATTGAAGGTTTAAAATAATTGATGGGGTGTTAATAGTAACACTCAAATATTATATATCAAGATTGAGAAGCATTTACATTAAAGGATACAAAAGCAACTAATTTTAAGTAAGAGTGCTGACGGTGCGGTTCGGGTGATTTGAAAGTAAAATTATAAATTGAATGATAAATTAGTAGATTGACAGATTAGCAAATAATAGTTTTAGGCGGATTGACAAATTAAAGAATATTCTAACAAATTATTAAGCATTTGCATAATATATAATACTAATTTGTATAATATCATATGTTATTACTCAGATAATGTTACATCTTTCCTTTAAATCAGTCAATTTCAATAATAATAAACATCAAAAGTATTTAGGGAGGAATAAATTACAATGTCCTCTCTCGTGTACATATAATGAAATACAATACACGTCCATAAGCGTTACATCATCAATTACAAAATAAACGAAATATATAAAAAGGATTAACCCTTTTTACAACACATTGGCACTCCGCTTACATTTAAAAAACCCCATGGCCAACAATTAACAGATTTCAAATCTCGAGCAACTCTTCACTCTATACCTGAAAAATGATTAGTAACGTGGAATGACCATAAAGGTCTAGTAGAAATCCCAATAATCGTAAACAATAGCAACATATAGATAGTTATGATTATGAATGCTCCACGTATATATATACATAGAATATGTGACATTTCATATTTCAAAATATATTTACATAAATACAATTTTTCAAAATAACAAGAAACAAAGACCAATGCTTACCTTTCAAAACTTTTCATTTGCATTTAAAGAAATCTCAACCATTCATCACATTATCACGATCTCCTAAGATCGATCTAAAGAATATACTCGTACATTCCAACTCATTACAGTTACAAGGACAATTACTATATATTATGGTCTTAAGCACAAGTGTAAAATGAACATTCATAAATACATATATATATATATATATATAAACAACAATAGAAGCGTCAACACGCTTTACCATGTTTTACCGGTCACAAGCACGGAAAGCTAATAATGCATCCCTTCTTATCACAACACAAGTATGAAGATACACTATGCGTAATTAACACATAACGGACTCCGGCTTCGTCAAGCCATAACCACCATAACCCACTTTACCGTGTGTGAGCCAAAGGGGAGATGAACCAATTTCGAAGCGCTAAACTTTATCAGTTCTCGAGTCGGAGGAGAGATGAACTTGTTCACCCTTTACCAGGCACGAACCGGAGGAGAGAGGAACCCATGTCAAAATGCCAAGCTTTACCGGACGCAAATCCGGAGAGGAGAGGAACCTATATCAATGCGCACTTTCATTCAACTCAACAATTGACACATTATTTCAAGTTTCACAAATTATTCAATAACGTTAATACCATCATCTACCGATGGCCAAGGATACAACCTTATAAACAACAGATACCAAGTCCATGAATTCAATTTTTATCCTCTTGATTTAGATTTTATTAACATTTATACGTTACATAACTTTTATCTTTCAACTTCAATTAATTCAACTTCCAATTCACGCCATTTTCAAAACTCATAATTAAAGTCTCTTCCATTACTACCATCCCATCTTTATGATTCAATTTAAAATATTCAAATTTGGTTCAACAAGTAGTAATTCGTCACGAATACAATTATTCACTTGTTTTAAAGAAAAATCGTCAACTCCTCCTACTTTTTATTTCACAAAAGTATATAAATTTTTTATTAATTTTCAAATTTTATTTTCTCTTCTCCCTAAACTCTCAATACCCACAACTAATCATCATCTTTCTTATTAATTATCAAAACTCAACTCGTAATTTATTTTTTATGCAAACCATATCTGATTTAGTCAATGATATATCCTTACATGAGGGCACGTTCCCATGAATCTCCCCATGGTCGTGCAGACCATTCAAGGTTTTGCTTTCTTTCTCTTATAAATTAGAGTGAACACTGTCATACTTATTTCATATATCAAAACATCTTCTTTTTTTTTGTTTTGTTTTGGAAAACAAAAGAGTTTAAGTTGAAAATGTCCAAGCCAGTTTTAGCAGGACTAGCCATTGGGCTGATCTTCATGAGCAGCTTCACAGGCCAGTGCTATGGTCAGCTGCAGGTAGGATTCTATGAAGGAAAATGTAGCGGCAAAAACGTCGAGGCCATTGTCGGCGGTGTCATTGCTGGCTGGATCAAGAAGGATCCGACTATCGTTGCCGCCCTCCTCCGCATGCAGTTCCATGATTGCTTTGTCAATGTAAGAGTTTTAGGCCGATTACTGCAGTTTATTGGAACTGTTTATAATTTTCTTTTTTTCTTTTTCTTTTTTTAATTTAAAAATCTATAATAGCATTTTTAGTTGAGTTTGAGCTACAGTTTATGAGACAAAAAAGTTTAAATGAGTTAAAGAAAGTTGATAATATATAAAAAAATAAATTTAGAGATTAAATTTTTTCATCCCAAACAGTGAAGATTTTATTGAGCTACAGTTTATGAGACAAAAAAGTTTAAATGAGTTAAAGAAAGTTGATAATATATATATATATACAAGGGCGGACTTAGGGCTGGGCATAGGTGGCTGCAGCCCAGTCCAAAATTTAAAAAATTTGTAGAAATTTTTTTTCCCACCCAACCCAGCCTCCCAACCTCTCCCAGCCCAGACCAGCCCCAAATAAGGGCCAATAGTTTTTTTGTTTGTTTTTAAATAGACAGCCCAATAGTTGCCCAATATTTACCCAAAAAAATAGATAGGCAGGCTAATAGGTTTGTATTTGTTTAAAGAACAAATTTTCCAAAACAATTCTCACAAGCAGCCCTCTCTTCGTCTTCTCCGTTGTCTCTAATAGCCTACAGCAACTCCAATTTCCTAACATTTTTGGTAAATGTAATTAATCAATTATTTTATTTCGTTGGTTGAGAATGGAATTGATTAACAATGGTTTTAAAATTTTGTCTTTATGCAACAAATATTATATTACTCTTAGTTTTTTTATGATGTTGCCTTGTTCAATGTTCTATATTGTTCTTAGTTTTTTAACTTTGAAATATGTTAAAACTGCCATTTGCAATTCAATGGGGGATAAGTTTCTTGTCGATTGCTTGTCTCTCTACCTTGAATGAGACCTTACATTGAAAATTGATCTAGATTTTGTAATCGATGAATTCGAATATTTGGAGATTCGTCGAGTACAACTTAATTAGATTGTTTCTAATCAATAAATTTAGATTATATTATTGAATTCTCTTTTTTCTTATGTGGTTATACTTAAAATATATTGTATAATTTACCTTAATATTAGCCCACCCCATCGACGAATCCTGGGTCCGCCCTTATATATATATATATATATATATATATAAATTTAGAGGTTAAATTTTTTCATCCCAAACAGTGAAATTTTATTGCTAAAAACCAGGGACGGAACCAGGATTTCATCACCGAAGGGGCCAAAAGACAAATAAATTTTTGTACTATTTACGTATGCATGCATGTATGTACAATATGATATATAAATTATGTATATACACAAAAAATTCAAATACCACAGAAGTAATTTCTAATAGGATAAAGTTTTTTAGTACAAAACAAAAAGAGAGCACAAGATAAGAGAAAAATGAGATATATATTTTTATATTGGGGGTCATTTTATGTATAAAATGAAATATATTTTTAAAATACTATGACAACCATATTTTTCACAGAAACTGGGGGGCCATAGCCCCCCATAGTCTTCTCCTAGTTCCGTCCCTGCTAAAAACATTAGAAGACTAATTTTCAGTTCGTTCTAAAAAGTTAAAATATATATAGTGACAAGATTTTAAAAATATCGCTAAAATATATTTTTAGAAACAAAACAATTCTGTGTCAAAAGATTTTACTTATGAGACAAAAATTGTAATCCTAAAAAGATAATAATTCATTATTAAATATCTAATTTTATATTAAAAATATAATAATGAATTTTTTATAACTAATATATTTTGTCTATAAAAAGTGATTGTCCCTAAATTTGTTTGTTGTATAAATAAACTTGAACAAAGATACTTCGAACTTCTATATTTTAGTTATCAAGTTTTAATTCACATAAAATTAAGATGCCTCATGAATTAATAATTAATCAAATCAACTTCTTCTCTACTTGAAAAAACTTATGTGCCACTTTAGAATAAGGATAAATTACATTTTGTTCGTTTTATATTTAGCCATTGTTTCATTTTGACCCTTTAAATTTGTTTTTTTTCCCATTTTGACCCTTTATTTTATTTTTTTTTCCTGTTTACTCTTGAAGCCAACTTTTTGTTTAAAATTAGACAAAAATATCATGTTACATAACAGAAAAAGTATATTATTATATTAGAGTTTGAGTCTGTATAAGTGACATAAATTATATTTAATAAAATATTTTTATGTCACATGATTATATTTTCCATTTTCTATCTAATTTTTTACACAAATTAACTTTTGGGTCGATTGAAAAAAAATTAAAATATGAAGGGTCAAAGTGAAAAAAATAAATAAACTTGAAGGGCCAAAATAAGAAAATGACCAAACATAAAAGGAGCAAAGTATAATTTACCCTTAGAATAATAATAAAAAAGTTATTTAAGAAAAGAAATATATATATATATATAACTCAATTTAAAAAGCGTTAACCGTTTAGTTTGAAAAAATGCTAAAATGTGTACCCTTAAAAAAGTTAACATTTTTTAGTGTAATAGTCATGCATTAACGATATAAAATATCAAAATTTCATTTTTTTTTTTTATTATCAACAAAATACCATATGTTGTGATTGTTTTGATTATGCTAGCTTAAAAAAAAAAATGTCAAATCCAATTTTAAAGATGTTAACTCTTGCATAGAAATGACAACGGGTAGGGGTGGGGCAGGAGATTACACTCCCTTCTTGATCCCCGAAGGTATAAAATTTTCCATCTCGCTCTCCATCCCCAGCGAGGAACCCATCACTCCCCCTTGCCCCATAACGGGGATCAGGTTTCCCTGACCCTGAAAAATCCCCATACAAAAACAACAAAATCATCAATAACAACATCAACAACCAAAATAACTACAATTACACATAAACATACACATACACAACAGATCAACTACAAAAAAAAAAAAAAAAAAAAAATAGAGACAGATAGAGACAACATACATACATGTATACATACACACACACATGAGATCTGAGTGTGTATCATCAACACGGATTTGAGATCTCTTTGTGTCATCAAACAAATCTAAGATCTGTGTATTTGAGTGTGTGTCATAGAAAGAGAGAGAGAGAGATAGAGAGATCTAAGTAAAGAGATTATGCGGTGTGTCGGCGGTGATAGACGACGGAGGAGGATGACGTGAGGTGTGAGAGAAACTGAATCGATGCTGGCAATGTTTGTAACTTCTGTTGACGTCTACTCATATCTGTCGTAGCGGAGGGAAACGACATCGGAGTATGGAGGTTTGGCGACTCTAGCATTATGGCAGTAGCTGTGGCGTGAAGGAGAAGGCGACGGTGACTGCGTCGCTGCGGAGAGATAAGAGAGAGTGAAAGAGAGTAGAGGGAAGAGAGAGAGAGAGTGACAGAGGGGTATAATAGAGGGGAATATACATGAATGGATAGAGGAGTATAATAGTAATTTCAGTTTAGGGAAATGGGGATGGGGCTGGGGAACATATCATCGTCCCCAGCCCGAAAATTGTCCGGAATTCATTTTCGAATACCATCTCTAGCCCGTCGGGGTATTTTTCGGAGAAAAACCGTTCTAATCGAGGTCAGGGGGCCGGGTCCCCGTCGGATAGGGTTCAAATTGCCATCCCTACTCTTGCATTAACGGGACTGCTTTAGTTGTTTTGATTTTTTTTTCTTTTCTTTTTCTCTTTTTGTTTTGAATGGAATATGTGAGCTGATATTGATCTTTGCTATGAAAAGGGATGTGATGCATCAATCCTACTAGATGGTAGCAACAGTGAGAAAACAGCATTCCCAAATCTAAGTGTGAGGGGCTTTGACATAATTGATGCTGCAAAGGCTACTGTGGAGGCTGTATGCCGGGAGTAGTCTCTTGTGCTGACATCATTGTTATGGCTACCAGAGATGCAGTGTCTTTGGTGAGTAACTCTCTCTCTCTCTCTCTCTCTCTCTCTCTCTCTTATATAGAATTATACATGGTTTAAATAACAGCATTATAATACGTATTAGTATCATCGGTGATACGATTATATATTGGTGGTATCATAAGTCTAACTCATGATCATTATATTTAGCAATAATAGTAATCACAATTTCACAATGGTGATATTGAGTTTTTTACAAGCAGAGTGGAGGAGAGCAATACCGTGTCCAAACAGGGCGAAGGGATGGACTTGTATCTCTTGCTCAAAATGTGAATCTTCCAGCTCCTTCCATATCAGTGTCAGACTCCATCAAAGCATTTGCCAATAAAGGGCTTGGCGTTACCGATATGGTTTATCTTCTTGGTACTTTGAATCTATATTTGTTTCTAAATCTCTTGTTTACACATTGCAAATCAATCAATTAATTTATTGACTAACTATTTTGTGATTTCGCTCTCCAATACATATTAGGCGGTCACACTGTTGGAGTTGCACATTGTTCGCT